>CM050441.1:31575268-31590616 GCA_027562315.1 Costus pulverulentus | reverse complement strand
CATCTTCATGGATTGAATGAAATATGCGCCACCCACCCTTAGGGTTTTCGGCCCCCCTCTAGAAAGGGGTTTTATCCGCTTGCGCTCCCCCTAGAAGGGGACCCAACAGAGGTAAGATTCAAGGATCATTGGGTCCTGAGAGAAATTTTGTAAGTCTAGGGGTGTTCCTAAGGGTTGGGGATTAGGATCCAAGTCAAGCTCAAAAGGTTCCAACTTTGGTTCAAAATCAGGTTCAAGAAGACCTATGGGTTTGGGTTCAACTTTAGGCTCTCTAATAGTAGTGCTAAGCTCAAGTTCAGAACATATGGGTATGGACCCTAAAGTTGAAGGTAAAGGTGTTGGTTCTACTTGAAGGCTTGGCTCAACATGGCTTGCCTCTTGAATTTCAAAAGTCTCATCTAGACTTGTTTTAGATTCTATGGTAGGCTCTAAAGTTTGTTCTTTAGGCTTGAGCCTTTGTTGAAGTTCACCAATTTGTTTATGGGTTTTAACATGCATTGGTTCTTTGTTCCTAGGGTAGATTATGTGTTGCAAACCCTTTTGAGTAAAACTATAACACCAAGGTTTGCTATAATAATATCCTTGAAAATAATGCATGAATTCTTCTCCTAATAAAATGTCAAAGCCTTCTAAACTCATCACATCACACCAAATTTCAGTTTTGATATTGTCTAACATAATGAGAACTAAGCATTGAAAGTCAACTAAAGTTATAGTCAAATCATCCCATGTTATGTAGTAAGGACTAGGACTTTTCTCTATGGTAAGGCCAAATTGTTCAAGAGATCTAATGGATATAACATTATACTTGACTTGATGATCAATAACAGTTTTACTATGGTATCCATTGCACAAGGTGTAAATGTGAAGCAACTAGGCCTATGGGTGATTACCATATAACCCCTATCAATTATAAGTTCTCTTTTTGGTATTAAATCCCATTGATGGAACTGACGCATGATGACAAACAGGAAAATTAATGCTGGAAATGACTATTGTTTAAGTGCAGTGCAGAAATAATATCTAAGCATGTAGAAAACAGTATATGAAGGTCACTCCAAAATCATTGTAGCATATGTATGAGCAGAAAATATGCCAGTTGAAGACTACAATTTGATAGAGGTTAAGCACAGAAACCAGGCTGAAAATAGATTGGAAAAATTCAGCATTCAAGTGCAGAAATTTATAGTTATAATCAATGCATCAATAGCTGCACTTATGGGTGTTGTAAACCGAAATATGCTAGTGTTATCCAAGCTGCAATTTGACAGAGATTAAGTGCAATAAGCAGGCTGAAAATTTCAGTTTCAGAAGGGCTGAAAACCAGATTTTAGTTGGGCAAAACTTAGAACAGAATTCAACATGCAGGAAATCAAATTAGAGAACCAAATCTCAGCACTTAAAGGTTCTAAGCAGATTAAACATTGATGCTAGCTGTAAGTTCAAAAAGTCATTCAACAATATCCAGAATTTTGAAGCTTGAATCAACTCAGAAATCTTAGTTGTGCAGAATTAAGAAAGGCTGATCAAAAGTTGCGAGAAGATGCAGTAGTGTGCATAATTAGAGCTTTGCAAAAAATTCAAATGCAATTTTCTTTGGCAAATTGTTCAATGCAAGCAAATTTTTTTTTAATCAATAAAGAGCAAACAACTTAACTAAGATGCAAAAGCAGTAAACAACTAAACATGAAAGAAAAAACTAAGAATGTTTTTTTTTTAAATGCAAAGAGCAAAGCAAGGATCGTGTGGGCAGACAAGAGTTGCTCACAACTTGCTCTGATACCAATCTGATGTGGGGTGGAGACACGTGATGAGCACAGCTGAAATAAGGATAGATGTATTTCTTTGATTTTCAAAATAAAGATCAAAGTTCATAAAACAGCCAAAAAATAGCGATCAGAATTTCAGGGCGACTTTAATCATTTACAAAAAGTAGCTATATGTTGCAGGAGAATCCAGTGATCCAAAATTCAAACCAATTAAACCTGCATGTAGAACAAAGTGTGTTCTTCGTATTCTTATCAAGGATCTGGACTTTTGCTCCACCGATTGCTTAAAATACCTGCACAAAAAATACTAATCAGATTAGTTTTAAAACAGGTGCAGGAATGTATCAGATATCAAAAGTTGCGAGGGGGTTTAGGATGATCTGCTGATTATGGGCTCTGCCCAAATAATCGAAATGGTAGAAGAGGATTTGATCTTTCTATTAGCATCAAACATCAGAGATGGATGCCTGTCCAAGCACGCTAAAATTCTGCGTCAATAAGGATAATCAAGTTAAACAGCAGACAAGCAAGAGGGAAGATCTGAAACAGGGGATGTGTGCGAGCGGAGCAGGGGCGTCAGCGTTCGTCGTTGCCGTTTGTCACCTGGTGCACCAAATCCAAACCTGCTATGATTGGAGGTTGCTATGGTAGAGGAGAGGTTGTAGCCGGAGTTTGGGGATGAATGATGGCCGGCCGAAGGAGAATGATGCTGGAAGGTGGGTCTAAGGCGGGAGCATGGCGAAAACAGGGAAACACAATCGAAGAGCAGAGTTGGGCGGCGTTCATCCGGTGGTCCACGATCGTCAGACCTATTACGATTGGAGGTTCGTCTGTCGATGGCGAAGTGGTGGACAGAGTTTGAGGGCGATTGGTGGCCGGTCGTAGGAGAACAGTGCTGGAAGACGGAACTAGGGTGGAAGGCTGGCGAGAATAGGGGATTCGAATGGACGTTCGATTCCGGTGATCGGACGGGAGGATTAGCGGATGCCAGCGGCTGAAGACTCGTCTTGGAGAGGAAGAGTGATGTGCAAAATCTTGTGAGGATCAGACTGGCGGATCGTCGGCGGCGTGCTCACAAAGATTCAGAAAATCGGGAGATGGCTGAAGCGTGCGGATGATTGCAATCGGAGCAGGAGGATTAGGGGTTGAAGAAGAGATCAGGGAAGAGGGAAGAAGGGAAAGCTAGGTGACACAAGCACCTTAGAGTGGAAGAGGATAGGAGACATCCGATTCCATTGGAAGAAAAAAACTATTTCATTTATCAAATTCGATTACAAAGATGCATGCGTGAAGAGATACATATTGGCTGAACCTTTGAAGGTGAACGTTGGAGCATGTAGACGTTGATGTTTCCTTCTTTGAGCGGCTACAGAGATGGCATTGAAGCTTCCTCTGACTGCTGTAGAGAGATGTTGCTCTTTCCTTGTTGGTGTAAAGGAGAGGCGTTGATGGTGGCTGCACGTTGAGCTTTCCTTGTTGGCTGCTATGTGACGTTGCAAATTTCTATTATTTGCAGTGTGCACTTGATACAATCTTTGATGGTTTGATTTGATGCTGGCACATCTTCATGTGGCTGGATTGGCTGGCTGATTAATGGCGTATCTTGGATTTGGCTGGCGCATCTTTATTAAACTTGAATTTCTTGAGTTTATTGAGTGATTGAAGTAGTTCTGCCATTATTTTGAGCTGGCTTCACGATTTAGCTTGCTAGCTTATTTGTGAACCTCCGAGTCTTCGTCTATGGCACTTGTAGACTCCATTTGTATTTTCGTGGCTTGTGGTTTCTACCCCCATCAGGAAGAGGAGAACTACATAACCCTAACCCTAACCTCACAAGGAGGAAGACACACCACAAAGGTTCCAAAAATATTCGTTTAAACTTAACTTCAAATATGAGAATTACATTAGTTTTTAATGCCCATTCGCCCTCAATCGTTAACTTAATCTCTCAACAAATAGAGGGCTATCAATGCTTAGTTTCAAATGGAAGGTGGAGATGAATTAGACTCTTGGGCTCCTCTTTACTTGTGGACGAAGCCATTTGAGGTTTGCTGCAGGCGTATGGAGTTTGGCTGGAGATGAATCAGCTGGGAGCTGCAGGCGCATGCAAGGCAACCTTGGAGCTAGTTGGCCAGCTATGATCGGCTGACATCTGTTGCAGTATTCCCTGTGTGCATGATGTATTCCCTTTGCGCATGCTGAAAATTGGTTGGCATATTGATTGGCTTGGCTGCATGCGGTGGAGGTAATTAGCTGTGAAGCTTTGCATGCCGAATAGATTACTTGACATGGCATTAAATGCGCAGGTAGGGAACTGGCGTGGACAAATTGCTTCAGATTGTTTGACTGTAGCTGAGGTGGTGAAATCACAATCAAGTGGAGATTTGATGTTGTTCGATTTTGACCTTGTGGAAGCTGGTTGGGAATTTGATTGGAGTTGGCTGATTTTGACTTTTCAATTCTTTGAGATGCTGACTTTGATTTGAGATTGTTGTCTTGATGAACATGAAGGCGCCTATTGATGAAGATTTGCTGATTTGAGGATTGTTGACCTTGATGTTGACATGGCTCTTGTGATTTGACTTGGCTAATCCTAACAAAACAAGGAGAATTTAAACTGCATGTAAACCTAACTAATTGCAACCTAATACATTATCTAGGAATTTAAAATGCTTAGAAAATAAAGCTTAAGCTAATCCTAATTACAACAAAACAAATAAACACTAATTTAAAACATGATTAAGCCTCTAAAGATGCTCCTGCGTCACTAAGGGATTTAAGTAAATCCACGGGGTGGATTATGATGAAACCTTCTCGCCAGTTGCCATGTTCAAATATATTGGGATTTTGCTTGCTATAGCTACATATCATGATTACGAGATATGACAGATGGATGTAAAAATAGCTTTCCTTAATGGGATGCTGACTGAGGATGTGTATATGACACAACCTGATGGCTTCATCCATCCTGTAGAGGCCAATAAGGTCTGCAGGCTAAAGAGATCCATCTATGAATTAAAGTAAGCATCTCGAAGTTGGAATCTTCGATTTGATGAAGCTGTGAGAGATTATGGCTTTATCAAAAGTGAAGATGACGCCTGTGTATACAGAAAATTCAGTGGGAGCTTGGTGACTTTTCTGGTCTTGTATGTCGATGACATACTGCTCATCGGGAATGACATTCCTAGTCTTCAAGCTATGAAAACATGGTTAGGAAAATGTTTCAAGATGAAGGACTTAGGGGAGGCCGCCTATATCCTAGGCGTGAGGATCTATAGGGATAGATCCAATAAGCTCCTAGCCCTTAGTTAGAGTACTTACATTGATAAGGTCCTAGAGAGGTTTAGCTTGGAGCAATCCAAGAAAGGGTACCTTACAGTGAGACATGGCCTTACTCTCTCAAAGAGCCAGTGTCCCACCACACAGGCTGAGAGGGATGACATGAGTCGAGTGCCTTATGCTTCAGCAGTGGGATCGATCATGTATGCAATGTTGTGTACTAGACCGGATGTGGCTTATGCGGTGAGCATAACCAGCCAATACCAATCCAATCCTGGATTACAGCACTGGGTGGTTGTAAAGAACATCCTAAAGTATCTGAGAAGAATGAAGGATTTGTTCCTAGTATATGGGGGACAGGAAGAGCTCAGTATGCAGGGCTACAGTAATGCGTCTTTCTAGTCTGACCCTGATGACTTCAGATCGCAGGCCGCTATGTGTTCAAGATAAATGGAGGCACTGTATGCTTGAAGAGCTTCAAGCAATCCACCATAGCCGATTCTACAACCGAAGCTTAGTATGTGTCCACTTCTGAGGCAGCCAAAGAAGCCGTTTGGATCAGGAAGTTCATTTCAGAACTTCAAGTGGTTTCCAGTGCAGTGGATCCCATTGAAATCTACTGTGATAACAATTGAGCAATTGCACAAGCCAAGGAACCACGACCTCATCAAAGATCCAAACACATACTCAGGAGATTTCACCTGATCAGTGAGATCATCGACAGAGGTGATGTCAAGATTAGCAGAGTTGACATAGAGAACAATCTGGCAGACCCATTGACCAAGGCTTTGGCGCAACAGAAGCATGATGGTCACGATAGAGATATGGGGTTGAGATTTCTCAACCTCTAGGTCTTAGTGCAAGTGGGAGATTGTTGGTGTATATGCCCTAGGACCTAGTTTTGGTCCATTATTTGTACTATTTAACATTGATATTTATATCATTACTGGCATTGCCGTTATTAATGTTTGTCTATATCTGCGTTTGTGTACCTACATGATAATGTCCCTGGAGATAGATTGGATCTATGCACAAATTATTGTCCCCAGTCGATGTACCTGAGTAGATATGGGACAGCTCTAGTACTTGAGAGACTGGTATATGGGCTGGTTAGGCACGAGGTGCTAATGCAGACATATGGGTATATCAGTGGTGGATATACTGGACCGACCCGCTGTGAGGCAATAACTTGGTGTCACGAGTTATTCTCACAAGTGATAGGAGATGCATTGATCCCTTGACTTGAGGTCATTGGCCATTCTATATGGTTAGGGATATACTTTGAAACAACCTAACGCCTTGCCATAGTTGGGAGGTAATAACGGTTGTCATTGGGCATATCACGACTCATATGAGAAGGTCAATGCACAGACATAGGATTTGCTTCTTCCTAAGGGATGCATGATATCCATGGAGCTCCTCTATGGTTCTGTGACTGAAAGTGTATGGCCATACCCAGGTTAGACCTGATTTAGTCATAGCCATGAGATTGGATAGAAACAAGTGGTGACACACTTGGCCAATCGGATATCAGTTCGGCAAAGAGACTGTAATGCATCTGTACCTGATTGCGATGATGGGGATGTCAATGTCGATATCCATTCCGATGACTTGGGTAGCAACGATGCACTGCTACGTGCCACTCACTGCTTGTGGTGACCATGGGTCAGCACTGCCAACGTCAGAGGAACGTATAGGGTCGCACACCTTGATACTCGAGTTCTCGTATTGATTGGGAAGCCTTATGATCCAGTTATTTGATAACTCGGATCTATTTTGGTGATTTCATCAGCGCCAATGGGCCTGATGAGATGGAAGAAATTTATTGGGGCCAACTTCCATTTACGGCATATTAACCATGGTTAGCCTAATTTGACCTTGGGTTAAATTGGATTGGATCCAAGGGCTTGGTTAACATGCATAATGGACATTGGGCTGGGCCCATTGAAAAGTTGGGCTTAATGGGCTTAAGGAGAAGAAGAGGGCAGGCGCATGCTTAACCCTAGTTAGACTAGGGTTAGCGCCTATGCCTCATGTGATTTTAATTAATCATGTGAGATAAAATAGGGGTTAATTAATTAATTAATTAGAGTCCTATTTTTGTGGAATCTAATGGACTGATTTATTTAAATTAACTAGAGTCCTAATTGGATTAGTATTTAATTAATTAAATAAACAATTTGAGTCCTAATTGGATTAGGACTTGATTTAAATCTTGATCAAACCGCCCACTTGAGTCCTAATTAGATTAGAACTTGATTCTCTCCTTCTTCTCCTAGCCGCCCACTTGGCTTAATTGTAGCCATGTCTTAGGCGCCCCTTGCCCTATAAATAACCTCCCCTAGCCGCCCCTCCCATGACACTTATTCCGTGGAGGCATGAGCATCATCAAGAGGGCGAAAGCAAGGGACAAGGGCGCAACTTCCTCCTTTCTTCCATCAAGCCACAAGTGATCCTCTACCTCTTCTCCTTGGCGCAAGGTGAAGTTGAACTTGGCAGCATCTCCTTCTTCCTCCTTGCTCTTGGCGCTTCTCCCTTTGGTGGTGGCGCAAGTTTCTTGGAGGGCTCTCCTAAGGCTTGGATCTTCTTCCCGAGGCTAGCACCGGGAGTGAAAGAAGAGGACTCGAGGTGATCCTTGTGTGTGAAACTGTAGAGGGCGCATGCTTGGGCACCTACTACGACATCAGCCTCGCCTTGCTCAAGGTATCTTCTATCTCATCGTGTGGACTCTCTCGCATGCGATCTTCATTGGGTTTTTGGGACCGGCCTATTTCGGGGATATTCTTCCGCTGCGCAATGTGTTTGCATATCTGAAATTTTATAAAATATCCCCGGGGTTTCCCAACAGTTAGTGATTCAGGTTGGAGAGAATATAGGCAATTTTGAGCTTTATCCCGCAGAGAGAATGGGAAGAGTCGTAGTCGTAGCGCGTCGGTAGAAACTCCGTTCATCTTCGTCGTGTCGCAAAACTCTAGAAAAATTGATAGGTGCATGTTCGGATCTTCAGAAGGTAGGCCTTTGAATTGGTTTTGCTAAACCATCGATCAGAGGGAGGGCTTTATCTCAAAGTTATTAGCCTCCACTAGAGATCGAGAAATACTTGAGTGAAGACCCTGCGCATTTGGAGCAGCAAAATCCTTCACAGTTCTATTATCGTTCGCCATCGTCAGATCGATTGGAATAGGTTCAATAATCCTCGATGATTCTTTAGCACTCAATTCCTTTAATCGCCTTCTACGATGAAACATCCTCTCAATTTCTTGATCAAGTTCGTATAGATCTTCATGTCCACTTGATCATAAACCTCTACGCATATAACAGTTAAGCTCTAGTAACAAAGATTGAAAGAAAAACTAAATTACAATAACAAAGAAGCAAACAAAACAAAGAAACACAAACAAACAAACAAAAGCAATAGCAAAAGAAATAAAACGTCTAATCTACCAATTGGTAAATCACTTTGATATTGGTTGCCTGTCCCCGGCAATGGCGCCAAAACATGATGTGTACTTTACCGTACTACTAACCGCAAGCGTGACGGTTTTGGCGTAGTAGTACTTTAGGTGTCGATCCCACAGGGATAGTGATCAAGTACCTAGTGGTTGTGAATCAATAGCTAGACAATCGATTAAGTGATTCGAAGTTACGAAAAGTAAAGCAAGCAAACCGAGTCGATTAGGAGAAAGCTTCGCGAAGAAAACAGGGGTAGAGATGTCCGAACTTCGGGTTCATCTCGTTGATGGATCTTAAATTCAAACAAGTTAAGATTATAACAAGCAATTTTAAAGGTGCTCAAGGAAGTATCAAAAGGTACAGATTACCCCCTTTTGATGGCGTAATCCGGTATCAATCTAGATCGATGTCCTACTTTCGTGGCTCACCGTACTTAGATTGAACCATTAGGATCAGAGATACTACAAAATTCCTCATACAAATCCCACCCCATTTCTTAACGGCTCAGAGTATGTCTGAACTAGCAGATCTAGCATCGCAATTCACCTATAAAACGGATAAATATAAGATAAAATTTGTATTTGCTATGAAATAACAAGTTCGAACAAAAGATACAAACCACGAGACTACACCCTTAGTTCCGACAAAAAAATTACGCTATCATGGTGTCATTTAAGTACAAATCTCTAAGGAAAGAAGAAATCAAAATGAAGATAGAAGGTAGAAGATGGCAAACACTTCAAGGAAGGACGACAATTCTTCTTCTTCAGATCTTCTAGAGTGGATGCACTAGGATCTCTTTCTCCCTTCTCTGCTTTCGACCCAACCTTTGACTTCCTTCTCGAACTCCCCTCCTTTTGAAGAGAACCCGGCTCTCTTATATAGACCAAAATGCGTCTCTTCAAATTCTGCATTAAATTCTCATCCATTAATTGCATGACTCTTCAAATTTTTAACTTAATTTTCATTATGACTCTTGATGGCTAATAATGATCCAAATAAATTCCACATTTATGACTGTAACAGAAATACATTAACTGCAACCTCTTTATTCTTGTAACCCTTAGAAAATTAATGCTCATTTAATCCATGACGGCTGGTAATAAATTCTGGTGGCTGCGGATAAACTCTAGCGACGGCTTTGAGATTTTAGTCGTGAGGCAAATCATGGGCATGCCCATAATTTTCTTATCAAAGTCGTCTTTATCTGGAAAGTTGTCATCGAAGAATTTATGATCGCGTCTTCACATCATGCCTATGCTTGTATAGAAACGGGTCCATCATGTAGCTAATCAGAGGATTACGGTCATGATGTAGATTATGGCCTTAGCCGTAATTCTCAAAATTAATCCCGTTCAAAGCTAAACTTCTTGTCAAGATTCCTGATTCACTCGGAGATGCAAATATACTTCCATAGAGCTCTAAAAGTGAGTGAATTATCCTGTATTCAACAAAACATGACAAGTAGTGAAGCTTAGGAAGAAAGTCAATGAAATAAGATGGAAAGAGTTGTAAAAGCATGAAAATATGTCTCGATTCACAGGTAAATATAGGTCTAAAAGAAGATATAAATACGAGACATCACCGATCAGTACAAGAACTCAAGTATCAAGGTGTTCGACCTTGTAAGTTCCTCTGACGTTGGCAATGATGAACTAAGGCCAACACAAGCAGTGAGTGGCATCTAGCAGTGCATCGCTTTTACCTAAGTCTTCGGAATGGATATAGACATCGACATTCTGATCATCGCAACAAGGTATTGATGCATTTCAGTCTCTTTGCCAAACTGATATCTGATTGGACAAAGTGTGTTACCACTTTGGTTTCAACCAATCTCATGGTCATAACTAAATCAGACTTTAACTTGGGTATGGCTAAGTGCTGTAGACCTGGATTGGATTGGTATCGGCTGGTTATACTTACAACATAAACCACAACTAGTTTAGTACACAACATTGCATATATGATCGAACCTACTACCAAAGCATAGGGTATTCGACTCATGTCATCCCTCTCAGCCTGTGTGGTGGGTGTTGGTGTATATGCCATGAGATCTAGTTTTGGTCCATCTTTGTACTACTTGACTCTGATATTTATATATCATTCTAGCATTATCATTATCATTGTTTGTTTACATCTATGATTGTATACTTACATGATAATGTCCCTGGAGACAGATTGGATCTGTGCTCAAATGATTGTCCCCAGTCAATGTACCTTAGTGGATATGGGACAACTATGGTACTTGTGAGACTGGTATATGGGCTGGTTAGGCACGAGGTGCTAACGCAGACATATGGGTATATTAGTGGTGGATATACTGGACTGACCCGCTGTGAGGCTATGACTTGGTGTCATGAGTTATCCTCACAAGTGACAGGAGATGCATTGATCCCTTGACTTGAGGTCATTGACATTGACTATATATGGTTAGGGACATGCTTTGATACAACCTAACACCTTGTCATAGTTAGGAGGTCATAACAGTTTTCATTGAGCATGTCACAACTGATGTAGGGATATCTTCATGGACTTAATTGTGCTTGATGTTATTTTAAAAAAATTGTTGCATTTTGATATTTTGGGACTTGTTAATGTTTGTATGTGCAACATTATCATATTTTCAGCACTTGTTGTTTTATGTTGTAGCTAGGATTTAGTCTAGGATTTATTTTGAAGTTTTTTTTTATTTTTAGTGGTTGTGTTAGGTTGTTCTAGCCTAGGTCTTATGCACACCTGTATTGCACATGCAAGCACCTAGCTTCTCCAATGGTAATGTGACCTCGGCGTGGAACAGTCAAAGATAGTCAACATAAGCCAAACATCAAATTCAAATTAGCTCCAAGTCAAGTTCAATCTCGGTATGGACTGAGCAAACTCAACAACATCCAGCGCATAGTACAAGATCAGCCTCAAGCTATGGAGTAGCCCTCGCATGAACTCATAAACAGCCTGCCAATATCAGTAATACACGTCAGCTTCATCCACCAGCAAATCACTCAACCAACGGCTACAAAACATCACTTCAACCTACGCAAAGTAATCATCACGCCAGCTTCAGCAAATAGCAGCAACAACCTATGAAAACTTCAGCTGATGAATGCCAAGGTCGCCCAAAATGTAACCGTTGAAGAAGGGGTTTAAAGCTTGCACTTGTACACTTTTGCACGTTTAGGTTGAATATTTTGAATTCTGAAAACCCTTGTGTTAGCATCATTTGTGCCAAGAATGGAGCCTGCTCTTCTTGTGTACGAGAGTTGAGCTTGCTCCTCTCCTTATCCTTCTCTTCTATCAATCTTTCTCTTCTCTCCAATGCTTCAATCTCCTCTTCTATTACTCCTGCTTCATCCCACTGCCAACCATCTTAGCCCCACGCTGCTACTATTCCATTGATGAAGCCAGAACCTACAGTAAAGCCACCTCTCGGGCGGGAGTTAGAACACGTTGGAGGCTCACAATGAGCATCTTGAGGATAGCTGGGCCAACGTACTCTGTGAGAAGGACATGAGAAGGGGTTCGGCCCCCATCCTATAAGGGGGCCCTAAGGTGTTCTCTGACTAAACAACTACTCAATCTCTTAGATCCGCATGTTCAAATTTGGTTACCATTGATATCCTGCATTCACGCATGCCTAAACACCATTTAAGAGACACATACCTAAGGGATCTAGGGCTTAGGATTTTTGTCCTACATTAGTGGTATCAGAGCAGTCCTTAGGTGCTCATTTGTATTTCTGAAATTTTGATTTACTCCATAACCTCTGTTTGAATTCTGATTTGTGCCCTTGATGAATTTTGCCAACTAGAAGTTGCCCCGTGCTCAGCTTTCTTGCTAAAATCCAAGCTAAATATTCAGCGCTGCTAAACCAAGTGCAGTCGCTGAATTCAGAGTTCAATACTCTAGTTTTCAGTTGAGACTTGCATGTGTCGAAGCTGAACCTGTGTTGTAACCTTCAGTTGGATTTATCAATACTGCTGCATTGTATTTTTTGTTCTTGTGCAACTTGCTGGTTGAAGTCTGAAAACCTCTCTGAGTATTCTGGTTGGGTCCATGATGCCTCAAGTTCTGAAACTATCTTGCTATCGTTACTTGTCAGCTGCTACTTTGAACACTTGAATACGTTCTGTAGCTTACCATCGCACCTCGTGACATCTGCTGAATCTGTTTAGCAGATTTTTTGAATACTGTCACTTAGGCCTTTTGTCTGAACCCTGGTGTTAAGCCACGAAGCTTGGGTCCCTAAACTAATAGGGAAAACTAAGTTCAAGCAGCACTTCGAGTGTGACTTTGCAATAAGCAAAGCCTTTATCCTACAGTGTTACAATTTGCCAATTGTTCTGATTCTCGAGTTTCAGCTGGGGCTACTATTGCTTACCAGCTGAAGTTCCTTGATATCGACTGTCACTGCTCCCCTTGTTGTTTACATTCATTTGAGTTGTTGCCATTGAGTCCATCACTGCATTTTACACCTAGGCAGCAGGAACTGTCATTACTACTCCACATTCATTTTTGACCATCGCTAAGGCTGAAATCTGTACTCTTCTACAATAGCTGACTTCCTGTCTGATGTGCATGATTAACACTTGCTTGCTAGTTATTACCTGATGTGTGATGAAACTGCCATCTTTAGCAAGATAGCCTAGTTTGCAATACTGCATTTGAATAACTGCTTATTCATCCTTGTCACGATATCACTTGTACTGGTGCTGTTTTCCTTCATTATCTGTGCTGAAACCTTGCTGATCATTTATGTCTGAGTTTTGCATCTGAATTTTAATTCTTAACGTTTTCAACTATGGCTGCTAGTCTCACTCAAAAACATATAAGCATGATTTATGATAAACTTAAGGCCATGAACCAAACTTTAGAAGAGAGCAATAACCGATACATAGAAAGACTCCCAACATATAGGGTCACCCTTAGATCAGATTATTTTCACACTTACACTAAGATTGATGATAGGGTGTGTAAGATTGCCATTGATGAATGCATAGAGTTCAACTTTATAACTCCCCTAGCAATTGACAAGTTTCAGTTGGCCATCAAGCCTATCCCTTACCCTTATACCGTTACTTGGGAAGATGGAACCCAGACCTTAGTGAGCCTTAGCTGCCTTGTTCCCATCAAGTTTGCTACTTATGAACAAAAGGTTTGGTGTGATATCTTACCATTAAAGGGTACTTACCATGTCCATCTTGGTAAGCCTTAGTTACTTTGACAGATATTACCATATAAGGGAAGATTGCTATGTCTTGCGGTCCTATAAACTAAGGCTAACAATTATGAGACCCAAACCTAGAACCCCCAAGGTAGACCACTTTTCCAAAGGCTAACAATTACAACGAATGCCAAAACTTAAAGAACCAACTCTATAACCTACTATACTTCCATCAATAGTAGAAGGCGAATCTGAACCTGGACTTGGACATGAATTAGAAAATGGACAAACACCATTTCTTGAGCCTCCCCAGCCCATTCATGAGTTTAAGATGGAGGCCGGTCATGAGAAGATTAGTGGAACACAACCTCTAGCGCCTTCTACCCCCGAGTTTGAAGTGGACACCCTTGTCATTAATCATGTCAAAGTTTCCCAACTAGACAAGACTAGTGGGCTGAGCCATAGGATGACTCCACTAGGACCTATAATATGTCATAGGTATCCACTAAGGTCATCATTATTGCCATCTCTTTTGGGGCCTGGACCCAAGCACCCAAACTCTCCACCTTTAGAAAGTCCTTAGCCCCCAACTAAACTTGACCCAATTAAGACTCTTGAGGAAGTTATAGAGGATAAATTAGAGCAAGCTGAACTTAAACCGCCTCCTACACAAACTGGCACTGAACCCTCTAGTGACATGTCCTTAGAACCAACAATCTTGGAACCACAATGTGAACCTCATCAAACATTACCCGTAGAACCACTCCAGCTCTTGCCTAAACTCGAGGGAATGCTGCCATCAACCTTGGAGCTTAAATCTGAACCTCAACACACTTTACCTTATAAAGCACCTCAGCCCATTCCCTCCACCCAAAAGGAAACTCATGATGAAAACATACAATTCATTCTGGAGCCATCAGGACCTTTAGGGAATGACACTAAGAAACAATTACATGACACTTCTAAAAGCTTAACCCATTATCATGACAATTTTAAATTTGAATCCTGCTTTGATAAAACCATGACTATGCACATGCTACAAAAGAAATCATCTTTTGCTTTAAACGAAAACTTGCATGAAAAAGTTTATCATGAGACTGATATTGGTTTAATATTTTCTTCATATGAAAATGAAGAAGTGATTCTGAATCTAATCTCATTTAAGGCTGCCACATTTTCATATCATGTCAACAAATCGTATATTGTTGCTACACATGAGAATACAATTGCTTTCAAAGATTTCCTTCTTACTTGCAGGATTGCATATGTCAAAAGGGCTAATGACAACTTTCATACATTGGGGTGGCCACCTGATCCAAAATGGAGCTACAACTTTAATTCTCCGGAGGAGAATTCTGTAGCCCCCTGGAAAACTGATGTAGGGATCGGGAACCGAGATGACCTCCACACACTTGGCTTACCACTGGAACCTCCACATGCTTCAATTTTAATTCTTCGGAGGAGAATTCTTCACCCCCGGAGACAGTGAGAGATCCCCTAAAGGGGAGGGAGAAACCCTAAGCATGCGTAAATTGAAAAATTTGCATGGGCGGAATTAGGGTTTCCTAGGATCGCATGTAGTATGAACATATGATCAACTTTATTTCTTTGTATAGATCAAGATAGGATCTTACCAAGGCCATTGATTCGAATGGTGTCTTGGAAGCAAGAGGGCGAATTGGCTCTCCT
>CM050441.1:31557709-31573916 GCA_027562315.1 Costus pulverulentus | reverse complement strand
TCACGTTCACCAAGATATCTCGACTAAGGACTATACTGCATGTCAGCCAAGCTGAACAGCATTGAGACATTATTCAGAAGTATATATATTGCAGCAGATAATGTAACATCCTGAATAACAACCATTGCCTTTATAAACATTGAGTTTATACATGATACTGATACAATCCCAAGGCCTCAAACATTAGCCTTAAGGGCATACCCCAACAGATAGACGATGTAGGGATATCTTCAAGGACTAAATTGTGCTTGATGTTATTTTGAAAAATTATTGCATTTTGATATTTTGGGACTTGTTAATGTTTGTATGTGCAACATTATCATATTTTCAGCACTTGTTGTTTTATGTTGTAGCTAGGATTTAGTCTAGGATTTATTTTGAAGTTTTTGTTTTTATTTTTAGTGGTTGTATTAGGTTGTTCGAGCCTAGGTCTTATGCACACCTATATTGAACATGCAAGCACCTAGCTTCTCCAACGGTAATGTGACCTCGGCATGGAATAGTCAAAGACAATCAACATTAGCCCAACATCAAATTCAAATTATCTCTAAGTCAAGTTCAATCTCGGTATGGACTGAGCAAATTCAACAACATCCAGCTCATAGTATAAGATCAGCCTCAAGATATGGAGCAGCCCTCGCATGAACTCATAAACAGCCTGCCAATATTAGTAATACATGTCAGCTTTATCCTCCAGCAAATCACTCAACCAATGGCTACAAAACATCACTTCAACCTGCGCAAAGAAATCATCACGCCAACTTCAGCAAATAGCAGCAACAACCTATGAAAACTTCAACTGATGAATGCCAAGGTCTCCCAAAATGTAACCGTTGAAGAAGGGGTTTAAAGCTTGCACTTGTACATTTTTGCACGTTTAGGTTGAACATTTTGTATTCTGAAAACCCTTGTGTTAGCGTCGTTTGTGCCAAGAATGGACCTTGCTCTTCTTGTGTACGAAAGTTGAGCTTGCTCCTCTCCTTATCCTTCTCTTCTATCAATCTTTATCTTCTCTCCAATGCTTCAATCTCCTCTTCTGTTACTCCTGCTTCATCCCGCTGCCAACCATGACGAAGCCAGAACCTGCAGCAAAGCCACCTCTTGAGCGGGAGTTAGAACACGTTGGAGGCTCACAATCAGCATATTGAGGACAGCTGGGCCGACGTACTCTGTCAGAAGGACATCAGAAGGGGTTCGGCCCCCTTCCTACAAGGGGGCCCTAAGGTGTTCTCTGACTAAATAGCCGCTCAATCTCTTAGATCCGCATGTTCAAATTTGGTTACCATTGATATCCTGCATTCACGCATGCCTAAACACTATTAAAGAGCCACATACCTAAGGGATCTAGGGCTTAGGATTTCTGTCCTACGTCAACGACCCATATGAGAAGGTCAATGGATAGACAGAGGATTTGCCCCTTATTGAGGGAAGCTTGATATCCATGGAGCTCCTCTATGGTTCTATGACTGAAAGTGTATGGCCATACCCAGGTGAGAACCTGATTTAGTCATGACCATGTGATTGGAAGAAAACAAGTGATGACACACTTGTCCAATCGGATATCAGTTTGGCAAAGAGACTATAATGCATCTGTACCTAGTTGCGATGATGGGGATGTCGATGTCGATATCCATTCCAATGACCTGGGTAGCAGCGATGCACTACAAGGTGCCACTCATTACTTATGGTGACCTTTGGTCAGTACTGCCAGCGTCAGAGGAACCTACAGGGTCGCACACCAAGATACTCGAGTTCTCGTATTGATCAGGAAGCTTTATGATCGAGTTATTAGATAGCTCGTATCTATTTTGGAGATTTCATCAGCGCCAATGGGCCTGATGAGATGGAAGAGAGTTATTGTAGCCAAACTTCATTTTTGGCAGGTTGACCGTATTTGACCATGGTTGGTCAAATTTGGATTAGGGTTGCATTGGATTGGATTCAATTGCTTAATCAACCCATGTAATGAAGTTTGGGCTAGTTCATTACCCAATGAGGCCCAATAGCAAGTTGTCATGAAGAGGACATTGGCTAAAAGGGCATAATGGGGAGAAATCTCCACCCCATTGGCGCCTAGGGGCATAATGGGGGTGGAGTGGGCGGTTTTGCTTCATAAGGAAGCATTAGGCGCCTCCACCTTCTACCTAGGATGGTATGTTGCCTCTATGGCAAGCCTTGGGGCTGATATAGTTGCATAGACTTCTTTGGAAGGTCTTTAGCACATATGGCTAATAGGAAAAAGGTTTATGGAAAGCTCTTGGAGAGTTTCCTTAACCCTAACCCTAATTGCCACCCTTCTCATACCTTAGCCACATACTCCCATGATAATTGTGCCCAACCCTTGTTTTCCCGCTCCCTCAAGCCTCTATATATCTAGGATATGCGAGAGGCTCAAGATGATGATCTTGGTGTGAGCAAGAAGTAAAGGGTAAAAAGCAAGGCTTTGGTGGAAGTCTTCTCTTCTATCTTCCTCCTAGCCACAAGCCTCTTCTATCCTTCTTCTCTTGGAGCAAGGAGGGATTGGACTTGGTGTCTTCATCCCCTGGTCTCTTATCATGGCACATCTTCCCTACAAGTTGGCGCAAGTAAAGATGAGGAGTTGAAGACATGGAGGCATCATCTCCTCTTCTTCTTCATTGGCGCATATACCTTGGAGGTAGTGCAAGGCTTGAAGAAGGTTGCACAAAGGCTTGGATCTTCTTCCCAAGGCTAGCATCGGGCGTGGAAGAAAAGAGCTCGAGGCATCCGTGAGTGCGAGACTACAGAGGGCGAACACTTGGGCGCCTACCTCGACATCGATCCTCAAGCTTGCTAAAGGTATTTACTATCTCATCGTCTCGACCCCCTCGGAAGAGATCTTCACTGAGTTTTTCGGACCGGCCAGTTTCGAGGATATTCTTCCGCTGTGCATGTATTGTATTATCTGAAAAATTGTAAAATATTCCCAGGGTTTCCCAATAGTGGTATGATAGGGACTTGCGAACCTTGAATGATGTTTTTTTTCATGTTTTTCCATGCTCACATGCCATATCTATATTTTCGCATGTTGCATAGATGTTGGCGCATGTTTTTCTTAAAGTAGAAAAATCATAGGTCTTTTGTTTCTTACTTCTAATCAACTTCTTGTGGTTCTTTTCTCTCTTCATGTGATGGGATAGATGATGACACCAAAATATATAGTATATTTTGTATCATTTTATGTAACTTTTCATGCCAAATTGAGGATCTTTTTGCTTATTTTTATGCTAAATTCATCGAATATTGCAAAGTCTACTTCTATTTTGGTTTTTCATAATTTTTAGGTAAAAGGGCACTATTTCAAGGTGTTTTCAAGAAAAATCAAATACATAGAAGGATTCCCAACATCAAGAAGAGGTCACACAAGACATTTCACACAAAACGGAGCAAATCAACCAAAATACGGTAGTACCGTAACCTATTTTACGGTACCGTATTTTCATACACTATTGTAAAATCCTAGCTCTGCCGTAATTTGGGGAGTTTTCCAAACAGAGAGTTTTCATAATTTTACGGCACCGCTGTCAGAAATTACACGGCCATAATTTTGAGACGTTTCCGACCAGAGACTTTTGCTGATTTTACGGCACTGTCGTAAGCCATTTTACGGTGCCGTATTTTCCAGGCGAATCAGACCAGAGAACTCAGCCAATTTTATGGCATGGCCGTAAACTATTTTAGGGTACCATATTTTGGGCAATTTTTGATCAGAAACATGTGGAGAAATTACGGCACTACCGTAATTTATTTTATGGTACCGTAATTGCAGTCAAAAACGTGATTTTTCCGCTCTGATACTTGCGAAGGCTTTAACTTTGGATCTAGAACTCCAAATCAAGGTCTAAAAGATGTTCCGGACTTGTCTTTAAGAGGAGAAGACGCATGAAGAAAAATGGAAAATGTTTATCCAGTATCAAGGGAGCAATCAATAGAGAGGCGGTTAGGGTTTATTCTTGCGCCGAGAGGCGTAGAGGGCACATCAGGCCGTGATTCTCACGTAGAAGCTTCGCCTGGAGGAGAGGAAGACACCACAGTAGTTTCAAAGCGTTTGGAGTCCGATCGGAGGAGGAATCAACAAAACAGTGGTGACAGTGCTGTTCATCGAAGCAAATTACGGCTGTAAAGGATTTTACAACCGTGTTGTAAGGTTGTTTCTCCTTTATTTTTATTTTTTGATCACTCTAAGACTATGATTTATTGTATCTCCTCCTTCATGCAAGCTTAATACTGTTTTCGGACATGGCGTGTAATCCCCTTGATTCTTAATGATTAGATAACTCTTCTATTTTCGTCATGATAATTTTTGCTATGATAATTTTACTTTGTGATGGATTGTTCTTAGACTCTCTATAGATCTATGTTATTAATCATGTTTTTAGAGTTTTTGCTATTGACTGAAAGGTAATTGCTTGAGAACTTGGAACCCTAGAATTGCATGTTAGGATCCCTTCCTTAGGTTAGATCTAATTTGATCTGTTCTAGTAGATTAATTGCCATGATAGTAATATGAATCTATGGATCAAGTCTATTTATCAAACGTGGAGATCTAGCACGAAAGTGAGGATCGGAACGTTGGAGATCCATGAGTAAAACTAGTGTTGAGGCTCAGATGCACGAAAGTGATCCTTGAGATTCCACTAGAGATTATCAACTTAGAACTCGGATGCATGAAAGTGATCTTGAGTTATTTGATTAGTGATTTACTTATCTTTAGTTTTGGGACAGATCTTGCACGAAAGCGAGGATTGGTCCCTGCATGATTGTCTGCACGAAAGTGAGATAATCCCTTTATGAAGTAAAATTAGGTCTTTATCGTAGCAAGATTTGATTGATGAACTTTTATTTATATCTTATCATTGAAATTAAGGTGGATGAAACCCTAGTCCCCTGTTTATCTTACGCTCTTTCTATTTACTTTCATCATATTCGGTTTACTTAGCTAGCGAGAAAACAATTATTTGGTAATTAACAATAAGGTCTCTGTGGATTGATATTTTTATTACTTCGATAATTCCGTGCACTTGCGGAAGCCTATCAAGTTTTTGGCGCCGTTGTCGGGGATTAGTCCAAAGTATACGTGTGCCAAACTTGTAGTGTTACCTTACAGAACATCAAGTTTTTTGGCGCCGTTGCCGGGGACCTTAGTTTTGTTAATATCAAAATAGTTGTTAGTATTGCTGGACTAAGTTTTATTTATTTTCGATTTAACTTTGTTTTTTTTTTCTTTTTGCAGGTTTTGGATTTTCATAGTTGTGATATAACTGCGATTTCTAAAAAATTTATGAATTTGCTGGTGTTTTATATTTTCTATTTTTTTTATATTCTGAAAAAAAAAATCTTATTTGATTGGTGTTGGATTATCTTTTTGATAGATTTGAAGATATGTCTTTTTATCAAAATTCATGGGCTTTTGAAAGAGGTCAGATATACATGCAACAAGGAGAGCATAAAGATTATTCACAGATGTCTATTGCAGAATTAGCTAAATTACACTCTTATTCTATTACATGTAATATTTGTAAGTCTTCTGATCATTATGCTTATGAATGTCAATTTAGATATCATGCAAATTATAATTCATCGTGCTATCAAGATGATCACTATGATTATAGTTGGGAAAATCAAACTTCTTTTTATGATGATTGCTCTTGATCATGTTTCTGTGCCATGCTTTGAGGATACTGGAAAATCTAGGCTAGAATCCATGTTTGAAAAAATCATATCAGATCAAGAAAATTTTTTTGCTAAACAAAATCAATTTTTAGACCAAATGCTGGCAAATCAAAGTAAGCATCTTGATGATCTTAAGGGTTCTGTTAATCAAATTTCTTATCAAGAATAATCTTTGACTGCTAATACTGAATTGCTAGAAACCCAGATTGCACAACAAGCATGGTTATTTGAGTTTGATATTGAAAAACTTGATTTAGAAAACTCCCCCTGTGATCATGATTGTTTTGAGATTGAGCCTTATGTGAATATTCATGAATCTCACTCTGATTTTGATTCTTTTGATAATTTAATTGTGGAAAAGATTGGGGAAACTGAAATTGAAAAACCCTCTTTTGATGAAATTGATTCTTTTGATGTTGTATCATTTATGGTTGAATCTGATGAGTTTGATAAATGGTTGAAAATTACAGACATTGATGAGCCCCACTTGATTTTGGTAAAATTTTGGAAATTAATGATAAATCTCTTGTGGTTAAATCTGATTCTATTAAACCTTTTTCATATGATTCCGATTTTGACTCTTCTGATGATGAATTATTTGTGGGCAAGCATGAGGAAATTGATTTTGAAGAGTCTCATCTTGATTTTGATAATGATTTTGATATTGATAAACTATTTGATCGTGAGCATGAGGAACCTGAATATGATTTGAAAATTACAAATACTGATGAATCCCATGTTGATATGTTGCCCATGGCTATTGTTGAAAATTTTGATCTATTTGAAAATTTGTGCTTTAATGAGGAATCTAATGAAAGATATAGACATTATTTTGATGATCCAATACTTGAATCTTCTGAACTAGGTCCTAATCTTATTGCATTTAAAAATATTAATTTGAAGAAAGGACTGATGATTTTGCTTTTTGACAAACACAGAAAGATAATAAAGATTTCTTTGAGTGAATTTGAGAATTTTGATTTTGATTTCTGCATACTTCAGAAAGCCACATTGATCATGATTTATATGAATTTTTGGATATTTGAATTAGTGGCTAGAATTTTTAGACAGCGGAAAAGAAAGAAATTACACGCTATATATTTTGGTACTGATTCACCTGCTTCACCATGATTTTAGTTTTGGCCAAGATATAGACCTAAAATTAGCGCTTCTTGGGAGGCAACCCAAGAACTTTTATCTTAGTTTAGTTTCTTTTATTTTAGTTTATTTTTAGAATTAATTTTTCTGTTCGTTTTGCAGGTGAAAAGCAATTTTTGCGCAAAATACGGCACTGTCGTAATCCATATTACGGTACCGTATTTTCGGTCCATTTTTGACAGAAAGTTTTATGATTTTTACGGCAGGGCCGTAACGTTTTTCACGTGCCATAATTTTGAATGATTTCTTTCCCAAGAGTTCTTTGAAAAATACTGCACTGCCGTAAAGCATTTTACGGTACCGTATTTTAAAGCTGCTTTCTACTTATTGAGTAGTTGTATTCTAGTTGCGATTTTAAGAAACTGGGTTGAGAAAAAATTTTATCTTTGGCACAGCATTGGACTACTTATCTTTTTCTATCATTTGGATATTTTTTCTGAATTTTATAGTCCATGGAATATTCTAAAACACCTAGCAACTTTTCGATTATGATTAATTTCTGCAGCAGTTTTTTTTTTGACTAATCTGATTAGCACTTTAGCAGCAAGTTTTTAAGTTGCTTAAATAACTTGAAACCCGGATTTTTCACTTGGAATTTGAAGTTCATGTTTCATTCTATCTTGTGGATAAATTATTTTCACAAAAATATTTTCTGATCATTCTAGGACACATAGCAACTTTTTGAATTTTATTAACTTTTGTGCAGTTTGTGTAGTTTTTAATCTGAGTAGCCTTCTTTCTGCTGATGCCCTAAATTTCTGATAGATTTTGATCCTTTGATTTTCATACATCTGAAAAGAACATATCTCATTCTATTACATGGTTCTGTCCATTTTCTATTTGGATCATTAAATTTTATTCTAAGGTATGGCTACTTTTCATAAAAAATTCAAAAACTGCACAGTTTGCTTTCTACCAGTTATTGCTTATTTTGCATCCAGATTCAGAAATCTTCAAGAGTAACTGTCTTCCACCGGCCGACGATCTCACCTCTAGGACTGTGATCTCTAGCGGGCCACTAGAGATTACTCACTCTACTGTCGGTATCATCATCATTGACAGCAGCTTTTCAGCTAGCCTCTGTTCACCATTTGCTTCTTGCCTGCTCGACTCTTTCCACCGGCATCCTCTTCAGACCTCCGGCGACATCTCTGACTCTTCCTTGAGAAATTTATTTTTATCATTATTATTTTAAGACTGTTTATGATCTGAGCCTTATGTACCTTAAAATTTTGCAAAAATTTTTCAAAAGGCAAATCTTTGGACCCAGCTGCATTGGCCTGGCAATGATTGAGCATGATCTATTTAGTTTTGTGAGTATCACTTGCACTCTCTTATTAATGACTATTTCATATAGTGCATCTTTGACTTTATAATATTTATACCACTTATTGGTTTTCTCTTGAAAAATTATTTTATGGATATATGGAACTCATTGTTTTGATGATGATATTATTCAAATGTGTTATTAAAATTGATGAAAGCATATGATCCACTTTCTACTATATGATGGCATGATTTATTGATAAAATTTCTATTGATAAAATATCTTCCTTGATGATGTGAGTATTTATACTTGTGATTAGAGAAAAAACCCTCTCATGTTAGATTTATTTCTTCAACGCATATGTACCTTTGAAATTTGACATTGGTTGATGCATGAAATTTTGGGTAGATGTGTTATTTGAAGAATAAGACCTAAAAGTGAAACTATTCTTTTGAATAAAATGAGTATATGAGTATAATTTGTGAATTGAGATCAATTGATCAACC
The DNA here is from genome assembly GCA_027562315.1 of Costus pulverulentus. Taxonomy (NCBI): domain Eukaryota; kingdom Viridiplantae; phylum Streptophyta; class Magnoliopsida; order Zingiberales; family Costaceae; genus Costus; species Costus pulverulentus. The sequence continues at coordinate 31,565,294 of CM050441.1, read as the reverse complement.
TAGTAGATGTTTAGTCTATTTTTGCTATTTGTTGGGAAATAAGAATCTAAGATCCATAAAAATAGTGAGAGACTCCCCTACTTGGCACTATGAAAAATTGATAGTGGTACCGAAGACATGGGTTGAAGTCTATGCATGAAAAATAATGAGTGTGAAAAAATAATAAGACTCCTCTACTTGGCACTGTGTAAAATTGACAGTGGTACCGAAGACAAGAGTTGAAGTCAAAAATAAAAAGTGTGTATCTAAGTGGGTACATGTTATCTTCACAAAAACAAAAACAAAAAAAAAAGGGGGAAAAATCATGTTTGGAAAAAGATCTTGGAAACCTAATTCCTGTAAACAAAAGCATGATAGATTTGAATTGAAAACTAGGTGAAATCATGAGATTGAAAATTCTATTTATTATATAAGTTGCAATGTTTTATTTGATTCAATTGTGGATCTAGAGGGTTGAGTTCTAAGGATGATATGTTTATTTGAAGTTTTGTAAATCAATTGGTGGAATTTTTCATTGATAGGTTGTATTTTAGAAATTTATTGAGCTTGAAAAGGTTTATCTCTTAATCAAGTTTTGATTTTTGCTTGAGGACAAGCAAAGTTTGAGCCTTATGTATTTTGATGACACCAAAATTTATAGTATATTTTGTATCATTTTATGTATCTTTTCATGCTAAATTGAGGATCTTTTTGCTTATTTTTATGCTAAATTCACCGAATATTGCAAAGTCTACTTCTATTTTGGTTTTTCATGATTTTCAGGTAAAAAGAGACAATTTCAAGGCGTTTTCAAGCAAAATCAAATACATAGAAGGATTCCCAACATCAAGAAAAGGTCACACAAGAAATTTCACGTAAAACGGAGCAAATCAGCCAAAATACGGCGGTACCGTAACCTATTTTACGGTACCGTATTTTCATACGCTACCGTAAAATCCGAGCCCTGCCGTAATTTGGGGAGTTTTCCAAACAGAGAGTTTTCACAATTTTACAGCACTGCCGGAAGAAATTACACGGCTGTAATTTTGAGACGTTTCCGACCAAAGACTTTTGCTGATTTTACGGCACTACCGTAAGCCATTTTACGGTGCCGTATTTTTCTCCAATTCAGACGAGCGAACTGAGCCAATTTTATGGCATGGCCATAAACTATTTTAGGGTACCGTATTTTGGGCAATTTTTGATCAGAAACTAGTGGAGAAATTACGGCACTACCGTAATTTATTTTACGGTATCGTAATTGCAATCAAAAACGCGATTTTTCCGCTCCGAAACTTGTGAAGGCCATAACATTGGATCCAGAACTCCAAATCGAGGTCCAAAAGATGTTCTGGACTTGTCTTTCGGAGACGAAGATGCACGAAGTAAAAGGGTGAATGTTTATCCAGTATCGAGGGAGCAATCAACAGAGAGGCGGTTAGGGTTTGTTCTCATGCCGAGAGGCGTAGAGGGAACCTCAGGCCATGATTTTCACGTAGAAGCTTGGCTTGGAGGAGAGGAAGACACCACAGAAGTTTCAGAGCATTTGAAGTCCAATCAGAGGAGGAATCAACAAAACAGCGGTGACAACGCTGTTCATCGAAGCAAATTACGGCTATAAAGGATTTTACAGTCGTGTTGTAACGTTGTTTCTCCTTTCTTTTTGTTTTCTGATCACTCTAAGACTATGATTTATTGTATCTCCTCCTTCATGCAAGCTTAATACTGTTTTGGGACATGGGGTGTAATCCCCTTGATTCTTAATGATTAGATAACTCTTCTATTTTCATCATGATAATTTTTGCTATGATAATTTTACTTTTGTGATGGATTGTTCTTAGACTCTCTATAGATCTATGTTATAAATCATGTTTTTAGAGTTTTCGGTATTGACTGAAAGGTAATTGTTTGAGAACTTGGAACCCTAGAATTGCATGTTAGGATCCCTTCCTTAGGTTAGATCTAATTTGATCTATTCTAGAAGATTAATTGCCATGATAATAATATGAATCTATGGATTGAGTCTATTTATCAAACGTGGAGATCTTGCACGAAAGTGAGGATTGAAACGTTGGAGATCCATGAGTAAAACTAGTGTTGAGGCTCGGATGCACGAAAGTGATCATTGAGATTCCACTAGAGATTATCAACCTAGAACTCGGATGCAAGAAAGTGATCTTGAGTTCTTTGATTGATGATTTACTTATCTTTAGTTTTGGGACAGATCTTGCGCGAAAGCGAGGATTGGTCCCTGCATGATTGTCTGCACAAAAGTGAGATAATCCCTTTATGAAGTAAATTAGGTCTTTATCGTAGCAAGATTTGATTGACGAACCATTATTTATATCTTATCATTGAAATTAAGGTGGATGAAACCCTAGTCCCATGTTTATCTCTCTATTTATCTTACGCTCTTTCTATTTACTTTCATCATATTCGGTTTACTTAGCTAGCGAGAAAACAATTATTTGGTAGTTAACAATAAGGTCTCTGTGGATCGATATTTTTATTACTTCGATAATTCCGTGCGCTTGCGGAAGCCTATCAATAGACCCACATGTGGAAGAGAAAATTTCTCTTCTCATAATAGGATAGACCTATCTTGAGATACTTCTTGGGATAGGGCATGGACTGAGTAATTGCCCTTATCCTAGCAAGTTAGGGATTGCAAGGAGGGCAACCGGTATGCCTCTTGTAGACACCTGAGAGAAACTTAGAATCAAAGATTTGTGATATGAAGGGAAGGAAGAGATACATGTTTTATGAAAAAGTAAAATTTCAGATTTTATGTTTTTCATGAGCATGTAGAATTGCATGAGTAAGTACTTGATTGTGCATGATGTTGTGGTCATATGTCAAGCCCCTTAGCATGCCTGTGATGTATCCTTGTGAGGCCCACGTGCCGCTTTTCTTTTTGCTTTTAACTAAGAAGAAGATTAGGGTGGCACATCAACTTGGAGCTTGGTGCATGCGTGCTTGGTTGCGCATCCTTGCTTGGTGGCGCAAGAGGGCATGGCCGAACCTCCTTTGGTTTGTGAGCTAGCCATCTTGGCCCCTTGCATGGTGGCGCACCTTCCTTGAAGGAAGACTATGGCATTGGCCAAACCTATGAGGGTGCTTCTAAAGTGTACCTCTAGGGTTTGAGAGCTAAACCATTAAAAGGAGGACCTTGGAGCCAAACTTGAAGACCATGCTAGAGGTCGGCTAGACTAGGTCTAGTTTTGGGGGCTTGAATCCTAGGTCAAGAGTTGAACTCCTTTTGGCATGGGTTGGTTCAATGTCTTGAATGGGCTATGATCACATCATCCTTTTATTGCTTTATTTACAAAAGCTAAAGCATGTCTGTGATATTTTATCGTTACGTTATCACTATAGGATTGCATGCCTGTAATGTTAGACATAAGATAAAACTGAGTTGATGAGATCTCAAAAACCCTCAATCAAAATATTAAGTCTTGTAGCCTTCTAACGCGTAGCCCTCATCAAACTATTAATCAGTGCTGTTGTGAACTGTTTCCCACCCTCGTGGGACACACCCACTTATCTTTAGAGGGTGTCTGGTGACAATGGGTTCCCCAATCCAGTTTTAACCTGGGCTCGCCTTCGCAAGGAAACTCGTTGGCCCTGGGCATAACAGTTAGGAATGGACTTGACTAGTTTTTCATATGTGCTGGGCACATGATGGAACACTAGAGGCATCGTTGAGAGGTTAGGGTTTCATGCTGTATCCAGCCCTCGCTGGACATGGAATGCCTAGACTGTCTCAATAAGGGGAGTTGCTTAGAGCAACCGGCTAGCGTGCCCACCTTAAGAAGCATGGGTCACTTTGTGCATCTCATCCCACCCTCGTGAGACGTGAAGCCTCGTGTGGAATAAGGATCTCATCTCACTAGGAAATCTAGCATTTCCCGATTGACTTTGTGAGTTGTCAATTCGATTAAAATAGTGGGAGCCATAGTCATTTAAAACAAGTCTAGTTTAAATGACTTGAAGTAGTACTAATATGCTTTTATTGGTTGTTGTAGCACAATGGCTATGAACAATGGTGGATTGTCACTGTGATTCCTTCTTGAGAAGGACAAGTTGGTTGGATCCAACTTTATGGATTGGTATATGAACTTGAGAAATGTACTCAACATCGAGAGGAAGCTCTATGTCCTTGAGTAGCCTATTCCTGAGCCACTTCCATGCTCGGCCTCAGCGGCTGAGAAGGATGCTTATGGTAAGCATCAGGCTAATACTTTGGAGGTTGCTAATTTGATGCTAATCAACATATCGTCTGAGTTTCAAGGGCAATATGAAGCTAAGAGTGCCTCTGAGATTATTTCTAATCTAAGGCAGCTTTTAGATGAATTGGTTGAGCTCAACCCTCCAAAAGTAGATATTCAGTGTGTTGAGCCTAAAGGCTTGACCCAGGAACTGAAATTAAAGATGGAAAGGATCAAGAATAATAGGTGCTACTCATGTGGAGGGCCACCTCACATGTTGAAGGACATGGTGCGACTTCAGAGTGAGAAGAAGAGGGGCAAGGCTTCATCTTCATGCTCAGGTATTTATATTACTGAAGTCAACTTTTCTACTTCTATGACATGGGTATTGGATACCGCATATGGAGCTCATATTTGTACAAATATGCAGGGGCTCAAAAAAAAGTAGATCGGTATGGCTTGGAGAGATTGACCTACGAGTTGGAAACGGGGCACAGGTTGCTGCTGTTGCTCTCTCCTTGCTTTCTAGACTTCTATTAGAACTAGATCATTGCTATTCCTACAAGTTGGAAACAGGGCATAGGTTGCTGCTATTGCTCTCTCCTTGCTTTCTTGACTTCTATTAGAACTAGATCATTGCTATTTTGTACCTTCACTAACTAAAACATTGTATTCATTCCTTTTTTGGCAAAGAAAGCATTTAAGTTTGAAATAAAGGAGAAGTCTTGTTCTTTTTCATTTGCAAACATGTTTTATGGGAAGGGTACTTTGTGCAACGGATTATATGTTTTGGACATGGATAGTTCTAATTGTAACATAAATAACAAAAGGATCAAACTGAGTGGTTCAGTTGGTGCTTTCCTATGGCATTGTCGATTAGCCCATATAATCAAGAATCACATCCAACAACTCCATACAAATGGGTTGTTAGATTCTAGTTCCTTGGAGGAATTTGATAATTGTGAGCCTTGTTTATTAGGGAAGATGACAAAGGCACCCTTCACCAAGATCAGTGAGAGGGTAGAAGGTTTATTGGATCTTATACACAGTGATGTGTGTGGTGTTGGGAAACCCAGGGGATATTTTACAAAATTTCAGAGATGTAAACACATTGCGCAGCAGAAGAATATCCACGAAACAGGCTAGTCCCAAAAACCCAATGAAGATCGCATGCGAGAGAGTCGACACGATGAGATAGAAGATACCTTGAGCAAGGTGAGGCTGATGTCGTAGTAGGTGCCCAAGCGTGCGCCCTCTGCAGTTTCACACACACGGATCACCTGGAGTCCTCTTTTTCCACGCCAGGTGCTAGCCTCGGGAAGAAGATCTATGCCTTAGGAGAGCCCTCCAAGAAACTTGCGCCACCACCAAAGGGAGAAGCCCCAAGAGCAAGGAGGAAGAAGGAGATACCGCCAAGTCCAACTTCACCTTGTGCCAAGGAGAAGAGGAAGAGGATCACTTGCGGCTTGATGGAAGAAAGGAGGAAGTTGCGCCCTTGTCCCTTGCTTTCGCCCTCTTGATGATGCTCACACCTCCAAGGAATCAGTGTCATGAGAGGGGCGGCTAGGGGGATAATTTATAGGGCAAGGGGCGCTTAAAACATGGCTATAATTAAGCCAAGTGGGCAGCTAGGAGAAGAAGGAGGGAATCAAGTCCTAATCTAATTAGGACTCAAGTGGGGGGTTTGATCAAGATTTAAATCAAGTCCTAATCCAATTAGGACTCCAATTATTTATTTAATTAATTAAATCCTAATCCAATTAGTGCTGACCGAAGGTACCTAGCAGTGCTGACCGAAGGTCACCACAAGTAGTGAGTGGCACCTAGCAGTGCTTCGCTGCTACCCAAGTCATCGGAATGGATATCGACATCGACATCCCCATCATCGCAACTAGGTACAGATGCATTACAGTCTCTTTGCCGAACTGATATCCGATTGGTCAAGTGTGTCACCACTTGCTTTTATCCAATCTCATGGCTATGACTAAATCAGGTCTAACCTGGGTATGACCATACACTTTCAGTCATAGAACCATAGAGGAGCTCTATGGATATCACGCTTCCCATAGGAAGAGGCAAATCCTATGTCTGTGCATTGACCTTCTCATATGGGTTGTGATATGCCAATGACAACCGTTATTACCTCCCAACTACGGCAAGGCGTTAGGTTGTATCAAAGCATATCCCTAACCATATAGAATGGTCAATGACCTCAAGTCAAGGGATCAATGCATCTCCTATCACTTGTGAGAATAACTTATGACACCAAGTTATTGCCTCACAGCGGGCGGTCCAGTATATCCACCATTGATATACCCATATGCCTACGTTAGCACCTTGTGCCTAACCAGCTCATATACCAGTCTCACAAGTCCCAGAGTTGTCCCATATCCACTTAGGTACATCGACTGGGGACAGTCATTTGAGCACAGATCCAATCTGTCTCCAAGGACATTATCAAGTAAGTACATATTCGCAGATGTGGACAAACATAGATAATGACAATGCCAGAATGATATATATAAAATATCAATGTTAAGTAGTACAAATAATGGACCAAAACTAGGTCCTAGGTCATATAAACCAACATGTGGGCTATTCAATAAGCAAGCCAGAGGAGGACACAACTATTTCATTACATTTGCTGATAACTCTAGTAGATATGGTTATGTCTATTTGATGAGACATAAACCTGAATCCTTGAGAAATTCAAGGAGTTCAAAAATGAAGTAGAGAACCAGCTTGGTAGATCCATTAAAACTCTTTGATCAGATCGTGGTGGAGAGTACCTAAGTAGTGAGTTCTTTGACTATCTGAGAGAGTGTGGGATCTTATCCCAACTCACTCATCCTGGAACACCTCAATGGAATGGTTTGTCTGAAAGGAGAAATCGAACCTTGTTGGACATGGTTCGATCTATGATGAGTCATGCAACTCTACCACCCACATTCTAGGGTCATGCACTTGAGACTGCTTCTCTTATACTGAATAACGTTCCATATAAGAGTGTCTCCAAGATACCATATGAGATATGGAGTGGGAGACGCCCTAATCTCTCATTTATCAGGATTTGGGGATGTGAGGCTTACGTAAAACGTCAAGATTCTAGCAAGCTAGAACCTACATCTGATAAGTGTGTGTTTGTGGGGTACCTTAAGGAAACTAAGGGTTACTACTTCTATGTTCCCTCCAAGAACAAAGTTTTTGTTACTCGGGGTGCTGCCTTTCTAGAGAAAGAATTTGTCATGAAAGAAGTTAGTGGGAGGAAGTTTGACTTGGATGAGGTCCAAGTGCAACCACAAGACAAAGAGATAGAACCTAAGGCACCTGCACCGGTTGCTAGGCAACCTGAGGCTCAGACACAGGCCCCATGTAGGTCTAGGAGGATTCATCGTGCG
>CM050441.1:31534859-31549864 GCA_027562315.1 Costus pulverulentus | reverse complement strand
TTGGATTGAGTTAATGTGTAGACATGATTTGATATTGCAAGAGATTGAGTATCGAGTCATTGGAAACCCTTGAGTAAAACTAGTGTTGAGACTCGGATGCACGAGAGTAATATTTGAGTTTCCACTTGAGGTGATCAACCTAGAATTCGGAAGCACGAGAGTGATCCTTGAGTTCTTAGCTGATGGTTTACTTATTGTCAGCATTGAATAGATCTTGTGCGAGAGTGGGGATCAGTTCTTTGTATGATTGTCTACACGAGAGCGAGACAATTTATTTATAAAGTAAATTTTACCTTTACCATAATAGAATTAGATTGACAAATACTTATCTTAATCTAGTCATTAGAAATTAAAGTAGATGAACCCCTAGTCCCGATTTTCTCTCTAATATTTTCTCCGTGTTCTTTTTGATAGTTTGATTCACTATTTTCCCATTGTCTAGCTAGCGAGAAATCAATTATTCAGTACTTGACAACAAGGTCTCTATGGTTCGATATCTATTTTTTTACTTCGAGTATCCGTGCACTTGCAGACACAACAAGTTTTTGGCGTCGTTGCCGGGGACCTTGGTTCTGTCGATATTGAAGATATCGAGATTATTACTAGACTAGGTTTTATTTACTATTTTTTTTCTATTTATTTTCTATTTTCTTGAAATCACTTGATCTATCTACTTTGCATGCGCAGGAATCTTAGGTCAGGACCACTTGTACCTTTTGATCCTGAGATAAACAAGACTCTGAGACTGCGAAAGAGATTGAGATTTGAGGAGACACAAGTTGTAGAAGAAAGAGAAGAAGAATCCATCATGGCTGAAAGAAGGACATTGCGCGACTATGCAGCCCCAAATACACAAGGAATTCATTCCTGCATCACTAGGCCTGCTATAGATGCGAACAACTTTGAGATCAAGCCAGCGTTCTTATCGATGATTCAATAGAATCAGTTTGGAGGATCTCCTTTAGAAGATCCAAACTAACACTTATCCCTTTTCCTTGAATTCCGTGACGCCATAAAGATTAATGGTGTATTTGACGATGCCCTCAGACTAAGACTATTTCCTTTTTCTCTCAGGGACAGAGCAAAAGTCTGGCTTCATGCACATCCAACTGGGACGTTTACTACTTGGGAGCGCTTGTCAAATGCCTTCTTGCAGAAGTACTTTCCTCCCAGTAAAATGATCCAGTTGAGGAACCAAATCACAGGCTTTGCCCAGAGAGATGGAGAATCAATGAGTGAAGCATGGGAGCGCTTTAATGAGCTCCAACGGAAGTGCCCCCACCATGGAGTGGAAGACTGGGTTTTAATTCAGACTTTCTATAATGGTTTGCTTTACAACACACGCTTAACGGTTGATGCTGCTGCAGGGGGAGCTTTGATGAACAAGACTATTGATGCAGCCCATGCCTTGATTGAGGAGATGGCGCTAAATCACAACCAATGGGCTTCCGAGAGAGGAGTGCTTTATCGGCCTCCTCAGGGCAAGAACGATGGTGATGGTTGGTGCTCTCTTGCAGAAAAGGTAGATTCGTTATGTAACCGTTTTGATTCTTTCCAAATGCAAACCACTGCTGTATCTTCTGTTGTTTGTGAGGTTTGTGGGAACAATGGCCACCATGCTAGAGAGTGAAAATCATTATTGATAAGGGTGAGGAACAAGTGAATGAAGTAGGGGATTATAATCAAGGTAGATCTAATGACCCTTACTCCAATACCTACAACCCTGGTTGGCGCAACCATCCTAACCTATCTTGGAAAAATAACAATCAAACTAGTGGGGAAAATGATAATAGGGGGTATAACCAGAGACAGTCAAACCAGAGTCAACCCCAAAAATCTAGTTTAGAAGAGATGTTTGAGATATTCATGGGTATTCAGATGAGCAAAAATGACGAGATTACAAAAACCCTTAAGCCCTAGGGAATATTGCAATGCTATCACAACTAGGAGTGGGAAACAATTGAAAGATCCTAGGGAAATTTTTGATGATGACGAGGTTGAGCCCATAATTGAAATTAGCAGTGAACCTATTCTAGAATCACAACCTACAAAAGTGCAGTCCCATCCTAGCTCTCCACCTTCAAAAGATGGTGATTTGCTCTCTAAAGTTGTTGATCCTCAAACTAGTTCACCACCACCATATAGCCCACCATTCCTTTTCCCCAAAGGATTGTGCAAGCTAAGTTAGATAGGCAGTTTGGGAAATTTTTGGAGGTTTTAAAAAAGTTGTATATTAATATTCCTCTCACTGATGCTATTTCTCAAATGCCTACATATGCAAAATTTTTAAAAGAAATTTTATCTAACAAGAGAAAAATTGAAGATTATGGCACTGTTGCTTTAACTGAAGAATGTAGTGCCATCATTCAAAACAAGCTGCCACCCAAATTGAAAGATCCAGGTAGCATGTCTGTGTGCAGGAAACTGAACATTGGAGAGCTCAAACCAACCTCAATGTCTTTGCAACTTGTTGATTCATCAGTAAAGCATCCAGTTGGTATTTTAGAAAATGTTCCTGTTCAAATTGGTAAGTTTTTCATACCTGCTGATTTTATAGTACTGGATATGGAGGAAAATTCAAAAAACCCTATTATACTTGGTAGACCTTTTTTGCCCACAGCTGGAGCTCGCATTGATGTGAAAAAAAGGAAAATTGACATTTGATATTTGTGGTGATTTAATTGAATTTGACTTAACTAATTCTTTAAAAAGGGCATCACACTCAGGGACATGTTGTAGCATAGAAACAGTTTATGAGGAGGCTATTTATGACATGCATATTTTATTTGAAGAACCTTCTGAATCTGATACATTTTTAGGGTGTGCTAATCAATAATTTCAGGAAAGGGCAGCAAAGAAGAAGAAGAGACGAAGGAGGAAAGGAATATCAAAATTGACTGAAGAAGTAAAAAAGCTCATAAATAAATTTGGATACTGTTTCAAGTTTGAGCCTTATGTTCTTGAAAGCCATGAACAAAACATTGAGCAATCATTATGGCAACTGAAGACAGGGTCACGATCAGTTCCAAGTGTTCAATGGTCAAGCTAATGACCGTTAAATTAGCGTTTCTTGGGAGGCAACCCAAGCACTTTTACTCTAGCTTATTTTTTACTTTATTTTTGCTTTTGTTTTTTTTACTTAGCACTAATTTTTCTATTCTTTTTGTAGGTGAAAATTAATTTTTGTCAAAAAAAAAAAAACTCTAGTGGTGCGAACCCGAAGACACAGAGGATGATTGGGTCTGACACAGACTAATAGACCTTTGTGAGTATTTTCTTCCTACTTATTTGAATTCCATCTTTTATATTTTTCTGATAATCCATGTGTTCAAATGGAAGATGAATACTTCAAACTTCTTGTGCTCACATGCTACGGATACTCGCCTTTTGATTTTATTGGTAGATATTTTGATTTTGGTTGTGTCGACACAATATGATGATGATGTGTAGAAGGATTTTTCTGAAAATACTACAAACACCATGCCAAAATTTTTAACGAATTATCATGCATATCAATTTCTGGAAATTGGAAATAGATTTTATATGTTGAATTTATTTCTCTGATATAGTCTATTTGTTGGAAATCTTTCATTAATTGATGCATGAAATTCTAGGTAAATACATTGTTTAGTGAATGCCATCTTGAAGTGAAATAATCCTTTTGAATAAAATGAGCATATTTGCACATGTTATTGAGTTGATATCAAGTGATTAATCTAGTTAATCTTTACAATCTTTTATGTTATTTGTTGAGAAAAAGAGATCCAAATCCATGAGAAAGAATGACTCCGCTACTTGGCACTGTATAAAATTAACAGTGGGACCTAAAGACATGGGTTGAAGTCCACAAAAAGAAAAAGAATAACTCCTCTTCTTGGCATTGTGTTCAGAATGGTACCTAAGACAAGAGTTGAAGTTCATTGCAAAAGTGTGTATCTATGTAGATGCATGCCAAGAGAGAGCTCCTTTGACATTGACTCCTCTGTCTCAAGAAAATTCTTTCTACCTATGAGATATGAGTTCTATTATGTGTGATTATGTGACCAACATACTCTAAATTCGTCTTTGGAAAAAGGGTGGTAATCGATTTAGAGAATGTCAAGGACAAATAAAAAAAAATGAGTGGAAAAAAGATTTGGAGATCCTATTCTTGTAAACAAAAACATATTAGATGAAAATATCAAAAACAAGATTAATTCATGAAGTTGAAATTCTATTACCATGCATGTTGCAAACTTTTATTTAATTGAATTATTGAGTCTTAAAGATTAATTTCACAAGATGATGTATTTACTTGAAAATTTTGTGTGAAATTGATAAAATTCTCTATGGATGATTATATTCTAGAAATTTATTCGTCATATGAAAATTTTTGTTTCAATACTCAGTATTGATTTCTTTATTTGCTTGAGGACAAGCAAAGTTTGAGCCTTATGTATTTGATGACTCAAAATTTCATAGTGTTTTTGATACTTATTTGGTAGTGTTCTGAGCCATAGTCTTACTCTTTTACTTTGCTCTTATACCCTTTTTACCAAATACTTCGGAATCTACACAATCTTTGGTTTTTGATCAATTTCAGGTAAAAAGGCATTATTATCACTGGTTTTCAAGCAATATCAATGCATGAATGAGTTCTAATCATCAAGAGGAGTATACACAAAAAATTTCAAGCCAAAATACACCATCTAGCTAAAATACGGCACTACAGTATTTTCCAAACGAATTCTCACGGTACCGTATTTCTCAGCGGATATTCCTGGGAGAAATACGACACTACCGTATTTGCCAGAGAATCTTTCATGGTACCGTATTTTGCAACATTTTTGACAAGAAGGTTTCAATGGAAATATGGCACTGCCGTGGTCGTTTACACGGTGCCGTATATTTCGACGTTTTTGACCAGAAACTTTTGGAAGAATTACGGCAGTACCGTGAGGTTTTTCACGGTACCGTATTTGTTGCCCAGAACTCACAGAATGAAATATGGCACTACCGTATTTTTTAGAAAAACTCTCACGGCACCATATTTTGTGCCTGGAACTCACAAAATAAAATACGGCACCGCCGTCTGAATCTTCACGGTGCCGTATTTTGGAACTCAGAATTCCTATTTTTCTGCCCGATTATTTCAAAGACCATATCTTTTGATCCAGACCTATAAATTGAGATCCGAAAAAGGTGGTGGACTCGTCTTTAAGAGGAGAAAACACAGAAAGTGAAAGGAATGAATTTTATCATGAATCCACGGAAAAATTGAGGGAGAGGCAGAATTGCTAGGGTTCATCGGTTCTCCACCTACAGACCACCTCTAGCCACGATTTTTTGATAGAGAGCTTCGTCTGGTGAAGGAGAACACGCACTTCAAGTTCTAGAGCATTCAGAGTTGAATCGAAGGAGAAATGGACACAACAGTGGTGATGGCGTTGTTCAAAGCAAATTACGGACTGTAATTTCATTACAACCTTGTTTTGTAATCTTTCTTCCCTCTTTTTGATTCCTTATCACTCTAAGAACATGTTTTATTGTAATCCTTTCATCATGGTAGCTTAATCTTTTTATGGGACATGGGGGTGTAATCTCTTTGTTTCTTAATGGCTGTAAAACCCTAATTTTGTCAAATTAATTTTATTATGATAATTTTACTCTTGTGATTGATTGTTCTTTAATTCTCCTTTGTGTCTTAAATATCAGCATGTTTTAGAATTTTGCAAAATAGACCGAGAGGTTGATTGTTTGAAATTCGGAACCCTAGGAATTATTGAGTTTGGAACTACCGTAAGAGATTAGGTTGTTTTTCGAATTATGATTTTTAGAGAGCTATAATGCCTTGTTGAATTTCTGATACTTTGGATTGAGTTAATGTGTAGACTTGATTTGATATTGCAAGAGATTGTGTATCGAGTCGTTGGAAACCCTTGAGTAAAACTAGTGTTGAGACTCGGATGCACAAGAGTGATCTTTGAGTTTCCACTTGAGGTGATCAACCTAGAATTCGGATGCACCAGCGTGATCCTTGAGTTCTTAGCTGATGGTTTACTTATTTTCAGCATTGAATAGATCTTGCGCGAGAGTGGGGATCGGTTCTTTGTATGATTGTCTGCGCGAGAGCGAGACAATTTACTTATAAAGTAAATTTTACCTTTACCATAATAGAATTAGATTGACAAATACTTATCTTAATCTAGTCATTAGAAATTAAAGTAGATGAACCCCTAGTCTCGATTTCCTCTCTGATATTTTCTCCATGTTCTTTTCGATAGTTTGATTCACTATTTTCCGATTGCCTAGCTAGCGAGAAATCGATTGTTCAGTACTTGACAACAAGGTCTCTGTGGTTCGATATCTATTTTATTACTTCGAGTATCCGTGCACTTGCGGACACAACACCTTGCCTCTCTTTTTCTCATTCTGAAGTCGCACTATGTTCTTCAACATGTGAGGTGGCCCTCCACAAGTATTGCACTTATTGTTCCTGATCCATTCCATCTTTAATTTCAATTCCTTGGTCAGACCTTTCAGCTCAACACACTGAATATTAACTTTAGGAGGATTGAGCCTAACCAATTCATTAAAGAGCTGTCTTAGATTAGTAATAATCTCAGAGGCACTCTTCAATTCATATTGCCCTTGAAGCTTGGGCGACATGTTGGTTAGCATCAATTGTGCAACCTTCAAAGTATCAGCCTGATGCTTATCTGTTGGGAAACCCCGGGGATATTTTATAAAATTTCAGAAATGCAAATACATTGTACAGCGGAAGAATACCCCCGAAACAGGCCAGTCCCAAAAACCCAGTGAAGATCGCATGTGAGGGAATCGACATGATGAGATAGAAAATACCTTATGAGCGATGCGAGGCTGATGTCGTAGTAGGCGCCCAAGCGTGCGCCGTCTGCAGTCTCACACACACGGATCACCTCGAGTCCTCTTCTTCCACGCCCGGTGCTAGCCTCGGGAAGAATATCCAAGCCTTAGGTCACCTTCTTCTCAACTCTCACCACCTCCAAGGTATATGTGCCAAGGTTGAAGAAGGAAGAGGGAGATGCCGCCAAGCAGAAGTCACACTTGCACCACCTTCAATAGAAGAAGCGCCAAGGATGAAGAAGAAGAAGTGCTTGCGGCTTGGTTGATGAAGAGATGCGCCAACTCCTCTTGATCCTCCTGCTCTCGCCCCTCCTCTTGTTCTCACGCCTTCAATAAGTTGTGTATCATGAGAGGGGGCGGCTAGGGCTCATTATATAGAGCAAGGGGCGGTTAGAGTAATGGCTAGGAGAAGAAGTAGGAATAGGATTATTTTAATGATTTAATTAAGTCCTAATCCAATTAGAATTCTAATTAATCACTTAAATAATCAAGTCCTAATCCAATTAGGACTCTAATTAATAATTTAAATAATCAGCCCTATTAAATAGGACTCTATACAATTATTTAAATTAATTAATTAATTAACCCACAAATAATTAATATCAAATTATATTAACCATATGTGCCGTAGGCGCCAACCCTAGTCTAACTAGGGTTAACCATGCGCCTACACATCCTTCTCCTCAAGCCCATTAAGCCTAACTTTTCAATGGGCCCAGCCCAATGTCCATTATGCATATTAACCAAGCCCTTGGATCCAATCCAATTTAACCCGAGGTCAAACTGGGCTAACCATGGTTAATATACCATAAATGGAAGTTGGCTCCAATAAATCTCATCAGGCCCATTGGCGCTGATGGAATCTCCAGAATAGATCCGAGTTATCCAATAACTCGATCATAAGACTTCTCGATCAATACGAGAGCTTGAGTATCAAGGTGTGCGACCCTGTAGGTTCCTCTGACGTTGCCAGTGCTGACCTAAGGTCATCACAAGCAGTGAGTGGCACCTAGCAGTGCATCGCTGCTACCCAATTCATCGGAATGGATATCGACATTGAGATCCCCATTATCGCAAGTAGGTACCGATGCATTACAGTCTCTTTGTCGTACTGATATCCGATTGGACAAGTGTGTCACCACTTATTTTTCATCCAATCTCATGGCTATGACTAAATCAGGTCTAACCTGGGTATGGCCATACACTTTCAGTCATAGATCCATAAAAGAGCTCCATGGATATCAAGCTTCCCTTAGGAAGGGGCAAATCCTATGTCTATCTATTGACCTTCTCATATGGGTCGTGACATGCTCAATGACAACCGCTATTACCCCCCAACTACGGTGAGGTGTTAGGTTGTATCAAAGCATGTCCCTAACCATATAGAATGGCTAATGACCTCAAGTCAAGGGATCAATGCGTCTCCTATCACTTGTGAAGATAACTTGTGATACCAAGTCATTGCCTCACAGCGGGTCAGTCCAGTATATCCACCACTGATATACCTATATGTCTGCGTTAGCACCTTGGGCCTAACCAGCCCATATGCCAGTCTCACAAGTACTAGAGTTGTCCCATATCCACTCAGGTATATCGATTGGGGACAATCATTTGATCACAGATCCAATTTGTCTCCAGGGACATTATCATATAAGTACATGTTCGTAGTTGTAAACAAATAATGATAACGACAATGCCAGAATGATATATATATCAATGTTAAGTAGTACAAATAATGGACCAAAACTAGGTCCTAGGGCATATACACCAACATTATCATATGCATCCCTCTCAGTCGCTAAGGCCGAGCATGGAAGTGGTTCAAGAATGGGCTGCTCAAGGACATAGAGCTTTCTCTCGAGCTTGAGCACAATTCTCAAGTTCATATACCAATCCATCAAGTTGGATCCAACCAACTTGTCCTTCTCAAGGATAGATCGCTAGGACCAATCGCTATTGTTCGTTGTTATTGTTCTACAACAGTCAAGAAACAGTAGATTAGTACTACTTCAAATCATTTAAACTGGATTTTTTTTAAATGATTATGGCTCCCACTATTTTAATCGAATTGACAACCCACAAAGTCAATCAGGAAGTGTAAGACTTCCTAGTGAGATGGGATCCCTTTTCCACATGAGGCTTCGCGTCCCACGAGGGTGAGATGAGATGCACAAAGTAACCCATGCTTCCTAAGGTGGGCACACCGGCCGATTACTCCAAGCAATTCCCCTTATTGAGATAGTCTAGCTATTTCATGTCAAGCGAGGGCTGGATACAGCATGAAACTCTAACCTCTCAACGATGCCTCTAGAGCTCCACCATATGCCCATCACATGTGAAAATCTAGTCAAGTTCATTCCTAACCATTTTGCCTAGGGCCAACGAGTTTCCTTGCGAAGGCGCGCCCAATTAAAATGGACTGGGGATACCATTGCCACCATGCACTTTCTAAAGATAACTGGGTGTGTCCCATGAGGGTGGGAAATAGTTCACAACACCACTGATCGATAGCTTAGTGAGGGCTACACGTTAGAAGGCTACTAGACTTTGTATTTATTTATTAGGGTTTTTGATGTCTCATCAGTTTTATCTTATGTCTAACATTACAGGCATGCAATCCTATAGTGATAACATAACCATAAAACAGGCATGCTTTAGCAGATATCGAAAGCAATAAATAAATGATGTGATCATAGCCTATTCAAGACATTGAACCAACCCATGCCAAAAGGAGGTTCAACTCTTGACCTAGGATTCAAGCCCCAAAGACAAGACCTAACCTAGCCGACCTCTAACTTGAACTTCAAGGTTGGCGCCAAGGTCCTCCTCACCATAGTTTAGCTCTCAAACCCTAGAGGTGTCCCTCATGGGTTCGGCCAATGCCATAGGTCTTTCTCCATAGATGATGCGCGACTATGTATGGGCTAAGACACATAGCACACAAGCCCTAAGTCTCGGCCATGTCATCTTACGCTATTACACCATGCGCCATCAAAGAAGAGTGCTTCTTGTGCCACCAGGCAAGGTGCGCAAGCAAGCATGCATGCGCCAATCTCCAAGTACATGCGCCACCCTAATCTTCTTCTTAGTTAAAAGCAAAAAGAAAAGCGGCACGTAGGCCTCACAAGGATACATCACAAGCATGCAAAGGGGCTTGACTCATGATCACAACATTATGCACAAGTAAGGTATCTACACATGCAATTCTACATGCTCATGAAAAACATAAAATTTGAAATTTTACTTTTTCATAAAACCAGTCTCTTTTCCTCATCTTCTTATCACAAATCTTTTGGTTATTTGCGATTAAACTTTGATGATGATTTCAAAGATCCTTTCGGCTAGCAATTTTGTCAGATCAAGAGACCGGGCCAGTCCGAAGACACAATGCCCATCACTTGTGAGGTGTTAGGTTGTATCAAAGCATATCCCTAACCACATAGAATGGCCAATGACCTCAAGTCAAGGGATCAATGCATCTCCTTTCACTTGTGAGGATAACTTGTGACACCAAGTCATTGCCTCACAGCGGGTCGATCCAGTATATCCACCACTGATATACCCATATGTCTGTGTTAGCACCTTGTGCATAACCAGCCCATATACCAGTCTCACAAGTACTAGAGCTGTCCCATATCCACTTAGGTACATTGACTAGGGACAACTATTTGAGCACAGATCCAATCTGTCTCCAGGGACATTATCATATAAGTACACAATCGCATATGTAAGCAAATATAGATAATGACAATGCCAAAATGATATAAAATATCAACGTCAAGTAGTACAATAATGGACCAAAACTAGGTCCTAGGGCATATACACCAACAAGCTATGGTACATGTGAGACTAGTATATGGGCTGGTTAGGCACGAGGTGCTAATGCAGACATACGGGTTATCAGTGGTGGATATACTGGACTGACCCGTTGTGAGGCTATGACTTAGTGTCATGAGTTATCCTCACAAGTGACAGGAGATGCATTGAACCCTTGACATGAGATCATTGACCATTCTATATGGTTAGGGACATGATTTGAAACAACCTAACACCTCGTCATAGTTGGGAGGTCATAACGGCTGTCATTGAGCATGTCACGACCCATATGAGAAGGTCAATGGAAAGGCAGAGGATTTGCCCCTTCCTGAGGAAAGCTTGATATCAATGGAGCTCCTCTATGGTTCTATGACTAAGAGTGTATGACCATACCCTGGTGAGAACCTGATTTAGTCATGACCATGTGATTGGAAGAAAACAAGTGATGACACACTTGTCCAATCGAATATCAGTTCAGCAAAGAGACTGTAATGCATCTGTACCTAGTTGCGATGATGGGGATGTCCATGTTGATATCCATTCCAATGACCTGGGTAGGAGCGATGCACTGCTAGGTGCCACTCATTAGTTGTGGTGACCTTTGGTCAGCACTGCCAGCGTCAGAGGAACCTACAGGGTCGCACACCAAGATACTCGAGTTCTCGTATTGATCGGGAAGCCTTATGATCGAGTTATTGGATAGCTCGGATCTATTTTGTAGATTTCATCAGCACCAATGGGCCCGATGAGATGGAAGAGAGTAATTAGAGCCAAACTTCATTTATGGCAGGTTGACCCGTATTTGACCATGGTTTGTCAAATTTGGATTAGGGTTGCATTGGATTGGATCCAATTGCTTAATCAACCCATGTAATGAAGTTTGGGCTAGCTCATTACCCAATGAGGCCCAATAACAAGTTGTCATGGAGAGGACATTGGCTAAATGGACATAATGGGGAGAAATCTCCACCCCATTGGTGCCTAGGGGCATAATGGGGTGGAGTGGGTGGTTTTGTTTCATAAGGAAGCATTAGGCGCCTCCCCCTTCTACCTAGGATGGTATGCTTGCCTCTATGGCAAGTCTTGGGGCTGATATGGTTGCATAGACTTCTTTGGAAGGTCTTTGGCACATATGGCTAATAGGAAAAAGGTTTATGGAAAGCTCATGGAGAGTTTCCTTAACCCTAACCCAAATTCCCACCCTTCTCATACCCTAGCTGCATACTCCCATGATAATTGCACCCAGCCCTTGTTTTACCGCCCCCTCAAGCCTCTATATATCTAGGATATGCGAGAGGCTCAAGATGATGATCTTGGCGTGAGCAAGAAGTAAAGGGTAAAAAGCAAGGCTTTGGCGCAAGTCTTCTCTTCTATCTTCCACCTAGCTGCAAGCCTCTTCTATCCTTCTTCTCTTGGAGCAAGGAGGGATAGGACTTGGTGTCTTCATCCCCTGGCCTCTTATCTTGGCGCATCTTCCCTAGAAGTCAACGCAAGTAAAGATGAGGAGTTGAAGACTTAGCGGCATCATCTCCTCTTCTTCTTCATTGGCGCATATACCTTGGAGGTAGCTCCATGCTTGAAGAAGGTTGCACAAAGGCTTGGATAATTCTTCCCGAGGCTAGCACCGGGCGTGGAAGAAGAGAGCTCGAGGCATCCGTGTGTGCGAGACTACAGAGGGCAAACACTTGGGCGCCTACCTCGACATCGATCCTCAAGCTTGCTAAAGGTACTTACTATCTCATCGTGTCGACCCCCTCACAAGAGATCTTCACTAGGTTTTTGGGACTGGCCTATTTCGGGGATATTCTTCCGTCATGCATGTATTATATTCTCTAAAAAATTATAAAATATCCCCGGGGTTTCCCAACAGTGGGACACTAGTTATTTGAGAGAATAAGGTCATGTCTTACTAGAAGGTACCCCTTCTTGGATTGCTCCAAGTTGAACCTCTCCAGGACCTTATCAATGTAGGTAGTTTGACTAGGGGCCAGGTGCCTCTTGGATCTATCCCAATATATCCTCACGCCTAGGATATAAGCGGCCTCCCCTTAGTCCTTAATATTGAAATAATTCCCCAACCATGTCATCAATGATGTACTTATCTTCAACATTGAATAGATCCTACATGAAAATGAGGATCGGTTCTTTGTAAATTATCTGCCCGAAAGCGAGATGATTTCTTTATGAAGTAAATTATATCTTTGTCATGATAAAATTTGATTGACGAACATCTATTCATATCTAGTTGTGAAAATTAAGGTGGATGAAACCCTAGTCCCAGTTTCTCTCTCTAATATTGTCGTATAGCTTTAGATAGTTTGCTTGATATTTTTGACTGCCTAGCTAGTGAGAAATTGATTATTCGGTACTTGACAAACGAGGTCTCTATGGTTCGATATCTTAATTATTACTTTGAGTATTTGTGCACTTGCGGACACAACAAGTTTTTGGTGTCGTTGTAGGGGACTTTGGTTTTTGTCAATATTGAAAGTATTGCTAGACTAGGTTTTGTTTATTTTCTATTTATGTTCTATCTTTCTATTCTTTTCTGTTTACATGAGTTATTTGATCTATCTGCTTTAGACTGCACAAGAAATTTAGATTTGATGGCGGACCGGAGATCACTTAGGGGCTATGCAGCCCCTAACCCACAGGAGATACACTTTAGCATCGCTTGACAAGCTATTGAGGCTAATAATTTCGAGATGAATCATGCTTTCTTGTTTGTGATCCAGCAGAATTAGTTTGGAGGATCAGCAATTGAAGATCCTTATCAACATTTATATCTTTTTCTTGAATATTGTGACACTATTTAAATTAATAGAGTTTCTGATGATGCATTAAAACTAAGATTGTTTCCTTTTTCTCTCAGGGACCGAGCGCGTTCTTGGTTACATTCTCGACCTACCGGTACCTTCACCACATGGGAACAACTATCAAATGCTTTCTTGATGAAGTACTTTCCACACGGCAAAACCATCCAGTTGAGAAACCAAATTACAAGCTTTACACAGAAGGATGGCGAATCATTTAGCGAGGCATGAGAGCGTTTCAACGATTTACAATAGAAGTGTCCTCACCACAGCCTTGAAAATTGGGTTTTAATTCATACATTTTATAATGGCCTACTTTATAATTCTTGTCTGATTGTTGATGCTACTGTAGGAGGAGCCCTCAAGAGCAGAACCATTGAAGATGCTTTCACCTTATTTGAAGAGATGTCCCTGAACCATAACCAATGGGCTCCTGAAGAAGGAATGTTATATTGTCATGAACATGGTAAGAATGAGAATGAGGGATGGCGAACCTTGATTGAAGAGGTAAATTCTTTTAGTGTAGAGTCCATGCTTGAGAAGTTTATGGCTAGTCAAAATCAATTAATGACAAGTCAAAAGAAAGAGATTGAAGATCTTAAGGGATTGGTTAGTCATCTTACCTATCAAGTAGGATCCTTAGCTGCTTACAATAAAACTCTAGAAGATCAAATACCTGAATTAAACCTTAGGGAACATTGTAATGCTATCATTACCAGGAGTGGAAGACAATTATATGAGCCAAAAGGGAGAGTTGAAGATAAAGAAAAAGAGACTAGTAATGAACATGATCATGAATTAGACTTAGAAAAATTTTCTGAGCATGAGCAGTCCCAAACTAGTTTGTCATCTCACCAAGGTGATGAACCTAAAGGTGATGTGCCATGTCAGAATGATATTTCTAAACCTTATTCTCCCTCACCATATAGGCCACCTATGGTTAGTGCTAGCAAAATTAGAGAAGCAATTTGGGATATTTATTGATGTTTTGAAAAAGCTTTACATTAACATTCCATTTACTGAAGCTTTATCTCAAATGCCCACATATGCTAATTTTTTGAAAGAAATTTTGTCTAATAAAAGAAAGATAGAGGACTATGGTATTGTGACTCTTACTGAAGAATGTAATGCTATTATCCAAAAGAAGTTGCCACCAAAATTAAAAGATCCAGGTAGTTTCTCTATACCTTGTTTTATTTGGAGCATGACTTTTGACCGAGCCTTATGTGATTTGGGTGCTAGTGTGAGTCTAATGCCATTGTCTATTTGCAGAAAATTGGACATGGGAGAGCTTAAACCAACTACAATATCTTTGCAGCTCGTCGATCGTTCAATTAAGTATCCTGTAGGGATTCTTAAAGATGTGCCTATCCAAGTAGGTAAATATTTTATTCCAGTAGACTTTGTTGGGGTATGCCCTTAAGGCTAATGTTTGAGGCCTTGGGATTGTAACAGTATCATGTATAAACTCTTATGTTTATAAAGGCAATGGTTGTTATTCAGTTTGTT
>CM050441.1:31501767-31523024 GCA_027562315.1 Costus pulverulentus | reverse complement strand
AAATCAAGATGAGACTCTTCAAAATCAATTTCCTCATGCTTGCCCACAAATAATTCATCATCAGAAGAGTCAAAATCGGAATCATATGAAAAAGGATTAATAGAATCATATTTAACCACGAGATTTATCATTAATTTCCAAAATTTCACCAAAATCAAAGTGGGGCTCATCAATGTCTGTAATATTCAACCCTTTATCAAACTCATTAGATACAACATCAAAAGAATCAATTTCATCAAAAGAGGGTTTTTCAATTTCAATTTCCCCAATCTTTTCCACAATTAAATTATCAGAAGAATCAAAATCAGAGTGAGATTCATGAATATTCACACAAGGCTCAATCTCAAAACAATCATGATCACAGGGGGAATTTTCTAAATCAAGTTTTTCAGTATCAAACTCAAATAACCATGCTTGTTGTGCAATCTGGGTTTCTAGCAATTCTATATTAGCAGTCAAAGATTCTTCTTGATAAGAAATTTGATTAATAGAACCCTTAAGATCATCAAGATGCTTACTTTGATTTGCCAGCATTTGGTCTAAAAATTGATTTTGTTTAGCAAAAAAATTTTCTTGATCTGATATGATTTTTTCAAATATGGATTCTAACCTAGATTTTCCAGTATCCTCAAAGCATGGCACAGAAACATGATCAAAGCAATCATCATAAAAAGAAGTTTGATTTTTCCAACTAGAATCATAATGATCATCTTGATAGCACGGTGAATTAGAATTTGCATGATATCTAAATTGATATTCATAAGCATAATGATCAGAAGACTTACAAATATTACATGTAACAGAATAAGAGTATAATTTAGCTAATTCTGCAATAGACATCTGTGAATAATCTTTATGCTCACCTTGTTGCATGTAACCCTGACCTCTTTCAGAAGCCTATCAATTTTGATAAAAAGACATATCTTCAAATCTATCAAAAAGATAATCCAACACAAATCAAATAAGAATTTATTTTTTCAGAATATATAAAAAAATAGAAAATATAAAATATAAGCAAATTCACAAATTTTAGAAATCGCAGTTCTGTCGCAACTGTGAAAATCCAAAACCTGCAAAAAGAAAAAACAAAGTTAAATCGAAAATAAATAAAACTTAGTCTAACAATACGAACAACTATTTTGATATTAACAAAACTAAAGTCCCTGGCAACAGCGCCAAAAACTTGATGTACCGTAAGGTAACACTACAAGTTTGGCATGCGTATACTTTGGACTAATCCCCAGCAACGGCGCCAAAAACTTAATAGGATTCCGCAAGTGCACGGAATTATCGAAGCAATAAAAATATCGATCAACAGAGACCTTATTGTTAATTACCAAATAATTATTTTCTCGCTAGCTAAGTAAACCGAATATGATGAAAGTAAATAGAAAGAGCATAAGATAAACAGATAGATAAACATGGGACTAGGGTTTCATCCACCTTAATCTCAATGATAAGATATAAATAAAAGTTCGTCAATCAAATCTTGCTACGATAAAGACCAAATTTACTTCATAAAGGGATTATCTCACTTTCGTGCAGACAATCATGCAGGGACCAATCATTACTTTCGCGCAAGATCTGTCCCAAAACTAAAGATAAGTAAATCATCAATCAAAGAACTCAAGATCACTTTCGTGCATCCGAGTTATAGGTTGATAATCTCTAGTGGAATCTCAAGGATCACTTTCGTGCATCCGAGCCTCAACACTAGTTTTACTCATGGATCTCCAACGTTCCGATTCTCACTTTCGTGCAAGATATCCACGTTTGATAAATAGACTCGATCCATATATTCATATTATTATCATGGCAATTAGTCTACTAGTACAGATCAAATTATATCTAACGAAAGGAAGGGATCCTAACATGCAATTCTAGGGTTCCAAGTTCTCAAGCAATTACCTTTCAGTCAATAGCGAAAACTCTAAAAACATGATTAATAACATAGATCTATAGAGAGTCTAAGAACAATCCATCACAAAAGTAAAACTATCATAGCAAAAATTATCATGAGGAAAATAGAAGAGTTATCTAATCATTAAGAATCAAGGGAATTACACCCCATGTCCCAAAACAGTATTAAGCTTGCATGAAGGAGGAGATACAATAAATCATAGTCTTAGAGTGATCAGAAAACAAAAAGAAAGGAGAAACAATGTTACAACACGGCTATAAAATCCTTTACAGCCGTAATTTGCTTCGATGAACAGCGCTGTCACCGCTATTTTGTTGATTCCTCCTCCGATCGGACTCCAAATCCTCTGAAACTTCTCTGGTGTCTTCCTCTCCTCCAGGCGAAGCTTCTGCATGAAAATCACTACCTGAGGTGCCCTATACGCCTCTCGGTGTGAGAACAAACCCTAACCGCCTCTCTGTTGATTGCTCCCTCAAATCTATATACAAATTCCTCATTTCGGTGCGTGTGTCTTCTACACTTAAAGTCGAGTCCATAGGAACTTTCAAATCTAAATTTGGAGCTCTGATCAAAAGTTATCGCTTGCGCAAGATTTGGCCACGGAAAACTCACGTTTTTGACTAGAAATTAAGGCAGTGTAATAGTTCACGATAGTGCCATAATATGGTTTACGATAGTGCCATAAAATCAGCAAAGTTCTCTGTTCCGAAAGTGCTAAAAAATACGGCAGTGTAATTCTTTACGGTAGTGCCGTAAAATCTGAAAATCCTTCTGTTCGGAAACTCCCCAAAATACGGCAGTGTTACGGTAGGGTCTAGAAATACGGTACCGTAATATACATTACGGCCCTGTCGTATTTTGGTTTGTTGCTTCGTTTTGGGTGAAATTTGTTGGGTGATCTCCTCTTGATGATGGTAACTCTTCTATGTCTTTGATTTTGCTTGAAAATGCCTCAAAATAGTGCCTTTTTACATGAAAATCATGAAAAACCAAAATAGAAGTAGACTTTGCAATATTCGGTGAATTTAGTATAAAAATAAGTAAAAAAGATCCTCAATTTAGCATGAAAAGATACATAAAATGATATAAAATATACTATATATTTTGGTGTCATCAGTCATCAAATACATAAGGCTAAAACTTTGCTTGTCCTGAAGCAAAAATCAAAAGTTGATTAAAAGATAAACCTTTTCATGCTCAATAAATTTCTAAAATACAATCATCAATGAAAAATTTCATCAATTGCTTTATAAAACTTCAAGCAAACATATCATTGTTAGAATTCAATCCTCTAGATCCAGAACTCAATCAAATAAAACTTTGCAACTTGTATAATAAATAGAATTTTCAATCTCATGATTTCACCCAGTTTTTAGTTCAAATCTATCATGCTTTTGTTTACAGGAAATTATGGGCATTAAGCTTGATGCGTCTTGCAAGGGAATCTCGGCACATTCAACATGGTCAATTCAAGCCAACCAACTTGCAGCATGAGTTCAACCAATAATCCAACCTACAGCTAGAGTTTAGCCAACTTCAACTTCAACCTGCAGCCAGCTCAAACAGCAAGATCGAACCTAATTAACTAGCAGCAACAAAGTCCAAATAAAGTTTGACAGCAGCATGATCCCATTCAAGTTCAACTGTCCAATCGAATTAGATTAAATCCAGATTTCTTGCCACATGCATACGCATGCAGCCAATTCAAGCTCAATGCCAGGAAGGACAATTCAAACTCAATCTCAGCAAGGACAAATCAAGAGGTAAAATCGGCGAAGGACCCAGATGATTTTCACACTTTAGGCTTACCACCGGAACAGTCACTAGCTTCAATTTTAATTCTCCGGGGGAGAATTCTTCACCCCGGAGATAGCTAATGCAGGAGCATCTTCAAGAACTTAATTGTGTTTGACATCATTTTGGAAACTTGTCATATTTTGATATTTTGAACTTGCTTAATTTTTGCATTGTGTACGTTGCAAACATTTTCTTAATTTCTTCACTTCTTGTTGTTGTTGTAGTTAGGTTGTAGCCTAAGATTTACTTTCAAATCCTTGTTTTTATTTGTAGTGATTGTAATAGGATGTTTAGCGTAGGATTTTAGCACCTGTAATGCACTTACATGGCACTAGGATCACCCCATTCTACATGTCACATTGGGAATCTCGGCACATTCAACATGGTCAATTCAAGCCAACCAACCTGCAGCATGAGTTCAGCCAACAATCCAACCTACAGCTTGAGTTCAGCCAACTTCAACCTCAACCTATAGCCAGCTCAAATAGCAAGATCGAACCCAATTCACCAGCAACAACAAAGTCCAAATCAGGTTTGACAGCAGCATGATCCCATTCAAGTTCAACCATCCAATCAAATCAGATTAAATCTAGATTTCCTGCCACATGCATACGCATGCAGCCAATTCAAGCTCAATGCCAGCAAGGACAATTCAAACTCAATCTCAGCGAGGACAAATCAAGAGGCAAAATCGGCAAGGTCAGCCTAGGTATCAAATCCTGCCAAGACAACACCTGCCAAGCAAATGACACAAATGACACATGTTAGCAAACTACACATAACTTCTAATTTACCATCATGCGCAACAAGAAATTCCCAGCTTATCTCCACCGCAAACAAGAGCCAACCACAAAGCTTCACAATGGCCAGCTAGACCAGGAATTCTAAACGTTGTCAAGAATGTAACGTTGGGGTGTGAGGGTTTAAAGCCCATGTATTTTTCACAAATGGAGAAGTCTAGTCTTTTGAAAGAAAATCTTGCGTTAGCATTGCTGCTGTTTGTTAAGGGTGAGCCTGTGGCCCCTTGTTCCTGCTTGTTCGAGGGTGAGCCATGATAGCCCGAAAGGGAACACTACAAGTATGGCATGCGTATACCTTGGACTAATCCCCAGCAATGGCGCCAAAAACTTGTAAGGTTTCCGCAAGTGCACAGAACTATCGAAGTAATAAAGAAAAGTATCGAATCCACAGGGACCTTATTGTTAAGTACTGAATAATAGTATTCTTACTAGCTAAGTAAACCAAATATGATGCAAAGCAATAATGGAAATAACACAAAAGATAATCAGAGAGATGAATTGGGACTAGGGTTTCATCTACCTTGATTTCAATGGCTAGATATGAATAAAAGGTCGTCAGTCAAATCTTGTTATGATAAAGACATAATTTACTTGATAAAGGTATTGTCTCACTTTCGTGCAGACAATCATGCAGATAACCAATATTCACTTTCGTGCAAGATCTATTTTCAATGCTATAGATAAGTAAATCATCAACAAAGAACTCAAGGATTACTTTCATGCATCCGAATTCTAATTTGATTGATAGTCTCAAGTGGAATCTCAAGGATCACTTTCGTGCATTTGAGACTCAACACAGGTTCTACCTATGGTTTTCCAACAGATCGATCCTCACTTTCGTGCAAGATCAATCAATGTTTATAACATTAATTAAATCCTAGATCATTAATATCAAACATGGCAATTAATCTACTAGAAAAGATCAAATTGGATCTAACCTAAGGAAGGGATCCTAACATGCAATTCTAGGGTTCAAAGCTCTCAAGCAAATCACCTTTCAGTCTCATTGCGAAAACTCTAAAACATGGATAATAACATAGATCTATGGAAAATTAAAGACAATTCATCACAAAAGTAGAATTATCACAACGAAAATTATCATGACAAAAAAGAAGAATTATCTAATCATTAAAATTCAAAGGGAATTACTCCCCCATGTCCCAGGATATGTCTAAGCAAGCATGAAAAAAGAATTACAATCAACCATAGTTTCAAAGTATCAAAAATTGAAGAGAAGGAAGAAAACAACTTTACAACACAGCTATGAAATTAAACACAGCCGTAATTTGCAAGGAGGCTCGCTGTGAATAGTGCCTGCGCCCTTCTTTCGTTGATTCCTTTTCCGATCGGACTCCTTTTGCTTTGAAACTTCTGGTGAGTCTTCCTTGTCCCCAAGAGAAGCTTCTGTGTGACAATTGTGGCCTAAGGTGCCCTCTATGCCTCTCGGCGTGAGGCCAAACCCTAACTGCCTCTCTATTGGTTTCTCTCGTAATACTTGATAAAAATTGGTGCTTCCACTTCGAGCGTCTACTGCACTTAAAGATGAGTCTGGAACATCTTTCAGATTTCAATTTGATCCTCTAGATCAAAAGTTATGGTCCGCGCAAGATTCGGACGCGTAAAAATTACGTTTTGAATGGAAATTACGGTACCGTATTTTAAAAACGGTAGTGCCGTATTTTCTTGGCAACTTTCTGGTAAAAAATTGCCCAAAAAATGGCACAATAAAATATGTTACGGCAGTGCCGTAAAATCTGCAAATTATGGCCGTAATATCCATTACACCCGAGGTTTATTTTTCAAACTTGCTCCGATTTGCATGAAAATTGGCGGGCGGCTTTGTTTCGACGTCCTGAATCCATTCGTGCACTCAAATCCTCCAAAATCCATCAAAATATGGCACTTTTACCTAAAAATTATCAAAAACTAAGATAGAAGTAGATTTTACAATATTTGATAAATTTGACACAAAAATAAGCGAAAGAGCCTCAATTTAGCATGAAAATATATATAAATTGACACGAAATATACTATATATTTTGGTGTCATCAAACACATAAGGTTCAAACTTTGCTTGTCCTCAAGTAAAAATCAAAAATTGATTAAAAGAATAAACTTTTCATGCTCAATAAATTTCTAAAATACAACCCATCAATCAAAATTTCCATCAATTGCTTCATAAAACTTTAAGCAAAAATATCATTCTTAAAATTCAATCCTCTAGATCCACAACTCAATCAAATAAAACTTTGCAACTTGTATAATAAATAGAATTTTCATTCTCATGATTTCACCTAGTTTTCAGTTCAAATCTATCATACTTTTGTTTACAGGAATTAGGTTTCCAAGATCTTTTTCCACACATATTTTTTTTTATGGCATGTACCCACATAGATACACACTTTCTATTTTTGACTTCAACTTTTTTCTTCGGTACCACTATCAATTTTGCATAGTGCCAAGTAGAGGACTCTTATTCTTTTTATCTCTCATTATTTTTCATGCATAGACTTCAACCCATGTCTTAGGTACCACTATCAATTTTACATAGTGCCAAGTAGGGGAGTCTCTCACTATTTTTATGGATCTTGGATTCTTCTTTACCAACAAATAGCAAAATAGACTAAACATCTCCCAGGTTGATCAATTGATATCAATTCACAAATCATACTCATATGCTCATTTTATTTTAAAGAGTCATTTAACCTTTAGATCTCATTCCTCAAATAACATATCTACCCTAAATTCCATGCAACAACCAATGTAAAATTTCAAAAGATTGATATGCATTGAAGAAATAAATATAACATGATAGGTTTCAGTCATGAACATATTCATCATCACAGAAAAATTCATACACCCCTCATCACATGGACTCAAGTCATAAAAATTTTAAACATCAAAATATCAATATGAATGTAAAAGGTGTGAAGCATCAAACTCAACAATCATGAGATGTAAAGTGATATACCCGTATAATCACATAAAACTCAAACAATGCAAAGGATGCAAAGTGATAGATCTAAGAGAAGAAAAGTGTAGATAATCATATCAAATCAAATAATCACAAAAAAGTATAAGCAATACTCACAAAACTATATGGCAAGCTCCGACTGAAAATACATAAGGCTCAGACCAAAAATAGTGTCGGGCAGATGCTAGCAGGTCCAAAGATGTGCTTTTTGAAAAAAATTTCCCTGCAAAATATAAGGTACATAAGGCTCAGTCTGAAAATAGTCTCTAAAAATAACAATGATAAAAATATTTTCTCAAGGAAGAATCAGAGATATCGCCAGAGGTCTAAAGAGGATGTCGGTAGAAAAAGTCGAGCAGAGGTGGAACACATGCTAGCTAAAAAGCTCCTAGCAATGATGGTGATGGTGGTGCCGACAGTAGAGTGAGTAATCTCTAGAGGCCTGCTAAAGAATACAGTCTCGGAGGTGAGATCGTCGGACTCTGGAAGATAATGCTGTACATAAAAAAGATCAGAGTCAATCATGAAGATCCTGTTGCAAATATAAATAATATCATGGAATAAGAGTCAGCAAAAGAAATAAGAATCTGCAAGTGGTATAATCCAGTGTCGACAGCCGGAAGTAGTTATGTCAGAGGCAGATGCAGTGGTAGCTAGAAGTGCTGCGAATCTGGAGTCAAAAGAAACAACAATAGATAGAAAGCAAATCAAGCAGTTTTTGAATTTTTTATGAAAAGCAGCCATACCCTAGAATAAAATTTAATGATCCAAATAGAAAACAGACAAAACCATGAAGTAGAATAAAACTTGATTTTTCCAGGTATGTAAAAAAAATAAAGGATCAAAATCAGTCAGGAATTCAGGGTATCAGCAAAAAGAATGCTACTCAGATTAAAAACTGCACGGAATCTAATCACAATCAAAAAGTTGCTATGTGTTTCAGAAAGATCCATGGATTCTAAAATTCAGCAAAAATATCCAAATAATAGACAAAAATCAGTACTTCCATGTCGTGCCAAAAATCAAAAATTTTCGTTACCCAGTTTCTTAAAATCAATGCGAGAAGACACCTACTCAATAACTGGAAGCAGTTTACAAATAAGGTACCGTAATATGCTTTACGGCAGTGCCGTAATCTGCAAAGAACTCTCGGGTAAGAAATAATCAGGAAATATGGTACCGTAAAATTGTTTACGGTATTGCCGTAAAAATCAAAAATTTTCGGATCTAAAGTAGTCGAAATTACGGCACGTGAAGTAAAAAATAGTCAGGAAATACAGTGTCGTAAAAGAAATATGGTACGGCCGTAAAATACAGAAAACTCTCGGGAGAAGAAATCAACATAGATTACGGGTGTAAAATAGATTACGGTAGTGCCGTATTTTGCGCAACATTTGATTTTCCTGCAAAAATAAAAGAAAAATTAATTCTAAAAATATACTAAAATAAAAGAAACTAAACTAAGACAAAAGTGCTTGGGTTGCCTCCCAAGAAGCGCTAATTTTTAGGTTCATAGCTTGACCAAACATCAATATCATGGTGAAGCAAGTGAATCAATTCCAAAGTATAAAGCATATAATTTTCTGCATTTTCTTTTTCCCAGCAGTTTAGGTACAAATCCAGATATCCAGAATTTCACCTAAATCATGATTAATGTGGCCTTCTCAAATTTGCAGAAATTAAAATTCTCAGATACACTCAAAGTAATCTTTATGATCTTCCTATGCTTATCAAAAAGTAAAATCATAAGTCCTTTCCTCAAATTAATATTTTCAATGGCAATAACAAAAGGACCTAGATTAAAAGATTCAAGTATTGGATCATCAAAATAATGTCTATGTCTTTCATTAGATTCCTCGATAAAGCACAAATTTTCAAATAGATCAAAATTTTTAACAATAGCTTTGGGCAAAACATCAAGGTGAGATTCATTCAAATCCTTTTCAAGTTCCTCATGTTTGTCATCAAATAATCTATCAATATCAAAATTATCAACAAAATCAAGATGAGACCCTACAAAATCAATTTTCTCATGCTTCCCCACAAATAATTCATTATCAGAAGAGTCAAAATCAGAATCATATGAAAAGAATTAATAGAATCAGAGTTGACCACAAGAGATTTATCATTAATTTCAAAAATATCACCAAAATCAAAGTGGAGCTCATCAATGTCTATAATTTTTGAACCTTCATCATGCTCATCAGATTTAACCATTAACAAGATATTATCAAAATCAGAATTATCATCAAAAGAAGGTTCTTCAATTTCAATTTTCTCAATCTTTTCCTCAAATAAATTAGCAGAAGAATCAGTTCTACAATCATCAAAATTAGAGTGAGATTCAATAATATTCACATAAGGCCAATCTCAAAACAATCATGATCACAGGGGGAATGTTCTAATTCAAGTTTTTCAGTATCAAATTCAAATTGTGGTTCAGAAACATGATTAGAGCAATCATCATATAAAGAAGTTCGATTTTCCCATCTAGAATACAATCGATCTTGTTCTTCCCATGATAAATTTGGTTTTAAAAATGGGCAATCAGGAGAACAATGATCAGGATATCCACAAATAACACAGTAATCAGAAGAACAAGATTGCATATAAGAGTTAAATTGATCTATAAGAAATTTACCTTGTGGCATGTATACCTCACCTCTTTCAATTGCCTAGGAGTTGTGATTAAAAGACATATTTTCAAATCTATCAAGAACAGAAAGATAATCCAACACCAATCAAAAAAAAAATTTATTAATTTTTAGAATATAGAAAAAAAATAGAAAATCTGAAACACAAGAAAATTCACAAATCTTCAGATATCACAGTTCTGTCACAACTGTAAAAATCCAAAACCTGCAAAAAGAAAAAACAAAGTTAAATCTAAAACGAAAATACATAGTCTAGCAATAATAACAACTAATTTGATAATAACAAAACTAAGGTCCCCGGCAATGGCGCCAAAAACTTGATAGCCCGAAAGGGAACACTACAAGTATGGCACGCGTATACCTTAGACTAATCCCAAGCAACGGTGCCAAAAACTTGATAGCCCTAAAAGTCGTTTGGCGTTTATCTTGGACTAATCCAAAACAACAGCGCCAAAAACTTGTTAGGTTTCCGCAAGTGCACGAAACTATTGAAGTAATAAAGAAAAGTATCGAATCCACAGGGACCTTATTGTTAAGTACCGAATAATCATATTCTTACTAGCTAACTAAACCAAATATAATGCAAAGCAATAATGGAAATAACACAAAAAATAATCAGAGAGATGAATTGGGAATAGGGTTTCATCCACCTTGATTTCAATGACTATATATGAATAAAAGATCGTCAGTCAAATCTTGTTATGATAAAGACATAATTTACTTGATAAAGGTATTGTCTCACTTTCGTGTAGACAATCATGCAGATAACCTATCTTTACTTTTGTGCAATATCTATTTTCAATGATGTAGATAAGTAAATCATCAATCAAAGAACTCAAGGATTACTTTCGTGCATCCGAATTCTAATTTGATTGATAGTCTCAAGTGGAATCTCAAAGATCACTTTCGTGCATTTGAGACTCAACACAGGTTCTACCTATGGTTTTCCAACAGATCGATCCTCACTTTCGTGCAAGATCAATCAATGTTTATAACATTAATTAAATCCTAGATCAATAATATCAAACATGGCAATTAATCTACCAGAACAGATCAAATTGGATCTAACCTCAGGAAGCGATCCTAACATGCAATTCTAGGGTTCCAAGCTCTCAAGCAAATCACCTTTCAATCTCATTGCGAAAACTCTAAAATATGGATAATAACATAGATCTATGAAAATTAAAGACAATTCATCACAAAAGTAGAATTATCACAACGAAAATTATCATGACGAAAAAGAAGAATTATCTAATCATTAAAATTCAAAGGGAATTACTCCCCCATGTCCCAAGATATGTCTAAGCAAGCATGGAAAAAGAATTATAATCAACCATAGTTTCAAAGTATCAGAAATTGAAGAGAAGGAAGAAAACAACTTTACAACACAGCTGTGAAATTAAACACAGCCATAATTTGCAAGGAGGCTCACTGTGAATAGTGCCTACGCCCTTCTTTCGGCGCGAGGCCAAACCCTAACCGCCTCTATGTTGATTGCTCTCGGAATACTTGATAAAATTGGTGCTTCCACTTTGAGCGTCTGCTCCGCTTAAATACGAGTCTGGAACATATTTCAGATTTCAATTTGGACCCTGGATCAAAAGTTATGGCCCGCGCAATATTCAGACGCGTAAAAATCGCGTTTTTAATGGAAATTACGGTACCGTATGTTAAAAACGGTAGTGCCGTATTTTCTTGGCAACTTTCTGGTCAAAAATTGCCCAAAAAATGGTACCATAAAATATGTTACGGCAGTGCCGTAAAATCTGCAAATTCGGCCGTAATATCCATTATACCCGGGGTGTATTTTTCAAACTTGCTCCGATTTGCATGAAAATTGGCGGACGGCTTTGTTTCGACGTCCTGAATCCATTCGTGCACTCAAATTCTTCAAAATCCATCAAAATATGGCACTTTTTACCTAAAAATCATCAAAAACCAAAATAGAAGTAGATTTTGCAATATTTGATAAATTTGGCACAAAAATAAGCGAAAGAGCCTCAATTTAGCATGAAAAGATATATAAATTGATACGAAATATACTATATATTTTGGTGTCATCAAGCCACTGGCCCCTCTAGTTACCCTTCTCTCCTACTCTTTTTTCTTCTTCATCATCCCGATTTCCACTCCTTACTCGCTGAGTTTCCACCCCTCCATTACCACAATTGCTCTCATCAATGGTGATAGAAGCTGACGTGAAGGCCCATCAACTACTAGAGTTGAGGACAACCTGGAATTAAACAACCAATCTATCAAGTTGTTCATTGACAAGCCGAAAATCCATTGTCACAAGACTAGAAGAGGACTCGGCCCCCTTCCTACAAGAGGGCCTCAAGTGATTTCTTTCCCACGTAGGAGAATTTTAGATAAAATCACAAGCTAGATAATTTTGCTGCCATTAATAAGCTGAATTTGTATTTAGTTAATCATCTTTGAAGAGCTACATACCTAAGGGAAATTCTTGAGCTAAAACTTATTTTACATCACTAATACAAGAAATTGTTGGCTGCCTCCATAAGTTACCTCGAATCATATGAAGACCAAAGGGGTGGCTATTCTTTGTATTTTAAAAGACACAAGATAATCTGATCCTTTCTAATATATTTAGTTTTGTAATTGATGGTCTAGGTACATTTTATTAGTTATTGATGAATCATTTAGATTTTAATTTTACACTTTTGCATTATCCTAATTGATTTATTTAGGCATGTTTTACTGTGTCAAATATATGTATAATTTTATAGCCTCTCCTTCAATAGCTTGCTGGTGGGCTTGTGCGTGTCACTTGCCACTTTATTACTGTGGCTGGTAATGAATTTTGACGAAATGGTGAATTTAGAAGAAATGATATAAGCTGAGTATTCTAATTGTCCGTTAGATTTATTTTTTTAATGGTTATGGATTTTGATATAAATTTTTTTTATTAGTCTTCCGTTATTCATTATTGATATTTCTGGATGCAAACAAGAGAAATTTTGATAGTTCCAGAATTTTATCATTTGAATTATAGCATCAATCCATTCATTAGTGCAAATATAAAATTGCTGTATTCGCATCCTAGTTAGCAAGAAATCTAATTCCCAGCAATTGAACGTGCAATTTAATATATGCTGCTGTTTGTCTATTAATTCAATCATTTTTTATTAAATGCTTGATAATAGGAGGAATATATAGATAGCAACTAGGCCAAGTGGAATGACCAAAATATGATGCATAAACACAATTTGCTAGCTGTGTTCAATTTCAAAAGGCTAGCCATGTATCAGGCTACTTAATTAATTATATTGGTTTATAGTTGAGTGAGCGTTAAGCCTAATAATTAAGTGGGTGTCGCCGAATCCCGGCAAGATATGGTGTTATCCTTGTGCTTAAATTGTGGGAGACTATAGGCATCAATACAATAATTGATTGCGTTATAGGTGTGACCATTAGTTTAAGTGATACGAATCTAATTAGGATCCATGATATCTATCTATCAATTGACTTGCATGCCACATGTCGTTGACCACGCACGTAATCTATGTATCCTAGGAAAGATTTTCTATTCACGTTGTCTGACGTAGCAGCGCCAGCGACAGCAATCAGGAATGGAACACGGAATTTAATTATCTACTTATATTAATTACCGAAACAAATATACAACTCAAAAAGCGAGAAAATTCAGAACAAGAAGAAGAAACTAGTTAACAAATTACAGCTGGTGTTCAATAATCTCATCTAGACTGAAAAAGTAAAAGATGCATCGATTAATTACTATTTCTCGATCGTGTGGAGGAAGCAAAAATTATTTTTACGATCCCGCCGGAGCCAGGCTGAGCTTGAGGTCCAGCCCGGGTGATTCGACCGTGCAAGCGCCCACGCCGCCCTGAGTTTTGCTCGCGGTGAACGTGAACAAAGTGGCTGACGAGATCTGGCCTCCATCTCCTGCTGTGGCGTCAGTGTAAGAGATGGCCGACGACGATGTCAAGGATGGGAAACCACACCCGTGCGGCACGTTGAAGGGCGACGACTGCTGTTGCGTGGCCGCCTCGTGAGAGAAGTAGACCCAGTCAACACGAGTGGGCGCGGTGGCCGAACCTGGAGGGATGGGATGGGGCGACGGCTTCGGCGAGAAGGCTGGGATAATCTGGTTCCGAGGGTAGAGGAGACCGCCGTAGCCGGCACTGCCATGATGGATCATCTGCTGCTGCTGGTTCATTAGTTGTGCCCGCTTCAGCTGTTGGCGCTCCTTCTTGTGCGCGTTCTGATGGCCACCGAGGGCCTGCGAGTTGGCGAACCCGCGGCAGCAGTATTGGCACTCGTACTTCTTCCCTTCTCCTCCGGAAGCGGTGGTGGTCGTGGACGACGAGGAGTCGGAGCCGAAGCCGGCGGCGGCAGCGGCAGCGTCATCTCCTTCAGACACGTTAAATCCAAACAGCTTCAGCTTGGAGCTGCAGCAGCTGCTGCTACTGCTCTTAGTCTTGAATTTGTAGTACTCAATCTCAGACATCTTCCAGTCACTTAATCAGCTTAGATATGAGGAATTAAAACGGTGCGAAAAGGAGGCAAAGAGCAAGACAAATGAAGGGGAAATACAGAGGATGGAGTTTGGCTGAAGCCATCTCGCTATCCCTGGCTCCTTATATAATAGCGTTTGAAGTAAACTATAATATTTGACAAAGAAGAGAGCCTTGGAGTAATAGCAAAACATGTATGATAGATTTGACTACAATTTACTGATGCATAACAAGGTTTCAGTCACACACACCCCCGCAGTGGTGTTACTTGTGCGTGGGTGCAAAACGGACAAGGTTTCATTCATGTATAGCTAGCTAGTCTTGACAGTGAAAGAAAGCCTCAAGTTGGGTGCCACTAATTGGAACACAAATGCTCTTGCAGATTAATTAACTAGTCATATGTCCAAGTTGCCAACCTGTTTACGGCTTCAATGTGGCAGACAGCCTTTTTTGTTTTTGTTTGGTTGAATCAATTAGAGCCGCTAGCGTACTTGTGTGCCAAGGAAATGGATTGGTTTGACTCGTGTCATTTTCGCCCACCTATCACCCGAGGGAAGTGAACAAGCAAGCTTACCTTGACAATTGACATGCAGTAATCAGAACGTTAGATGTCATATATATTTATGGATAAGTACTAATGATTTATCCTTTTTTTTTTTTGCTGCCATTTATAATTACTTTCCACTTTAATTCGAGCAATCAATTTCTAGAATTATACGTCAATGGAAAAACAATTATCATGTACAGTGCTTCTCCTCAGTGAACTAACTATATATATAAAAAATTAAAATGTTGGGACGCAAAAATGTCGTTACCTTTCGGGCATGGATCCTACTTAAATTCCATCTTTACCACTTCAATTATGATTGAGCTGATGATGTGTGAAGACAAGGTCATTCGAATTTGATAGATTTGGATCTCTTACACATGAATCACTCTTCGTATGTAGTCACCATCAGAAACTAACTCTTGTGCTCTCTCTCTCTATGTATAGTGATCACATAATTAATGGAGAACACAATTAAGCGTCTGTCGGGCCCATTGTTAATAATTTTATAACTGTGCTAAACTATATTGTACTAAAATGAGCTGCACAGTTAAAGTTTATATAAGATGTTTAGTTAATAACTTTTTAACTATTATCAAAATTTAAAATAATAAATAAATATATTATTTATAATTATAATATATTTTATTTTCCTCTAGTGTTAAAATTTTAAATTATTTAAAATAATAATACCTAAAATTTTTATTAAAATTTTGTAAATTAATTTTTTGGAGAAGCAGAAGCTGTGAAAGCATCAAATTGTAGCTTTTCCAGCTTTTTATTTTTTTTCTATTTTTTTCTGCTTCTATTTTTCATTATCAAATTGTTTTTTAATTGCTTTCTACTTAAAAGTGACTTTAAATCGGTCGTAGGGCCAAAAAAGCCCTAAATTTTATTTGTACACCATGTCAAAACCCTAATCATTATCGTACCAACTAATGAAGTAACATGGGATCGTAAATAATGTCTACCATATACAAACTCATCGCCAATGTTGAATCATGTGACTCATTGCTATTGTATTTGAAGTTTAGGACGCGTTGCTCATTTATTTTATAAAACATTAAGTAATAACCAAAATTTGTAAATTTTATCAACTAAGGTCATTATTATACCAAATATATTACGTTTACATTTTTAGTAGTATTATTTAAAAAATATTAATACCTGTCACTACGAAAATTAGATTTCAATTTTTTGTCATATTTTTTTTAAATGGCCTGATCTACCTGTTTACTTAAATATTAATAATTTTTATTTTTTATAAAATGTTACACTTTATTATTTCTATTATGAAAATATTATTTGATTTATCTAATTATTATTTGTTATTTAGTAGTTAATCAATATTAACTTCATATCTAAATAATAATAATAATAATAATAATAATAATAATAATAATAATAATAATTATTATTATTACTATTGCTATTATTGTTATTATTACTACTAGTACATATTTAATTCTTTACCATTTGGCAATGTATTGTTATACTAAATATATTAACATCTATAGATATAGTAATTTAGGTTGACAAATCATAAATGGATTGTGTTTGTTGTGACCTAAGTAGGCTAATAATGCAAACACGACCCATATAATAATTAGGTCAAGATATCGAACCAAAATATGACACGTATAATAGCTAGATCAACCCAATATGATTCGAGTAACTTATTTAATAAACGGGTTGAATATGAACCCATGATCTAACATGACCCATGACAAAATTATTTGGAAACCCCGAGGATATTTTAAAATTTTACAAACATTACATAGACACAGCGGAAGCATATCCCCGAAACCCAATGGATCGATTCTTGCAAGGGGGTCAACATGATGAGAGGAGAAAGTGCCTATGAGG
Organism: Costus pulverulentus; assembly: GCA_027562315.1. Classification (NCBI taxonomy): domain Eukaryota; kingdom Viridiplantae; phylum Streptophyta; class Magnoliopsida; order Zingiberales; family Costaceae; genus Costus; species Costus pulverulentus. The sequence continues at coordinate 31,505,966 of CM050441.1, read as the reverse complement.
AAGATGTGAAGCGATGTCAACGTAGGCACCCAAGTGTACACCCTCTGTAGTCTCACACATATGGATCCTCGAGCCCTCTTCTTCCATGCGCGGTGCTAGTCTAGGGGAGAAGATCCAAGCCTTTGGGATGGTCTCCGCTTTACTTGTGCCACCAAGAGGAAAGGATGCGCTAAGAGAAAGATGGAGGAAGGGAAGCTGCCAAGCACGAATGCTCCTTGTGCCAAGAGGAAAGGAGGAAAAAGAGGCTTGCGGCTATGGAAGAGATGAATGCACAAATTGCTATTGTTCTCACCCCTTAGATTATGCACACCAATCAATCATCCATTGCTCTCGCATATATTCTGATATTTAGAGACCAGGGGTGGCAATACAAAGGGTTGGCACAAGACACATGAAGGGATGCAGCTAGGGTTTATGGGGAGTCAATTAGGGTTACGGTTATGGCAAGACTCAAAGTCCTTTCCATAAACACTTTCTAATCAACCATATGCCCCTAGGACTTTTGTTGTGTCTGCAAGTGCACGGATACTCGAAGTAATAAAAGATATCGAACCAAAGGGACCTATGTGTTAAGTACCGAATAGTTGTTTTCTCACTAGCTAGGCAAATCGAATATGATGTAAGCAAATGATCGAAAAGTTTACTAAATATCAGAGGGAAAGAATTGGGACTAGGGGTTCAACCATCTTAATTTCAATAACCAGATATAATTAAACATTCATCAGTTTATTCTTGTTATGATAAAAATGTAATTTGCTTTAATTAAAGAATCGTCTCGCTCTCCCGCAGATGATTTGCATAGAATAATTCTCAGTCTCGCACAGATTTATCCTATATTTATGGAAAAGCAAACTTTGACATAGAGATTTTAGAATCACTCTCATGCATTCGATCCCGATATCAAAATCTCAAGGGAAACTAAGTATTCTTATACCCTGGTTCCACTAGTTTTACTTAAGGGTTTTTAACAATCCAATATCTATCTCTTGCATATTTTCATGTATAAAATAGTAATATTTTCTAGATCAATCTATCAACAAGTCAATAAACTTCTAAAATATAGAGAGAAGAACATAACTAATTTCTTACGATGAGTTCCTAAATTTTAATTTTTGGGTTCCAAGTTTTGCAAATCACTTTTCAGTCCATATCACAAAACTCTATTACATGCTGATGATTGAAATAAGAAACTATTAAAGACGTAAATCACTTAAGTAAAATTATCATATCAAAAATATCCTGATGAAATAAAAATCAGTCTATCATTAAGAAATTAAAAGGTCTACACCCCCTTGTCTCAAAGAGGTTTAAGCTTGTATGAATGAAGAATTACAATAAAACATTGTTTTAGAAGGATCATAAACTAAAAGAGATGAGATAAGGTTACTAAATGATGAGTGCTATCTTTATATGATTTAAAGCATCATTCATATGATATTTTCAGGCTTTATTCTTGTTTTAAAGCTTAATTTAGCATTTCTGGTTGTAAAGTTCAGAATCTTCACTCTTCTTTCGATTATCTATGAAATGCAGGTTAATTTCTTGGATTTTCGAGGATGTTTTGAAGATATGAAGTTATGGAAAGGATCAGCACATTTCAAGCATCACATGAGAAAATTTTGGGAATTTTTTGAGCTTTATATGCTGAACACGGCCTGCCCGTGCTTACAGTCACGGCCGTGTTCATCGTGACTTTTGAATCAGCATTTGACGAGGAGAACACGGCCTGGCCATGCATACCGTCACAGCCATGTTCGACAGAATCCAGAAATTTTCTGAAGCCGTCACCGTCGTGCGCATGCCCGTGTTCTCCTATTCCGGATTTTTACGGGCCGGACACAGCTTGCCTGTGTCTAGACGCACGACCGTATTCACTTACTAGTAGACTGCAGAGACCGACACGGCCTACCCGTGTTCGTTGTCACGCCCGTGATTGCGTCCGCTTTTCGTGACTGTTCGTCCATTTTTCCATCAAATCCGACGCTCCAGATTCTTAGAAATTGGGGGAAACGCCCAATCAACATTCCTAACCACCCAAAGCTTCGATTGAGGCATATAATCGATATTATTAGGCGGTTACAGTGGTCGATTCCTTGAAGAACGCGACTAGGGCAAAAGACGAGCGATTTTGCTTTCAAGGGCTATTTTGATCAGATTTCTTCGGGGCTTTCGAGAGAAGACCGAAGATCTGATGTCTCCTACCCTTGGATTGTAATTTTCCTTCTTTTCGAGTATTTTTACTAGGGTTTTCATTGTTAAACGATGCATGTTTTAGAGTAAAACCCTAGTTCGGGACTCGGGCGTAGCCCGTTGCACATATCTACACATGTAAAACATCTTTTATGAATCTTCGTGTGATTTTAAGTAATTTTACTTATTTGAATGAGTTGTGCTTATTGCGTATGATTGTTCTGATCGAAGATTCGTATGTGTTAAGTGTTACGAGAAGTACTGAGAGGTGAATCGTAACACTCGATCGTTCTCATTTAAACTTGTGACATGAATTGCGAGAGTCGTTTAACGTCAGTCGAGGATTCACGGTCTTTTATAGAGCTTAATGGGTCTCTTAGGTTAATTTTGCTATGAGAGTAAGAAATTAGCTTATGCTAGACACCGGATTACGCTTCGAGAGAAGGTAATCTGTACCCTAGGAGAGATCACATTAAGTTATTTACTGTCGGATTGAGCTTCGAGAGAAGGAGATCCGTTTTCTAATTTAATTTGATTCATTGTTTTGCATTTAATTAATTCAACGAGGTGAAACCTAAAGTTCCGAACACTTCCTAAACTGTAATTTTTCCTTAAGGTCGTCAACTTCTTGATTCGATAATTTAGTTTTAGTGTAATTATTTAATTCCGAGATTGAATCATCTAGCTTTCAATGACACTAAAGGTCGGTACTTGACACCTGCTCCCTGTGGAACGATATTATTTACTACTTCGATAGTCCGTGCACTTGTAGAGCCTATCAAGTTTTTTGGCGCCGTTGCTGGGGAGCAAGGCGTAGTCAATATCGATTAAGAAGTTGATTTGATAGACTAGATATTTTTTATTTTTATTTCTTTTTTTATTTTTATTTTATTTAAGTTCATTTGTTCTTATTTCTTGTCTTTTTCCTTCCTTCAAGCTTGTATTATCTGGTTAGCTAACCTTGTGCATGCCAAGAACAGTTAGAATAGGTCAGCTAGTGCCAGAAGATCCCGAAATTGAAAGGACCCTCCGAGCTCAGAGGAAAAATCAGGATCAATAGCTTGAGGAAGCCTATCCGAACCCGTCTACTGCAATGGACCAGAACTACTCACTAAGAGATTTTGTTGCACCCAATGTACATGGCTTGCACTCCAGCATTGCTCGACTGTCGGTTGAAGTAGATAATTTTGAGATCAGGCCAGCTCTCGTGCATATGGTTCAGCAGAACCAATTTAGCGGTTCACCACAGGAAGATCCCAATTTACATTTGTCAATTTTTCTTGAATACTGTGATACCCTAAAAATTATGGGGTAACATCTGATGCTATTCTCTTACGTCTTTTCCCCTTTGCCCTTAGGGACCGCGCGCGGGCATGGCTACAGTCCCTCCCTCAAGGCTCCATTTCAACGTGGGAATAACTTTCCCACGCGTTCCTCTCCAAGTATTTCCCACCGAGCAAGACGGCTCAGTTGAGGAACCAAATAACAAACTTCAGCCAGAGGGAAGGCGAGTCACTGTACGAGGTATGGGACCATTTCAAGGAGTTGCTACGATTGTGCCCACATCACAAACTTGAAAAATGGGTAATAGTACATACTTTTTATAACGGTCTTTCATATAATACTCGTCTATCTGTAGACACAGCCGCGGGCGGAGTGCTAATGAATAAGAATGTCGATGATGTCATGAATTTAATCGAGGACATGGCCCTCAATCACTACCAGTGGATGAGTGACAGGAACGTCCCGGTAAGAGGAGGAGGTAAGCATGACTTAGATATGTTGAGTTCGTTGGCGGCAAAAGTTGACTCTTTGTCCCACCAACTTACTTCAATGAATTTTAATGCATTGTCTCTTTATTCAATTACTTGTGAAATTTGTGGGAACACTGGATATGGTGCTACTGTTGGGGTATGCCCTTAAGGCTAATGTTTGAGGCCTTGGGATTGTAAAAAGTATCATGTAATAAACTCTTAAGTTTATAATAAGGCATGGTTGTTATTCAGGTT
>CM050441.1:31458921-31484035 GCA_027562315.1 Costus pulverulentus | reverse complement strand
ACATTATTCAGAAGTACACTTATTGCAGCAGACAATGTAACATACTAAATAACAACCATTGCCTTTATAAACATAAGAGTTTATATACATGATACTGATAGAATCCCATGGCCTCAAACATTAGCCTTAAGGGCATACCCCAACAATTTCTAGCATCTTTAAAAATTGAAGGCCAATAAAATCCTGACTGCAAAACTTTGAAAGCAGTTTTTTCAGTACTAGCGTGCCCTCCATAAAAGGATCCATGACACTGAAATAATATATCTGTGATTTCCTCTTCAGGTATACATCTTATAAAAATTCCATCTGCACACCTCCTAAAAACATAAGGCTTATCCGAAAAATAGTTCTTTACCTCAGCTAAGAATCTCTTCTTTCTTTGATAACTAAAATCAGAAGGAAGAACATTAGCTACTAAGTAATTTACTATATCAACATACCATAGAGCTCTGATTTGGTCAATGGCCAAGAGTTGTTCTTCCGGAAAGGAATCATTGATTACATCAAATTCTTGCAAGAGTACAATCCATCTAAGCAAGCATGATTTACTATCCTTTTTCTGCATTAAATACCTCACCGCTGTATGATCAGTGTACACCATAACTTAGAGTTAATCAAGTATGATCTAAATTTATCAAAGGCAAACACTATGGCTAAAAGTTCTTTCTCAGTGGTGGTGTAATTCCTCTGTGTCTCATCCAAAGTTCTACTAGTATAGTAAATAACATAAGGCTTTTTCTCTTTTTTTTCTTTCCTAGAACTGCGCCTATCACATAATCCCTGGCATCACACATGAGCTCAAAGGGCAAATCCCAATCTAGAGGCTGAATGATAGGTGCTGAAATCAAAGCTTTCTTTAATTCCTGAAAAGTAGATAAACAATCTTCATCAAAAGAAAATTTAACATATTTGCAAAGTAAATTTGTAAGAGGTCTAGCGAGTTTAGAAAAATCCTTGAAGAATCGCCAGTAGAATCCTTCATGTCATAGAAAGCTTCAGACCTCCTTTACTGTAGTGGGTGGTTCTAATTTTTCTATCACCTCGACTTTGGCTTTGTCAACTTCAATCCCTCTCTCTGAAATCAAGTGCCCCAAAACTATCGTTTTCCTCACCATGAAATGATATTTTTCCCAATTAAGTACAAAGTTAGTTTCTTCACACCGCTGCAAAACTCGAGATAAATTAGCCAAACAATAAACAAAAGAAGAACCATAAACAGAGAAATCATCCATAAATACATCCATAAAGTCCTCAATGAAGTCAGAAAAAATAGCCATCATACACCTCTCGAAAGTAGCAGGTGCATTACATAAACCAAAAGACATTCTCCTATATGCAAAGTACCATACGGGCAAGTGAAAGTGGTCTTATCTTGGTCGTCAGGATGTATAGGAATTTGGAAAAACCCAGAATATCCATCTAAGAAACAAAAGTGAGAATGGTTTGCAAGCCTTTCAACCATTTGATCAATAAAAGATAAGAGAAAATGGTCATTCCTAGTAGCAGCATTCAATTTTCTCTAATCCATGCACATGCGCCAACTAGTTACTGTTTTAACAGGAATCAATTCATTGTCTTTATTTTTCATGTCAGTTACCCATCCTTTCTTAGGAACAAAATGTACAGGACTTACCCATTTACTGTCAGAGATAGGATAGATGATACCTACATCAAGTAATTTCAGAACTTCCTTCTTCACGACTTCCTTCATAGATGGGTTAAGTCTCATTTGAAAATCTACATGTGGCTTGTGCTCCTCTTCCATCAAGATCCTGTGCATACAAAAAGAGGGGTTAATTCCTTTTAAGTCATCAATTGTGTACCCAATTACCTTCGTATGAATCCTTAATTCTTTGAGAAGCAAATCTGTCTCCCTTTTTCCAAGCTGTGCATCAACAATGACAGGGTAAGTAGAATTAGGACAAAGAAATTCATAACGAAGGTTATCAGGTAAAGCCTTAAGTTCTACTTTTGGAGTCTTCCCTTCTTCACTCTTTTTGTCATCATAAACAATGCAGTCTATAATTCATTAATTTCATAATTAGTGTCTACATTAGAATCAATAACAGAATCTAAATCAGAATTACATTCAGAGGTATCAACAAATAAATCTCACATATCATAGACAATGTCATCTACATCATGTATACTACAACAAGATTCAGAATTTGATGGGTTTTTCATGGCCTCATTCAAGTCGTACTCAATTCTTTCATCACCAATGTTAAATATAAGTTTACCGTTCTTTACATCAATAATTGCCCCTGTTGTGGCTAAGAACGGCCTGCCAAGTATAACTGGGATCATTGCATCTTCCTCCATCTCAAGAACTATAAAATCTACTAGAATGAAATACTTACCTACTTGGATAGGCACATCTTCCAAAATCCCTATAGGATACATAACTGAACGATCGGCGAGCTGCAAAGATATTAAAGTGAGTTTAAGCTCTCCCATGTCCAATTTTATGCAAATAGATAATGACATTAGACTTACACTAGCACCCAAATCACATAAGGCTCGGTCAAAAGCCACACTCCCAATTGAACAAGGTATAGAGAAACTACCTAGATACTTTAATTTCGGTGGCAACTTATTCTGGATAATAGCACTACATTCTTCAGTTAAAGCCACAGTACCATAGTCCTCTATCTTTCTCTTATTAGACAAAATTTCTTTCAAAAATTTAGCATATGAGGGCATTTGAGATAAAGCTTCAGTGAATGGAATATTGATATAAAGCTTTTTTAAGACATCAAGAAATTTCCTAAATTATTTGTGTAATTTTGATTGCATTAGTCTCTATGGAAAGGGTATAGATAGCCTATAAGGTGCAGGTAAACTAGATCTAGGAATATCTGGCTGACATGGTTCATCACCTTTAGGTTCATCACCCTGGTGAGGTAACAAACTAGTTTGGGACTGCTCATGCACAGGAGATTTTTCTAAGTCTAATTCATAGACATGTTCAATCTCAGGCTCTTTTTCATTATCCTCAACTATCCCTTTAGGTTCATCTAATTGCCTCCCACTCCTAGTAATGATAGCATTACAATGCTTCCTAGGGTTTAATTCAGGAGTAGGTATTTGGTTTTTTAGAGATTTACTATGAGCTGCTAAAGATCCTACTTGAGAAGTAAGATGACTAACCATTCCCTTAAGATCTTCAATCTCCTTATTTTGATTTGACATGAATTGATTTTGACTGACCATAAACTTTTTAAGCATGGATTCTACACTAAAAGAGTTTACCTTTTCAGTCAAGGTTTGCCATCCATCATTCTCATTCTTACCATGTTGATGACAATATAGCATTCCTTCTTAAGTAGCCCATTGGTTATGGTTCAGGGCCATCTCCTCAAATAAGGTGAAAGCATCTTCAATTGTTTTTCTTATGAGGGCCCCTCCTACGACAGCATCAACAGTCAGACGGGTATTATAAAGTAAACCATTATAAAATGTATGAATTAGAACCCAATTTTCAAGGCTATGGTGAGGTGATGACACCGAAATTTATAGTAAATTTTGTGTCATTTCATATATCTTTTTGTGTCAAAAATTATGAACCTTTGCTTATTTTTATGCCTTTTTTTATCAAATACTGTGGAATCTATACTCTTTTTGGTTTATGATGATTTTCATGTAAAAAGGCATGATTTTTAGGCATTTTCAAGCAATTCCAGATGCATGAATGAGTTCCCACCATCAAGAGGAGATTACACATCAAATTTCATGAAGATTGGAGCTTCAGACCAAATTACGGCAGGGCCATAATCTATATTACGGTACCGTATTTTCACCAGCTACCGTAATATCAGAGCACTGCCATAATTTGGGAATTTTCTATCCAGAAAGAATTTCAGAAATTACGGCACTACTGTAAAGATTCTCACGGGCCGTAATTTGGAGCGCTTTTTGACTAGAAATTTTGGCTGAAATTACAGCACTGTCATAACCGATATTACGGTGCCGTAATTGCCAGATGATTTCGATTCGAGAAATCGACTGAAATTATGGCAGTGCCGTAACAAAAAATACGGCTGTAATTACAACCTGGAGATGCGATTTTCACGGTCAAATTTGAGTCTGATTTTTATAGGATCGATTACGGATGATCCAGGCAATAAAATTCAAAGCTCTAAGAAGCAAAAGGGGAGTTTTGGAGGAGACGAGGGGGACAACACCAAAAGCAATAATTTTCATCCACTGACAAAGGAGAAATCGACTTTCATGCCGCTGACCAAGGTTTCTTTGCCAGGAAACGTATAACACATCTCCGGCCGTGAAATTTGAAGGGAAGTTTCACCTGGAGCAAGAGAACATACCCCAGAAGTTTCAACATCTCCATTCTAGCTTAAACCTTTTGTGGGACATGAGGGAGTAATTCCCTTTGATTTCTATTTTCGGCATATTTTTCTGTTTATTTTCTTTTTTTCTTGAAATCATTTGATCTATCTACTTTGCATGCGCAGGAATCTTAGATCAGAACCTCTTGTACCTTTTGACCCTGAGATAAATAAAACTCTTAGACTATGCAAAAAGTTGAGATTTGAGGAAAGTCAATAAGAAGAGGAAGAAGTGACCATGGCAGAACAAAGATCACTTAGGGACTATGCAGCCCCTAATCCACGAGAGATTCACTCTAGCATTGCTAGACCAGTGATAGAGGCTAACAATTTTGAAATAAAGCATGCTTTCTTATCCATGATTCAACAGAATTAGTTTGGAGGATCTCCTCTTGAAGATGCTCACCAACACCTTACTTTATTTCTTGAAGTTTATGATACAATTAAGATTAATGGAGTTTCTAACAATGCACTAAAATTAAGATTGTTTCCTTTTTCTCTTAGGGTCCGAGCACGATCCTGGCTTCAAGCACAACCTATCGATACTTTCACCACATGGGAACAACTGTCAAATGCCTTCTTGATGAAATATTTCCCACCAAGCAAGACCATCCAAGTGAGAAATCAGATTTCAAGCTTTGCACAAAGGGATGGTGAATCTTTTAATGAGGCATGGGATTGATTCAATGATTTACAATGGAAGTGTCCTCACCATGGCATTGAAAACTGAGTTTTAATTCATACTTTTTACAATGGTTTGCTTTATAATACCAGATTAACTGTTGATGTTGCTGCAGGAGGAGCTCTGATGAGCAAAACCATTGATGATGCTTTCAAATTGCTTTGAGAGATGACTTTGAATCATAACTAGTGGACTTCAGAGAGAGGAGTGCTTTTTAAACCTTCCCAAGGTAAGAATGAAAGTGATGGCTGGCGCACCTTGGCAGAGAAGGTAGACTCTTTGTGCATCATATTTGATTCCTTTGAGATGCAAACTATTGTTATTTATTCATCTATTGTTTGTGATATATGTGGTAACAATGGTCATGTCTCTGAAGATTGTAAACTCATTGCTAGTCAGGATAGTGAACATGTTAATGCATTAGAGAATGATAATCAAAGTAAAAACTATGATCCCTATTCTGGTACTTACAACCCTGGATGGAGAAATCACCCCAACCTGTCTTGGAAAAACAACAACAATGTAGGGGGACAAACTGAAAATTGAGGATACCAACAAAAGCCAAATCAAAATCAAAACTCAAATCACAATTAAAATATTGAGTCCATGCTGGAAAAGTTCATGCAAAATCAAAGCAAAGAAATTGAAGATCTTAAGGGAATGGTTAGTCAACTTGCATCTCAAGTAGGATCTTTAGCAGCCCACAACAAAATCTTGGAAAATCAAATAGCACAACAAGCTAATAGTTCTTACCGACCCCCTAGAAAATTACTTGCTAAGCCTGAGTTGAACCCTAGGGAGCATTGTAATGCTATTATCACTAGAAGTGGGAGACAATTAGAGGAACCCAAAGGGAAAGTTGTAAACAATGAAAAAGAGCCTAATGATGATCATGATGATGAATTAGAGTTAGAAAAATCTTCTGAGCATGAGCAAACCCAAGCTAGTTTTCCACCTCAAAAGGGTGATGAACCAAAAGGGGATGTGCCATGTGAGAAAGATGATTCTAAACCTAATTTACCTCCACCTATAGGCCACCTATACCCTTTCCACAAAGGTTAGTGCAAGCAAAACTCGACAAACAATTTGGAAAATTTCTTGAAGTGTTGAAAAAGCTTTACATTAATATTCCTTTTACTGAAGCTATATCTGAAATGTCATCATATGCAAAATTCTTGAAAGAGATCTTATCTAATAAAAGAAAAATAGAGGACTATGGTACTTGTATTGTGGCTTTAACCGAGGAATGCAGTGCTATCATTCAAAATAAATTGCCACAAAAACTGAAGGATCCAGGTAGTTTCTCTGTACCTTGTTCTATTGGAAGCATGACTTTTGACTGAGCCTTATGTGATTTAGGAGTCAGTGTAAGCCTAATAATGCCTTTATCTATTTGCAGGAAGCTGGACATTAGAGAGCTTAAACCAACATCCATATCTTTACAGCACGCTGATAGCTCGGTAAAGTATCCTATAGGTATTCTAGAGAATGTTCCAATCAAGGTAGGTGAATTTTTTATACCTGCTGATTTTGTAGTCCTTGACATGGAAGAAAATCATAAAAATCTCATAATTCTTGGTAGACCCTTTTTGGCTACTGCTAGAGCACACATAGATGTTAAAAAAAAGGAAAAATCACTTTTGATATTTCTGAAAAAATAATTGAATTTGATCTTGCTGATTCTTTGAATAAACTTTCATATTTTGGATCGTGTTGTAGCATTGACATAGTTGATGATGTTGTTTATGGTGTTTGTAATTTATTTGATGAATCCTTGATGACACCAAAATATATAGTATATTTTGTATCATTTTCTATACCTTTTCTTGCTAAATTGAAGATCTTTTGCTTATTTTCATGTTGAATTTATCAAATATTGCAAAGTCTACTTCTATTTTGGGTTTTCATGATTTTCGGGTAAAAAGGCACTATTTTGAGGCATTTTCAAGCAAAATCAAATACATGAAAGAGTTACCATCATCAAGAGTTGGTCACCCAAGAAATTTCATGCAAAATGGAGCAACTCAGCAAAATACGGCAGTGCCGTAATCCATTTTACGGTACCATAATTTCAGACAGTACCGTAAAATCAGAACACTGCTGTAATTTGGAGGATTTTCTAAATTGAAAGTTTTTGTGATTTTATGGCATTGCCGTAAAGAATTACATTACCGTATTTTTCAACGCTTTCAGAACAGAAACCTTTGCTAATTTTACGGCATGGCTGTAAACGATTCTACGGTACCGTATTTCCCATGCGATCCAGACCAGAGAACTCGTCCGATTTTACGGCACCATCAAAAAATATTTTACGGGCTATAATTTTGACTTTAAGTGCACAGAATGAAAATACGGCACTGCCGTAAAATATTACACGGTCGTAATTTCTAGTCAAAATCGTGAGTTTTCCGCTATTGAAACTTGTTCAGGCCATAACTTTTGATCCAGAGCCCCAAATTGGAATCCGAAAGATGCTGCAGATTCGTACTTAAGAGGAGAAGACACACGCACTGAGAGAACTAACTTTTATCCAGTATCGAGAGAGCAATCAACAGAGAGGCGGTTAGGGTTTGTTCTCATGCCGAGAGGCATGGAGACCATCTCCGGCTGTGATTTTCGTGCAGAAGCTTTGCCTGGAGTAGAGGAGGACACACCAGAAGTTTCAGAGCAAAAGGAGTTCAATCAGAGGAGAAATCAACAAAACACCGTGCACCACCGCTGTTCGTCGCAGATTACGGCCGTAAAAATCTTTACGGTCGTACCATAATTTGTTCTCTACCTCTGTTTTGATTTCCTACACCATGAATTATTGTACCTCTTCTTCGATGCACACTTAAACATACTTTGGGACATGGGGGTGTAATCCCCTTGATTTTTAATGATTAGATAAACTATTATTTTCGTCATGATAATCCTTTTTGCGATAATTCTACTTATGTGATGAATTGTCTGTAATTCTCCGTAGATTTTACTGTCATGCATGTTTTAGAGTTTTCTCAATGAGACTGAAAGGTGATTTGCTTGAGAACTTGGAACCCTAGAATCTTATTTCTTGATTTTAGTAGTCTTATTGCCATGTTTGATAATATGAATATAGGGTTGAGTTATTGTGTTAAACATTGATAGATCTTGCACGAAAGTGAATATCGGTCTGTTGGAAAACCCTAGGTAGAACCTGTGTTGAGACTCGGATGCACGAAAGTGATCCTTGAGATTCCACTTGTGATGATCAACAAATAACTTAGATGCACGAAAGTGATCCTGAGTTCTTTGTTTGATGGTTTACTGATTTACAGCATTGGGATAAATCTTGCGCGAAAGCGAGGATTGGTCCTTGCATGATTGTCTGCACAAAAGTGAGATAATCCTTTTATGAAGTAAATTAAGTCTTTATCATGATAGGATTTGATTGACGACCTTTTTATTATATCTAATCATTGAAATTAAGGTGGATGAAACCCTAGTCCCAGTTTATCTCTCTGATTATTTTCCCGTGTGTTTATTTTTTATTCGCATCATACTCGGTTTGCTTAGCTAGTAAGAATACAACTATTTGGTACTTAACACGTAGGTCTCTGTGGGATCAATATTTTCTTTATTACTTCGAGTATCCGTGCACTTGCGAACACTACAAGTTTAGGGAGATCAAGTTTTTGGCGCCGTTGCCACGGACCTTAGTTTTGTTAATATCAAAATAGTTGTTAGTATTGCTAGACTAAGTTTCATTTGTTTTAGATTTAACTTTGCTTTTTTTCTTTTTGCAGGTTTTGGATTTTCACAATTGTGACAGAACTGAGAATTTCTGAAATTTGTGAATTTACTTGTGTTTTAGATTTTCTACCTTTGTTGTATATTCTAATAAAAACAATTAGATTGATTGGTGTTGGATTATCTTTCAGTCCCTCATAAATTTGAAAATGACTCCTAATTACAACTTATGGTTCCCTGAAAAAAATAGGGTATGCATGCCACAAGGTGAGCATAAAGATTATTCACAGATGACTCTTGCAGAAATAGCGAAATTACACTCTTATTTTGTTACATGTAATATTTGTAAGTCTTTTGATCATTATACTTCTGATTGCAAATTTTTAATGCCTCAAAATTCTAATTCACCATGTTTTCAAGATGATCATTATTATTCTAGTTAGGAAAATCAAACTTCATTTTATGATGATTGCTCTGATCATGTATCTGTGCCATGCTTTGATGATACTGAAAAATCTAGCTTAGAGATTATATTTGAAAAATTTATGACTAATCAAAACCAATTCATTGCAAATCAAAACCAACTCATGACAAATAGAAGTAAAAAAATTGAAGATCTTAGGGGGATGATTAGTCAACTTGCTTCTCGGGTAGAATCTTTGACTGCTAATACTGAATTGCTAGAAACCTAGATTGCACAACAAGATTGTTTATTTGAGTTTGAAATTGAAGAACTTGTTTTAGAAAATTCTCCCTGTGATCATGATTGTTTTGAGATCGAGCCTTATGTGAACATTAATGAATCTCACTCTGCTTTTGATAACTTTGATTTTGATTCATCTGATAATTTATTTGAGGAAAAGGTTGAGAAAATTGAAATTGAAAAACCTTCTTCTGATGATAATTCTGATTTTGATGAAAACTTATTTATGGTTGAATCTGAAGAGCTTGATAAAGGGTTGAAAATTATAGACATTGATGAACCCTACTGTGATTTTGGTGATATTGTTGAAGTTTATGATAAAACTTTTGAGGTTAACTCTAATCCTATTGTAAACATTAATAAATCTTATTTTTCATATGATTCTGATTTTGACTCTTCTGATGATGAATTATTGGTGGGGAAGCATGAGGAAATTGATTTTGAAGAGTCTCATCTTGATTTTGATAATGATTTTGATATTGATAAACTATTTGATTGTGAGCATGAGGAACCTGAAGATGATTTGAAAATTACAAATATTGATGAATCTCACCTTGATGTTTTGCCCATATCTATTGTTCACTCTTCTAATCTATTTGAAAAATCATGCTTTATTGAGGAATCCAATAAAAGACATAAAAATTATTTTGATGATCCAATACTTGAATCTTCTGAACTAGGTCCTAATCTTATTGCAATTGAAAATGTTAATTTGAAGAAAGGACTAATGATTTTGCTTTTTGATAAACATAGGAAGATAATAAAGATTTGTTTGAGTGAATTTGAGAATTTTGATTTTAATTTCTACAAATTTAAGAAAGCCACAGTGATTTTGATTTATATTGAATTTTGGATATTTGGATTAGTGGCTAAAATTTTTGGACAAAGGAAATGCAGAAAATTGTTTGCTCTACTTTGGAACTGATTCACCTGCTTCACCATGAGATTTGATTTTTGGTCAAGCTATGAACCTAAAAATTAGCGCTTCTTGGGAGGCAACCCAAGCACTTCTACCTTAGTTTAGTTTCTTTTATTTTAGTTTATTTTTAGAGTTAAATTTTCTGTTCATTTTGCAGGAGAAATAAAATTTTGTGCAAAATACGGCACCACCGTAATCTGCTTTACGGTATTGTATTTTTGGTTCGATTTCCACCCGAGAGTTTTTTGTATTTTACGGCACTACCGTATGATTTTTCATGGTACCATATTTTTTGGTATTTCTAACCCGAGAGTTCTTTGTAAATTACGGTACCACCGTAAATCATTTCACGGTACCGTATTTTTAAAGCTGCTTTCTGCTTATTGACTGGGTGTTTTCTCGCTGCGATTTTAAGAAACTAGGATGACAAAAATTTTAATCTTTGGCACGACATGGAAGTACTCATCTTTTTCTATCATCTGGATATTTTTTCTGAATTTTAAAGTCCATGGATCATTCTAAAACACATAGCATCTTTTTTATTATGATTAATTTCTACAGCAGTTTTCTTTTGACTATTCTGTTTAGCACTTTTGCTGCACGTTTTTAAGATAGTTAAATAACTTGAAACCTAGATTTTTCACTTGGAATATGAAGTTCGTGTAACATAATATCTTGTGGATTAATTTTTTTTATGAAAATATTTTCTGATCATTCTAGGACACATGGCAACTTTTCGAATTTGATTAACTTTTGTGCAGTTTTTGCAGTTTTGTAATCTGAGTAGCCTTCTTTTTGTTGATACCCTAAATTCCTGACATAATTTGATCCTTTGATTTTCATACGTCTGAAAAGAACACATCTTATTCTACAACTTGGTTCGGTCCATTTTCTATTTGGATCATTAAAGTTTATTTTTGGGTAGGGCTACTTTTCATAAATTTTTTTTTTCAAAAACTGCTTTGTTTGCCTTGTACTTGTTATTGCTTCTTTTAACTCCAGATCCAGAAATCTTCAAGAACAATTGTCTTCCACCTCTAGCCACCACTGCATCTGCCTCTGACATCACTGTTTCCAGCCGCCGACACTGGATTATACCATCTGTAGACTCTTACTTCTTCTACTGCCTCTTATTCTTTTGATTTTATTTATTTATGTAGTAGATTTACTTTTGCAGTGCTATCTCTTGCACCACCGGCCGACGATCTCACCTCAAAGACTGTATTCTCTAGCAGGCCACTAGAGATTACTCACTCTACTGTTGACACCATCACCATCATTACTAACAGCTTTTCAGCTAGCCTCTGTTCACCTCCGCTTCTTGCCTGCTCGACTCTTTCCACCGACATCCTCTTCAGACCTCCGGCGACATCTCTGATTCTTCCTTTAGAAAATTATTTTTATCATTATTATTTTTAGAGACTATTTTCAGACTGAGACTTATGTATCTTCAATTGTGCAGAAAATTTTCAAAAGGCACATCTTTAGACCCAGCTGCATTGGCCTAACAATGATTGAGCATTATCTATATAGTTTTGTGAGTATCACTTGCACTCTCTTATTATTGACTCATTGTTTTGTGAGCATTAT
Source organism: Costus pulverulentus (assembly GCA_027562315.1). Classification (NCBI taxonomy): domain Eukaryota; kingdom Viridiplantae; phylum Streptophyta; class Magnoliopsida; order Zingiberales; family Costaceae; genus Costus; species Costus pulverulentus. The sequence goes on along the minus strand of CM050441.1, from coordinate 31,472,087 downwards.
TATTTTATGGATATATGGAACTCATTGTTTTGATGAAGATATTATTCAAATTTGTTGTTAAAATTGATGAAAGCATATTATCCATTTTATGGATATATGGCATGATTTATTGATAAAATTTCTATTGATAAAATATCTTCCTTGATGATGTGAGTGTTCATACTTGTGATTAGAGAAAACTCTATCATGTTAGATTTATTTATTCAATGCATATCTATCTTTGAAATTTGACATTGGTTGATGCATGAAATTTTGGGTAGATGTATTATTTGAAAAATAAGATCTAACGTGAAATTACTCCTTTAAATAAAATGAGCATATGAGTATGATTATTGAATTGATGTCAATTGATCAACTTAATAAAAGTTTAGTCTATTTTGCTATTTGTTGGGAAAGAAGAATCCAAGATCCACAAAAATAGTGAGAGACTCCCCTACTTGGCACTATGTAAAATTGATAATGGTACCTAAGACATGGGTTGAAGTCTATGCATGAAAAATAATGAGAGATAAAAAGAATAAGAGTCCTCTACTTGGCACTATGTAAAATTGACAGTGGTACCGAAGACAAGAGTTGAAGTCAAAAATAAAAAGTGTGTATCTAAGTGGGTACATGCCATATTCACAAAAACAAACAAAATACATAAAAAAAAAGAAAAAAAAAATCATATGTGGAAAAAGATCTTGGAAACCTAATTCCTGTAACAAAAGCATGATAGATTTGAACTAAAACTGGGTGAAATCATGAGATTGAAAATTCTATTCATTATACAAGTTGCAAAGTTTTATTTGATTGAATTGTGGATCTAGAGGGTTGAGTTCTAAGGATGATATGTTTATTTGAAGTTTTGTAAACCAATTGGTGGAATTTTTCATTGATAGGTTGTATTTTAGAAATTTATTGAGCATAAAAAGGTTTATCTTTTAATCAATTTTTTATTTTTGCTTGAGAACAAGCAAAGTTTGAGCCTGATGTATTTGATGACACCAAAATATATAGCATATTTTATATCATTTTCTATACCTTTTCATGCTAAATTGAAGATCTTTTGCTTATTTTCATGCTGAATTTATCAAATATTGCAAAGTCTACTTCTATTTTGTTTTTTCATGATTTTCGGTTAAAAAGACACTATTTTGAGGTGTTTTCAAGCAAAATCAACTACATGAAAGAGTTACCATCATCAAGAGGAGGTCACCCAAGAAATTTCACGCAAAACGGAGCAAATTAGCAAAACACGGTAGTGCCGTAATCCATTTTACGGTACCGTAATTTCAGACAGTACCATAAAATCAGAACACTACCGTAATTTAGAGGATTTTCTGAACAAAAAGTTTTTGTGATTTTATGGCACTGCCGTAAAGAATTACACTGCCATATTTTTCAGCGTTTTCAGAACAGAAACCTTTGTTCATTTTACGGCACAGCCGTAAACGATTCTACGGTACCGTATTTCCCAGGCGATACAGACCAGAGAACTCGTCCAATTTTATGGCACCATCGAGAAATATTTTACAGGCCGTAATTTTGACTTTCGGTGCACAGAATGAAAATACGGCACTGCCGTAAAATATTACACGGCCGTAATTTCCAGTCAAAATCGTGAGTTTTTTGTGGCTGAAATTTGTTCGGGTTATAACTTTTGATCCAGAGCCCCAAATTGGAATCCAAAAGTTGCTGCAGACTCATCCTTAAGAAGAGAAGACACACGCACCAAAAGAAAGAACGTTTATCCAGTATCGAGAGAGCAATCAACAGAGAGGTGGTTAGGGTTTGTTCTCACGCCGAGAGGCATGGAGACCATCTTCAGCTATGATTTTCATGCGGAAGCTTTGCCTGGAGTAGAGGAAGACACCACAGAAGTTTCAGTGCATTTGGAGTCAGATCGGAGGAGAAATCAACAAAACAGCGGTGACAACGCTGTTCATCGAAGCAAATTATGGCTATAAACTCTTTTACAGCCGTGGTGTAAAGTTGTTCCTCCTTTCTTTTCATTTTTTTATCTCTATGAGACTATGATTCATTGTATTTCTTCCTCCATGCAAGCTTAATACTATTTGTGGGACATGGGGTGTAATCCCCTTTATTTTTAATGATTAGATAATCTTTTCTTTCGTCATGATAATTCTACTTTGATAATTTTACCTATGCGATTATTGTTCTAAGTTTCTCCTTAGTTTACTTTTTGTCATCATGAATAGAGTTCTTGCATTAAGGACCGAAAGGTGACATGCTTAAGAACTGGAACCCTAAAATTGATTAATAGGAACTCACCGTAAGAAATTAGGTTAAGTTATTATTTCTTTATTTTAGATGACTAATTGCCTTGATGATGATTATGAACCTAGGATTAAGTTAGTGTGTCATATGTGGAGATCTTGCATGAAAGTGAGGATCGGAACGTTGGAGAACCATAGGTAGAACTTGTGTTGAAGTCTATGTAAAAATAATGAGAGAGAAAAAGAATAAGACTCCTCTACTTGGCACTGTGTAAAATTGACAGTCGTATCGAAGAAAGAGTTGAAGTCAAAAGAAAAAAAAGGGTATGTATCTAAGTGGGTACATGCCATCCATGCAAAAACAACAAAATACATGAAAAAAAATTATGTGTGGAAAAAGATCTTGGAAACCTAATTCCTGTAAACAAAAGCATGATAGATTTAAACTGAAATTGGGTGAAATCAAGAGATTGAAAATTTTATTTATTATACAAGTTGCAAAGTTTTATTTGACTGAGATGTAGATCTAGAGGGCTGAGTTCTAAGAATGATGTGTTTATTTAAAATTTTGTGAAACAATTGGTGGAAATGTTTTGTTGGTGATTGTATTTTAGAAATTTATTCTTCATGAGAAAGTCTATGCCTATGATCAATTTTTGATTTTTGCTTGAGGACAAGCAAGGTTTGAGCCTTATGTGTTTGATGACACCAAAATTCATAGTATATTTTGTGTCATTTCGTGTGTCTTTTTGTGTCATATTTATGCTCTTTTGCATAAATATGACACAAAAGAACTTTAAGGTACACAATTTGTTCTCTACCTCTGTTTTGATTTCGTACACCATGGATTATTGTACCTCTTCTTCGATGCACGCTTAAACATACCTTGGGACATGGGGGTGTAATCCCCTTGATTTTTAATGATTAGATAAACTATTATTTTCGTCATGATAATCCTTGTTGCGATAATTTTACTTATGTGATGAATTGTCTTTAATTCTCCTTAGATTTTACTATCATGCATGTTTTAGAGTTTTCACAATGAGACTGAAAGGTGATTTTCTTGAGAACTTAGAACCCTAGAATCTTATTTCTTGATTTTAGTAGTCTTATTGCCTTGCTTGATAATATGAATCTAGGTTTGAGTTATGTAAACATTGATAGATCTTGCACGAAAGTGAAGATCAGTCTGTTGGAAAACTCTAGGTAAAACCTGTGTTGAGACTCGGATGCATGAAAGTGATCCTTGAGATTCCACTTGTGATGATCAACAAAGAACTCGGATGCACGAAAGTGATCCTGAGTTCTTTGATTGATGGTTTACTTATTTACAGCGTTGGGATAAATCTTGCGCGAAAGTGAGGATTGGTCCCTGCATGATTGTCTGCACGAAAGTGAGATAATCCTTTTATGAAGTAAATTAAGTCTTTATTATGATAGGATTTGATTGACGACCTTTTATTATATCTAATCATTGAAATTAAGGTGGATGAAACCCTAGTCCCAGTTTATCTCTCTGATTATTTTCTCGTGTTTTTATTATTTATTCGCATCATACTCGGTTTGCTTAGCTAGTAAGAATACAACTATTTGGTACTTAACACGTAGGTCTCCGTGGGATCGATATTTTCTTTATTACTTCGAGTATCCGTGCACTTGCGGACACTACAAGTTTAGGGACAACAATTTTTTGGAGCCGTATCAGGGGGTGACAGATCCCTGTGGGCCAAACATGTTTTGGCTGCGACTCCTTAAATTAGTCTACCTACTTGTATTTAAAAGTGTGTCCTTTCGGATCACATCAATCCTCTAATTTTGGAACTGACAAATTTTCGATTATACTGATAGAGGATTGCAGGTGAGAGGACATCAAAATTCTGAGAAGAAGAAAAAAAAGAGAAGAAGAAGAAGAAGAAGAGGCTCTAGATTGTTTGATAAAGGGAAGAACATCTTGAGTAAATTTGGACACTCTTTCAAGGCTGAGCCTTATGTCATTGAAAGAGAAGCTCAAATCAAAGAAAAATCAGAGTGGAAATTGAAGAATTCAAGATCAAATATGAGTGCAAGAGGGTCAAGCTAAAGACCTCTAAATTAGCGCTTCTTGGGAGGCAACCCAAGCTTTCTAACTTTAGTTGCTTTATTTTATTTACTTTTTCCTTATTTTGCCCTTAGAACTAATTTTTTCTTTTATTTTTGTAGGTAAGCAAGTTTTGGCGCAAATTATGGCATTACCGTAATGCACATTACGGTACCGTAATTCCTGTCAATTTCGGACAAAAATTTTTGACGAGATAACGGTACTGTCGCAAGTATTTTCACGGTACCGTATTTTGTGTACAAAATCTTCCCGAGTGTTTCATTGCTTTTACGGCACTGTCGTAACGAATTCCACGGCACCGTAATTTTGAACGTTTTATCATTAGAGAATATCAAGTGAAATACGACACTGTCGTAACCATTTTTGTGGTACCGTATTTTCTACAGATTTTTGACCCGAGAGTTTTCTGAACATTATGGCAGTACCGTAAGCTTTTTCACGGTACCGTAATTCAAGATAGTTTTTGACCCGAGAGATGGGATGAAATTACGGTACTACCATATTCGTTTTACGGCCCGTGTTTTTCAATATCACTAGAATACGACAATGCCGTAATGGATTTTACGACCGTAATTCTATTTTTAAACGCGATTCCTGTGCCGTTTTTTAGGGTTTTCTTGGCCGTGTTTTCAGTTTTCTCACTGGTTCTCACTCGTTCGAGCGCCGACCTTCGAGCTCCGACCATCTCCGGCCTTCAAAGCACACCGGCGACCCTTCCTTTCTAGTTTTCACTGCCGATCTGGTACTCTTTCACCCGATTTCTCGATTTTGGCAAGTTTTTGCGCATATTTTGCCCCTATCATCATTTATCTTCGATTATTGGTCATTTTCATAGATTCTTGCTTCCATTTACTTCTTAGATGATAGGCGACCTGTTCTTGTCCGTTTCTAGAGTTTTTGACCAATTTATGTGAGCAGTTTCAGTTCAAACAAGCTAGATTTGCTAAAATTTTACTATTCACATTTCGCCCCTTCATTTTTCTCCCACTGAAATCTTTGAGTTCAAGCATGCATATCAGTTGAATTTTGTTCTATTATGCTTGATGAGTATTGTTTTTAATGTTGGAAGTATGATTAGAGTCCTATACTTTGCTATATTGTCTTGAAATTCAAGTTGCAGTTTTAGTTCACTCATGGCACCCAAGATCAAACAAGTAGTTTCAAAGAAGAGAGGAAGAGGACCAGCCACATCTTCTTCAGCACCAGATCCCTATGGCATTGTTTTTAGGGATGAAATTCAAGAGTCGAGGTACAATCAATTGGTGGAAAGAAGGGTTGTCAATACCAAATATGCTGATAGAATGACTTTAGAGGCACTTGGGCTTTATGAGGATGTATCCTGGATGTTTGAGCAGATAAGAGCCAGGAAATTTTTTGAGATGACGCCCTATACCTATTTGCCACTAGCTTTGGAGTTTTTGAGTAGCTTGAATGTGATCTAAGGGAGTTTTCCAACGGACTTGCTGAAGGAGATATCACATTCAGATTGGCAAATGTTGAGAGGAAGCTAACCTTAACAGAAGTCAGGTCTATCTTTCACTTGGGTTCTGGAGGGTATACCCAAATACCAATTGGGTTCATTGAGAATGTATTCTGGAACCAGATTACCCATGAGATTCACTTTTATGCTGTTTCTGCTAGAGCTTCAAAGATTGCAAATCCATGTATAAAGTATGTTAATAGATTTCTTGCCCACACTGTCTTTTGCAGAGGAGACAGTGATGGCATGGTAAGACAATCTGAGCATTACTTTCTTTGGGGGATGCTGAATGGAGTAGTAGTAGATGTTGCATTCTTTCTGATGAAACACATGGAAAAAGTGGCTAGGGCAAAAAAGGGACCAATTGTAATAGGAGGGTTGATTACACCTATAGCCCTACATCTGAATGTGGAACCATATGGAATAGAAGTGGCAAGGGGGAATGCAAGACTTGATCATGAGTCTTGCATGGAAAATTTTTATACGAGTTGCAAATTTTTATTTGATTAAGTTGTGGATCTTGAGGATAGAATTCAAATGATGATATGTCTATTTAAAATTTTATAAATCAATTAGTGGATTTTTCATTAGTGATAGTATTTTAGAAATTTATTCTTCATGAGAAAATCTATGCCTATGATCAATTTTTGATTTTTGCTTGAGGATAAGCAAAGTTTGAGCCTTATGTGTTTGATGACACTGAAATTTATAGTAAATTCTATACCATTTCATATATCTTTTTGTGTCAAAAATTATGAACTTTTGCTTATTTTTATGCTTTTTTTATCAAATATTGCGGAATCTACACTCTTTTTGGTTTTTTTTTATTTTCAGGTAAAAGACACGACTTTAGGCATTTTCAAGCAATTCCAGATGCATGAATGAGTTCCCACCATCAAGAGGAGATTACACGTCAAATTTCATGAAGATTGGAGCTTCAGACCAAATTACGGCAGGGCTGTAATCTATATTACGACACCGTATTTTCACCGGCTACCATAATATCAGAGCACTGCCATAATTTGGAAATTTTTCATCCAGAAAGAATTTCAGAAATTACGGCACTACTGTAAAGATTCTCACGGGCCATAATTTGGAGCACTTTTCGACCATAAATTTTGGCTGAAATTACGGCATTGCTGTAACCGATATTACGGTACTGTAATTGCAATATGGTTTGAATCTGATAACTCGACTGAAATTATGGCAGTGCTGTAACCAAAAATACGGCCGTAATTACAACCTGGAGATGCAATTTTCATGGTCAAATTTGAGTCCGATTTTTGCGGGATCGATTGCGGACGATCCAGGCCATAAAATTCAAAGCTATAAGAAGCAAAAGGGGAGTTTTTGAGGAGACGAGGGGGGAGACACCAAAAGCCCTAATTTTCATCCGCTGACAAAGGAGAAATCGAGTTTCATGCCGCCGACCTAGGTTTCATTTCCGGGAAGTGTACAACGCATCTCCGGCCATGAAATTTGAAGGGAAGCTTTGCCTGGAGCAAGAGAACATACCCAGAAGTTTCAACACGAAAGGGTCTCAAATAGAGGAGAAATCGATGAAGAACCCAGCGCAGACACTGTTCTTACTCATATTACGACTATAATTTTCATTATAGTCATGTGTTTATTCGTTCTTCCTCTTTCTTTTTGATTTCTGATCGCTAGAAACTATGGTCCATTGTAATCTTTTCTCCATGCTAGCTTAAACATTTTGTGGGACATGGGGGAGTAATTCCCTTTGATTTCTTAATGACTAGATAAACTTTTCATTAATTCATCACGTATAATTTTAGCATGATAATTCTACTAATGTGATAAATGCTATTTGATTCTCCATAGATTTATCTTATTAATTATGTTTTAGAGTTTTCGCAATAAAGACCGACAGGTGAATTGGTTGAGAACTTGGAACCCTAGAATTGCATGATAGGAACTTACTGTAAGAAATTAGGTTAGTTCTTGTTTCTTGATTTTAGAAGAATAATTGCCATGTTTAATAATATGAATCTAGGATTGAGTCAATTTATCAAATGTGAAGTTTTTGTGCGAAAGGAAGGATCAGAACGTTGGAAAACCATAAGTAGAACATGTGTTGAGACTCGGATGCACGAAAGTGATCCTTGAGATTCCACTCGATATGATCCACTTAGAATTAGGATGCACTAAAGTGATCCTTGAGTTCTTTGATGGATGATTTACTTATTTTTAGGTTGGGATAGATCTCACACGAAAGCAAGGATCGGTCCCTGCATAATTGTCTGCACGAAAGTGAGATAATCCTTTTTATGGAGTAAATTGTATCTTTATCATGATAAAATTAAATTAACGAATTTCTATTCATATCTAGTCATAGAAATCAAAGTGGATGAAACCCTAGTCTCAGTTTCTCTCTTTGGTATTTTCGTTAGCTTTCGATAATTCACTTGCATAGTTTCAACTGCCTAGATAGTAAGAAATCAATTATTCGGTACATGACAAACAAGGTCTCTGTGGGATCGATATTTTTTATTACTTCGAGTATTCGTGCACTTGCGGACAGAACAAGTTTTTGGACACAACAAGTTTTTGGCAGCAAACCCAGAGATAAGTAGTTTCTGTCTAGCTACTTGTTGGGAAACAACATGAGGACACTTCCATTGTAATTCGTTGAAACGCTCCCATGCCTCGCTAAAAGACTCGCCCTCCTGCTGTGCAATGCAAATAATCTGGTTTCTTATTTGGATTGTCTTGCAGGGTAGGAAGTACTTCATTATGAAAGCATTTGATAGTTGTTCCCATGTGGTGAAAGTACCAGTTGGTCGAGATAATAGCCAACAACGTGCTCGGTCCCTGAGAGAAAAAGGAAACAATCTTAGTTTTAATGAATCATCAGAAACACTATTAATTTTAATGGTGTCACAATATTCAAGAAAGAGATATAAATGTTGATAAGGATCTTCAAGTGGTGATCCTCCAAACTGATTTTGTTGTATCATGGACAAGAAAGCTAGCATGATTTCAAAATTATTAGCCTCGATAGCTAGTCTAGCAATGCTAAAGTGTATCTCCTACGGATTAGGGGCTGCATAGTCCCTAAGTGATCTCCTGTATGCCATGACTACTTCTTCTTCCTGTCTCTCTTCAAATCTAAGTTTCCTGCGAGTTTAAGTAGATAGATCAAATAAACTCAGAATAAGCAGTAAAGAATAGAAAACAACAAATAAAACAAAACCTAGACTAGCAATACTTTCAATATCTTCAAAATTGACAAAAACCAAGGTCCCCGGCAACGGCGCCAAAAACTTGTTGTGTCCGCAAGTGCACGGATACTCGAAGTAATAATTAAGATATCGAACCACAGAGACCTCATTTTTCAAGTACCGAATAATCAATTTCTCACTAGCTAGGCAATCGAAAATGATGTGAGCGAATGATCGGAAATAACACGAAAAGGTCAGAGAGAGAAACTGGGACTAGAGTTTCATCCACCTTAATTTCAATGACTAGATCTAAATAAGAGGTAGTCAGTCTAATTTTATTATGATAAGATATAATTTACTTAATAAAGAAATCATCTCGCTTTCGCGTAGATAATGTACAAATAACCAATCCTCACTTTCACATAGGATCAATTCAATGTTAAATACAAGTAAATCATTGATAAAGATCTCAAGGATCACTTTCATGCATCCGAATTCTAACTCAATCATCTCAAGTGAAAACTAGATATTTTCATACTATAGTTTCATAGGTTCTACTTAAGGTTCTCTAACGATCCGATACTTGATTTCTCACAATATCACCATGTTTATTTCAATGACTCAATCCTAGATTCAGATTATCAACATGACAATATACTTCTAAAATCAAGCAATAGGAACAAACCTAATTTCTTATGATGAGTTCCTAACATTCAATTTTAGGGTTCCAAGTTTTCACAAATAACTTTTTAGTCCATATCACAAAAACTCTAAATCATGCTGGTAAAATAAATCTAAGGAGAATTAAAGGCAATCGTCACATAAATAGAATTATTATATTAAAATTATCTTGACGAAATAAAAGTCATATAGTCATAAGAAATTAAGGGGATTATACCCCAAGTCCCATGAAGTGTTTAAGCTAGCATAGATGAAGAATTACAAGAAACCATTATTTCAAAGGATTAGAAATCAAAAGGAAAGAGGAAATCAAATAACAGCATGGCTATAATGAAAATTATAGCCGTAATTTTACTCTAGAAGGCGCGAAGAACAGTGCTGGCACAGCTTCCCCTCAAATTTCTCGGCCGGAGATGCACTGTACGCTTCCCAACGGTGAAACCTAGGGCAACGGATCAAATGTCAATTTCTCTCTCGATCATGGTAGAAAATTAGGGCTTTTCATGTGTGTCTCCTCCTCTCGATCTCCTTAGTATTTCCCTTTTTTCTTATCTCAAATTGATGGTCTAGATCGTCCGAAATCATTCGCGCAAAAATTAGGCTTAAAAAATATTCGTGAAACTCGGCTATCCAAGTTAAAATTACGGCCGTGTTTTTTATTACCGCAGTGCCGTATTTTCAGCAAAGTGTTCTGTATAGAAATCGACTAGGATTACGGCATGTGATATCCATTAGGCAGTGCCGTAAACTCATCAAATTTCTTGGGTGAAAAATCTCTCGAAATTACGGCCCGTAATATGGATTATGGTAGTGGCATAATATCTGTAAAACTTTATGTTCAAAATTCACCCCAAATTAGGGCAGGTAGTGCTGTGGTTTATTCTGTAGGTTCAGTGAAACCACGGTACCGTAATATTAATTACGGCCCTGCTGTAATTTGGTTTGAGGCTTCAATTCTTCATGAAAATTGATATGTAATCTATTCCTGATGATGGAGATTCATCTATGCATATGAATTTGCTTGGAAACGCTTTAAAATGGTGTTTTTTTACCTGAAAATCATCAAAAATCAGAAAAAGGTGTAGATTCTGCAATATTTGATAAATAAGGCTTAAAAATAGGCAAAAGAGCACGAATATGACACAAAAAGACCTATCAAATGGTACAAAATATACTATAACTTTTCATATCATCAGTAGTCACCACTTGATGATTAGAATTTGTCTATGTATTGAAATTGTTTGAAAACCCATGAAAATGATGCCTTTTTTCCTGAAATTGATCAAAAACCAAGAAAGATGTAGATTCTGAAACATTTGATAAATAAGGCATAAAAAATAAACAAATGAGTATGATTATCAAAGCAAATATTTTCTGCATATGACAAATATATCATTATCAAACCATCAAAAAGATCGCATCATTCACAACATCATTCAAATTATACAACTAGATCGAATCAAATCATCCAAAATATCGAAACACAATATCAAGTACAACCATATCGAAATAAAATCATTAAAAATATCAGTACAACCAAATCGAACAAATTCATCCAAACCCAGCATCACAAAATATCAATACAACCATATAGAATCAAATATTAACAAATATCCAGAGATGAGGATATGTAGCGAGCGGACACAAGAAGTATGACATAGTCATCCTTCCCTACAAGAATATAAATCCATCATAAATCAAATAAAACTTTAGTGAGGAAAGGTAGGGAAGGAGATACTCACAAGGTTCTCTATTAATAAGAATCTGTCGCCTCCTAATCTCCATAAGCAGGCGCGACATCCATAGGATCTCCCTGAGAACCTCCTTCTCCACCATCTCTGCGCTTGAGACGAAGATAGTCTTTGATCTCTTTAACATCGTCATGAGTATGAACCACGTAGTTAAAAATCCTCCCCAGGGTGGAGGTCAGTCGATGAACATTAGCAGAAAGTGCCTGGAAGCTAGGATCTAGATGACTGTGCCACCCGCTCCAATCAGGGGCAGTACGACGTGAAGAAGATCCAGTAGCTCCCTGTGGTGGTGGATCAGCAGCTCTGGATGGTGAAGTATCAACACCCATCCCAAAATGGGTCATTGATGACACCAAAATTCATAGTATATTTTGTGTCATATCATGTGTCTTTTTGTGTCATAATTATGCTTTTTTGCTTGTTTTTAAGCCTTAATTGTCAAATATTACAGACTCTACACCACTTCTTGTCTTTGATCATTTTCAGGTTAAAAGTACTATATTTTGATGGATTTTGGAAGAATTGAGCACACCAATGGATTCTAGACGTCGAAACAAAGCTACCCCTCAAATTTAAAGTCAAAAGGAGCCAAATTGCAAAAATACGGCACTACCATATTTTTGAGCCAAACTCTCACGGTACCGTATTTCGCAGGGGATGTTTTAGGTGAAATACGGCACTGCCGTATGAAACTACACACCACCATATTTTCCAGCAATTTCAACCAGAAAAGTTTGACAAGAATACGACACTGCCGTATGAAATCGCATGGCACCGTATTTTGTGACAAAGCTGAATAGAAAGTTTTAGCAAGAATACGGCACTGCCATATATTTGAGAGGAATTGTCACGATACCGTATTTGCTACCCGGAACTTACAGAAGGAAAATACGGCACTGCCGTAATCAGAATACGGTACCGTATTTTTAACCAGATTCATGACTTTTTCGGGCTGATTATTGCGCAGGCCATAACTTTTGATCCAGAAGTCCAAATTGAGATATGAAAGAAGTGGAGAACTCATCTTTAAGTGGAGAACACGCACGAAGTGGAAGGGAGAATGTTTATCAAGAATTGAGAGAGAAATCTGTTGATAAACCATGGTCACAAGCATCATTCAATAACTTGTTGCAGCGGAAATACTAGGTCATCATAGAATCGCATGGATTGAGCACATGATCAACCTTATAAAACTTGTATAGAACAAGTTAGAGTATTACCATTGCCATGATGTAAGAGGCGGCTTCGAAGATAAAAGGGGCTAGTGCCCCTTCTCCAAAGATGTCACACACAAGATGATGTCGACTTCCTTCCTTGTGTTCCTTGTGCTAGCAAAGTCACCAAGGAGTCTTTAATCGTGTCTTGGAGAGGAAGATGTGCACTCTTGGCTGGTTGAAGTTCTTCCCTTGCGTGAAAAGATCCTCACAAGAGAGAGCCGAACGAGAGCTCCCTTTCGAAACCGTGAGAGAGAGAGACCAAGAAGGAATGTTCGGTTACCACATATGGTAAGAACCAAACATGTAACTCCCTCCTTAACTCCCATTCAACCCATCGAAAACTTCCCTCTTAATTGAACCATGCGTTCACTAATGAAACGGTCCAATTTCGAATTGGTTCAAGCATCAAGTCGAACCAGCCCTGGTTATAATCTCTTTGAACCATATGGCTCAAGATCTAACCACACATCTCATTGAACCCTGATCTTTACAATCAAGCATCAATCCTCCCGATCGAAGCTTACCGATCATATGTCCT
>CM050441.1:31394864-31427759 GCA_027562315.1 Costus pulverulentus | reverse complement strand
TAACAACCTGAATAACAACCATTGCCTTTATAAACATAGAGTTTATACATGATACTGATATAATCCCAAGGCCTCAAACATTAGCCTTAAGGGCATACCCCAACATGTAATATAGTGTTTAATTAAGTTAACTCCCTACTCTCGTGACAGTTAACCTAACTAAACCCATTAAGTTCTATGAAAAGCTGTTAGATCCTTTAGATGAATCCAACCTACTCTCGTGATTGGATTCGAAGGTTCAACTGAAATAGATCGGACGTTACGATTCACCACTCGGTACTTCTCGCAACGTCTAATACGCAATTGTACGTGGCCAAGGTAAATTACGAAATGAATATAAGTTCAGTCAAATCATGCTAATAAATTCATATGAAATGAGCATAAAATATAGATCAATTCATGAATGTCAGTGGGCTACGCCCATTAATCCCGAAACAAGGATCTACTCACTCATGTTTGTAAAGTAAAACATGTTTGTACGATGAACAAGTAAGAATCTTATAAGAATTGCAAGAAAATCACTAAGACAACAATAAAACCACCTTCTCCTAGATCTGTAGATGAGAAAAAGTCTATCAATCGTCGCTTTTGCGTGGAATCTCGCCGGAATATGCTCTAAAACTTGAATTTCGCCCTCATCGCAGCCGACACTTGTGTTCATCTGAAAAGCTCTCTTCAACCTTGAAAAATTCAATCTTTTATAGTTAGACCAGTTTGGAACCCATCAAGGAATGGTTCTGCAAAGTTTGGTTCAAATCCGGTTCGAATCGGTGGAGAATCGAGTGAAAAACTCGTTGGGCGGCAATTTTCACGGTCCGTAACAACTCCTCGATCGCGCGCAGGGAGTCAAGCGTCCTCGTCTGCCCCTGCTCCAATCATGATATGTCGTCACGCATCCTCCACTACTCAACTCATATCTGCTATAAAAAAATGGTCGAGTGTTGCTGAGGTAGATGGTCCAGCAGATGTATACGGCCTAGTAGAGGTAGATGGCTCAGCTGGAGGCACAGGCTCAGAAATCCTTGGTGGTGAAGGAGGTGAAGCTGCCTCTCTAGGACCTCCCCCTCATGTGGGATCCATGATCCAGTTCTGCTGAACATGAACTATAGTACATATGGTTCTTGTACAGCAGCCTCATTGTGATATCTATATGCCTGAACATCAGATGATACGAGCTCCCCAGCCTCGTAATCATCTTAATAGCAATGCAGGCGTCCATGTCTAGTCTGCGATTGCCCTTCGCCTCGTTCAACCCCGAGAGATCTATACCGAGGACAAGAGCAATGGTGGTAATAAAACCACCCATAACTAAAACTCCCCTCCGCGCCCTAGCTACCTCATGAATCTACTTCACAAGGCAAAATGGAGTGCTAGCGCGGAATCCGGTCAACATGGTCCATAAGAAAAATAACTCAGAAGATCTGACCATGTCATCGCTCTCTGCTCTCCCAAAGATAGTGTGTGCGAGTACCCGATGCATATATCTAAATACTGGGCTGGATAGACATGTGGCTCTAGCGGTCCTCGGATCAAATCCTCCCTCTCCAAATATCTTCCCCCAGAAAGTCCTATCAGAGTACTCACGAGGGCGATGTCTAGTACCATCTGAGGGAAACCCAAATATGTGACCAACATGGTCAAGTGTAAGCACATTGTCCCGATTCCCCAACCGGAATGCCATCCGCCCTAAATCTTTGTCATCATAGTTATGCAGTGTGATCTGGACAGAACTGAAGAACTCCAAGGTCAACTAGACGTATGTGGGGTGCCTCTGATGATAAAAATCCTCCCACCCTATGTTCGAGAACATCCACTGGATGTCATCGAACAATCCTAGGGTCTGCAAAGTCTGGTCATTCCAGTATTTGGTGCTAAGAACTCCTCGAGCTGTCATAGCTCGGTATCTCCTCTCCTAATCTCTACTCCTATATTTGATCTATAGTGGATAAGGTGTAAGAACAAGAACAGGAGGTGGTGGTCGTGCTCGTCTCCTCTCTACTACCTCAGGCTTTGGTACTACATGTTGGGAAACCCCGGGGATATTTTACAATTTTTCATATAGAATACATTACAAACGCAGCAGAAGAATATCCCCAAAACAGGCCGGTCCCAAAAACCCAGTGAAGATCACGTGCAAGGGGGTTGACACGATGAGTTAGTAAGTACCTAGAGCAAGCGAGGAGGTTGATGTCGTAGGCACCCAAGTGTGCGCCCTCTGCAGTCTCACACACACAGATGTCTCGAGCTCTCTTCTTTCACGCCCGGTGCTAGCCTCGGGAAGAAGATCCAAGCCTTAGTCTACCTTCTTCAAGCCTTGCTCCACCTCCAAGGATATGCTCCAATGATGAAGAAGAAAGGAGAAGAGATGATGCCGCCAAGCCCTTACTTCCCATGTGCCAAAGGAGGAGGAAGAAGGGAAGAAGCTTGCGGCCACTTGATGGAAGAAGCAAACTTGCGCCAAGGCCTTCTTTGCTCTCGCCTCGTTAACTTGCTCACTCCTTCAAGAGAATTAGTGTAGAGGGGCTCACGCATGCCTCTAATATATAAAAGCAAGAGGCGGTGGCAAGAGAGGGGTGAGCGCAACTTTCATGAGGAGAAATCGTCTAGGGTTAGGGTATGGGAGCAATTAGGGTTCGAGGTAAGGAAAGTCTCCAAGACTTTACCATAAACCTCTCCCACTAATCCATATGCGCCCCAAGAGTTTCCTTAGAAGCTCACAAGCGATATCAGCCCCAAGACATACCTTATAGGCAACCATACCATCAAAGGCACAAGGGCCAGGCGCATAATGCTTCCAAATGAAGCAAAAGGTGCCTCCTTCACCCCATTATACCCCTTAGGCGCCAATGGGGATGATTTCTCCCCGTTATACCCTTTTAGCCCATTACTTCTTCATGACAACTAGTTATTGGGCCTCATTGGGTAATGAGCAAGCCCAAACTTCATTGCATAGGTTGATTAAGCCATTGGATCCAATCCAATGCAACCCTAATCCAAATATGACCAGTCTTGGACAATTTTGGGTCAACCTGCCAAAAATGAAGTTTGGCTCCAATAACTCTCTTCCATCTCATCAGGCCCATTGGCGCTAATGAAATCTCCCAAATAGATCTGAGTTATCCAATAACTCGATCTAAAGGCTTCCCGATCAATGCGAGAACTCGAATATCTTGGTGTGCAACCCTGTAGGTTCCTTTGTTGTTGGTAGTGCGGACCTAAGGTCACCACAAGCAGTGAGTGGCACCTAGTAGTGCATCACTGCTACCCAAGTCATCAAAATGGATATCGACATCGACATCCCCATCATCGCAACTAGGTACAGATGCATTATAGTCTCTTTGTCGAACTGATATCCAATTAGACAAGTGTGTCACCACTTGTTTTCACCCAATCACATGGTCATAACTAAATCAGGTTCTCACCTGGGTATGGCCACACACTTTCAGTCATAAAACCATAGAGTGTTGGGAAACCCCGGGGATATTTTACAAATTTTTCAAAAACAAATACAATGCACAGCGGAATAATATCCCCGAAACAGGCGGGTCCCAAAAACCCAATGAAGATCGCATGCGAGAGAGTCGACACGATGAGATAGAAAATACCTTAAAGCAAGATAAGGCCGATGTCGACGTAAGCGCCCAAGCATGCGCCCTCTGCAGTCTCACACACACGGATGCCTCAAGTCCTCTTCTTTCACGCCCGGTGCTAGCCTCGGGAAGAAGATCCAAGCCTTAGGGAGACCTCCACTTCACTTGCGACACCTTCTAGAGAAGTTGCGCCAAGGAGGAGGAGGGAAGAAGACAAGCCGCCAAGCTCCAATGCTCCAAACGCCAAGAGGAAAGGAGGAAGGTTGCTTGCGGCTGGGGTATGGAAGATGTTCACCCAAGTTCTCCTTGCTCTCGCCCCTTCTATTGTTCACGCCTTCAAGTAATTCATTCATTCAAGAGGGGCAACTAGGGGTTATACTTATAGCAAGGAGAGGCGATTAGGGATGGCTACGATCAAGCCAAGTGGGCGGCTTGGAGAAGAAGTAGGAAATAGAATTATTTTAATAATTAATCAAGTTATAATCCAATTAGGAGTCTAATTAATTATTTAAATAATCAAGTCCTAATCCAATTAGGACTCTAATTAATTATTTAAATAATCAGCCCTATTAAATAGGACTCCAATTAATTATTTAATTAATTAATTAATTAGCCCACAAATGATTAAATCAACTTAGATTAACCATATGTGTCATAGGCGCCAACCCTAGTCTAACCAGGGTTAAACATGCGCCTACACATTCTTCTCCTTAAGCCCATTTAACTTATTAATAAGCCCAACTATAGAATGGGCCTAGCCCAAGGTCCATTATGCATGTCAATCAACCCATTGGATCTAATCCAATTTAACTCAAGGTCAAACTAGGTTAACCATGGTTACTTTGGTCAATATGCCAAAAATGGAAGTTGGCCCTAATAAGGCTTCCATCTCATCAGGCCCATCGGCGCTGATGAAATCTCCCAAATAGATCCGAGTCATCCAATAACTCGATCATAAGACTTCTCGATCAATACTAGAACTCGAGTATCAAGGTGTGCGACCCTGTAGGTTCCTCTGACGTTAGCAGTGCTAACCTAAGGTCACCACAAGCAGTGAGTGGCACCTAGCAGTGCATCGCTGCTACCCAAGTCATCGGAATGGATATCGACATCGACATCTCCATCATCGCAATCAGGTACAGATGCATTACAGTCTCTTTGCCGAACTGATATCCGATTGGACAAGTGTGTCACCACTTGTTTTTATCCAATCTCATTGTTATGACTAAATCAGGTCTCACCTGGGTATGGCCATACACTTTCAATCATAGAACCATAGAGGAGCTCCATGGATATCATGCTTCCCTTAGGAAGGGGCAAATCCTATGTCTGTCTATTGACCTTCTCCTATGGGTCGTGACATGCTCAATGACAACCGTTATTACCCCCCAACTACGGCGAGATGTTAGGTTGTATCAAAGCATGTCCCTAACCATATAGAATAGCCAATGACCTCAAGTCAAGGCATCAATGCATCTCCTATCACTTGTGAGGATAACTCGTGACACCAAGTCATTGCCTCACAGCGGGTCGGTCCAGTATATCCACCACTGATATACCCATATGTTTGCGTTAGCACCTCGCGCCTAACCAGCCCATATACCAGTCTCACAAGTACCAGAGGTGTCCCATATCCACTCTAGTACATCGATTGGGGACCATCATTTGAGCACAGATCCAATCTATCTCCAGGGACATTATCATGTAAGTACATAATTGCAGATGTAGACAAACATTGATAATGACAATGCCAGAATGATATATATAAATATCAAAGTCAAGTAGTACAATAATGGACCAAAACTAAGTCCTAGGGCATATGCACCAACAATCTCCCATCCCACTTGCAATAATACCTAGAGGTTGAGGAATCTCAACCCCATATCTATAGCATGACAGTCATGCTTCTGCTACGCCAAAGCCTTGGTCAATGGGTCTGCCAGATTGATCTCTGTGTCAACTTTGCTAATCTTGACATCACCTCTGTCTATGATTTCTCTGATCAGGTGAAATCTTCTGAGTATATGTTTGGATCTTTGATGAGACCGTGGTTCTTTGGCTTGTACAATTGCTCCAGTGTTATCACAATAGATTTCAATGGGATCCACTGCATTGGGAACCACCTGAAGTTCAGAAATGAACCTCCTTATCCAAACAGCTTCTTTGGCTACCTCAGAAGCTGCCACATACTCAGCTTCGGTTGTAGAATCGGTAATAGTGGATTGCTTGAAGCTCTTCCAGCAAATAGCGCCTCCATTCATCTTAAACACATAGCCAGCCTGTGATCTAAAGTCGTCAGGGTCAGACTGGAAAGACGCATCAGTGTAGTCCTACAAACTGAGCTCTTCCTGTCCCCCATAGACTAGGAACAAATCCTTAGTTCTTCTCAAATACTTCAGGATGTTCTTTACAGCCACCTAGTGCTGTAAACCAGGATTGGATTGGTATCGACTGGTTATGCTCACAGCATAAGCCACATCTGGTCTAGTACACAACATTGCATACATGATCGATCCCACTGCCGAAGCATAAGGCACTCGACTCATGTCATCCCTCTCAGCCTGTGTGGTGGGACACTGGCTCTTTGAGAGAGTAAGGCCATGTCTCACTAGAAGTACCCTTTCTTGGATTGCTCCAAGCTAAACCTCTCCAGGACCTTATTAATGTAAGTACTTTGACTAAGGGCTAGGAGCCTCTTGGATCTATCCCTGTAGATCCTCATGCCTAGGATATAGGCGGCCTCCCCTAAGTCCTTCATCTCAAAACACTTCCCTAACCATGTCTTCACAGCATGTCATTCCCGATGAGTAGTATGTCATCGACATACAAGACCAGAAAAGTCACCAAGCTCCCACTAAATTTTCTGTATACACAGGCGTCATCTTCGCTTTTGATAAAGCCATAATCTCTCACAGCTTCATCAAATTGAAGATTCCAACTTCGAGATGTTTGCTTTAATCCATAGATGGATCTCTTTAACCTGCAGACCTTATTGGCCTCTGAAGGATGGATGAAGCCATCAGGTTGTGCCATATACACATCCTCGGTTAGTTTCCCATTAAGGAAAGTTGTTTTTACATCCATCTGTCATATCTCATAATCATGATATGCAGCTATAGCAAGCAGAGTACGAATGGATTTGAACATAGCAACTGGCGAAAAGATTTCATCATAGTCCACCCCGTGGACTTGTTTGAATCCCTTAGCCACTAGTCTACCTTTATAGGTAACCACTATGTCATCCATGTCTGTCTTCTTCTTGAAGACCCATTTACACCCTATGGGTTTTACTCCATCAGGTAACTCAACCAAATCCCAGACTTGGTTAGCTACTTTTATAAAATCCCTTAGCCCTCGGTAAAACTCATGTTCTACGAACATCTACTGCTTCCTCTCAAAATCCAGCCAAAATCCAATGAAAGATCGCTAGAAAAGACTCTTCGATGGTGCTGGAAAGTCTGAGGAAAGGTTTTGTCACAAGAGGTGAAAGAAATCGTCAAAAATCGGCGGTTTATGGAGATAGGCGTAAACCCTAGTTCGCCCGTAAAGTTCAGAACATAAGAACTTATGGCCCGTAAAAGCTTCACGGCTTCGGCTGTAATTCCTCCTGTGTGTACAGTCCCCTTTTACAAACAACATTTATGGCCCATAATGATTTACAACCGTGACCATAAATGTCTTGTTTTGACTCCATTTTTCACTAAAAAAATTTTAAAAAATGTTTAAAAAATTCCTACACGTAAAACAATAAATTTAAAATGTTTTTCTTATATAACAGTTCATCAAAACATGGTGATAAAAGTCTCTAAAAATTCTAAGAAAATAAATTAAGTAAAGAAAAGTTGAAACTAAAAATGCTGGAATAAAGTTCAAACCTTCTGGGTTGCCTCCCAGGAAGCGCTTGTTTAAGGTCATTAGCTTGACCAACATAGTGTTTATCTTCCTTTAGGTGGATCAGAGGCGTAGTGAATAATGGGAAGTTGTTCATCTCCACGCCTTTCCAAGTCATAATGTGGGCTTAATTTTGAAATTTGGGACAGTGCCCATGCTCCATCTTTCTTCTCTTTATCCCTTTTATGCTTTAAGAAATTTTCCAATGGACTTTCATCAAATTTTACGATATTTCCATCATTGGACTTGCTTCCCTTCACTTCAGAGGATTGGTGGGAAATCCTATAAAATAAAGCCTTTTAGTTTTTGAAGAAAAATCATATATCAATTCTCTCTCACAAAGATTCAGCATTAATCTCACATTTAACATATATATAATGGCCACTGTACATGCCAAAAATAGTCTGCCTAAAATAACTAGTGACTTAGTATCTTCTTTCATATCAACAATCATAAAGTCGGTCAAAACAGAAAAGTTATCAACTTTAATAGACACATTTTCTAAAATTCCGACAGGCTATTGAAAAAAACCATTAGCAAATTGCAGCAAAATTTCAGTAGGTTTCATTTCTCCGCTGTCTACTTTCTCAATCATATATGAGGGCATCGAACTTATCCTCACCCCCAAATCACATAAAGCATGTTCTATAAAGATCTTACCAACTTGGCAGGGAATTGAAATGTTTCCAAGATCTTTTACCTTTGCTATCTCCATGAGCTCACTTACTTGGCTGCTCTTTACTTCAGATTTTCCAATATCAAGTTTTCTTTGATCTGCTCTCAATAGCCTCTGGGGAAAGGAACTGGTGGAACATATGCAGGCAGACCTACATATTTTCCCCCCTTCTCTTTCTCCTCTAATTTCTCTACTTCAGGTGAAGTCTCCTTAGGCTTGTCTTCAAAATCTTCGAGTGTAGAATTCTCAATAGGCTCTCCAGGTACATCAAGGTGTTCACCATTCACAATAGTGACGGCATTGCAATGTTCCCTGGGATTCATCTCTGGTTGTCCCGAAAGTTTCCCTAAGGGCATATTAGAAGTACTTGCCTATTGAGCTATCTGGCTCTCTAACATCTTATTGTGGGTAGCCAGGGCATCCATAGGGGATGTTAAATACTTGATAGCATCAGAGACATCCTTGTTATACTTCTTTTGATCTACAACAAATCCTTCCAAAATGGTCTTCAAGTTAGACTTCTGGGGCTGTCCATATTGCCTGGATTGAAAACCTGGTGGTGGCCTGTTATTCTGCTGATTGTACTGTGGAGGAACTTGCCCCTAGTTGTTCTTATATGATAAATTAGGGTGATTCCTCCAGCTTGGATTATAGGTTGCAGAATACGGGTCATTCACTGGTCTTTGATTTAAGTTCCCAAGGCATTGACCTACTCTTGACAAGAGTCATCATGCGATGAAGCTATGAGCTGACAATCAGATGAATTATGTCCTGAAATACCACACACTTCATAGGAAACAGCATTAACGGCAACTAGGGGAAAAGTAAAATAATCTAGTTTCTACGTTAGAGAATCTACTTTTGCTGCTAGGGATGTTAAGGAGTCATTGCTATACTTACCAACACCAGTGAACAAGGTACCTCGCTCATTGGACCAGTGGTTATGGTTCATAGCCATGTCCTCAAGCAAGGTTGCAGCATCCTCCACGCTCTTGCTCATTAAAGCTCCCCCAGCCGCAGCATCCACCATAAGCTTTGTGTTGTAGTCTAATCCATTGTAGAAGATGTGGATTAGGACCCACTTCTCAAACCCATGGTGAGGACACATATGCTGGAGCTCCTTGAACCGGTCTCATGAGTCATAAAGAGATTCTCCCTCACATTGTCCAAAGCAAGTAATCATGTTGCGTAGCTGGACTATCTTGTTGGGTGGAAAGTATTTATTCAGAAAGGCTCATGAAAGCTCATCCCAAGTGGTGATCAATCCAGCTGGAAGAGAGTACAACCAAGCTCGTGTGCAGTCCTTGAGAGAAAATGAAAAAAGTCTCAGTCTAATTGCGTTAGAAGATACACCGTTTACCTTAACGGTGTCACAATATTCCAAAAACATAGCAAGATGAAGATTAGGGTCCTGATTTAGGGAACCCCCAAACTGATTTTGTTGAACCATCGTCATCAGCGTTGTCTTGAGCTCAAAATTGTTCGCCTCCACATTAGGTCAAACTATACTTGAATAGAAGCCCTATATATTTGGTACTGCAAAATCCCTCAAAGACTGATTGTTCGCCGTCATTGCACATTCTTTTGAAGTCTTTTGAGTCTAGAACTGTTGTCTTCTTCGAAGGCAAAATGTGTGTTTGATCTCTGGGTCTTCAGGAAATAAAGTACCTACACGTGAAACTTTGGGCATACAATGTGTAAGTCAATGTGAAAATAATAATAATAATAAACAAATGCTGAAACAAAATAAAGAAAAATACCTAGTCTCTAAACTTATCGATCAAATCGATATTGATTAACCTAATCCCCGGCAATGGCGCCAAAAACTTGATATGTTCGCAAGTGCACGGATTTATCAAAGCAATCAAATAAGATCGTTCCCACGAGGATCTGGTGATAAATTACTGACTACACGACTTGTCTAAATCTAAGCTAATTGAATTGGTTGATTGTTTTAGGCTTTACGATCGAAAAGCAAACGGAAAACAGCTTTTAGAGATATTCAAGTTTTTGAAAGATCGGGACTCAGGGTTTCACCAAACTGACAATTAAGAATCTTATAAAAATAACTCTTTGAATAGAAAATTTTGATCATGAAAGGAATTTTTCCTAAGATACGGATGACCTCCTCCCAAAGCATAACCCGGTATCTAACTACGTTAACTCCCTACTCTCATGACAGTTAATGTACCTAGACCCATTAAGTTCTGTGAAAAACCTAATAAATTCTTCAAAGGAATCCAAACTACTCTCGTTATTGGATTCATATGTTTGATTAAAACAGATCTGACGTTGCAATTCTCCTCCCGGTACTTCTCACAACGTCTAATACACAATTGTACGTGGCCAGTGTAAACTACGGATTAAGCACAATTTTAATCAAATCATGATAAAATAATCATATCGAAGGGTAAGAGAATACAATTTAACTCATAATCATCAGCGGGTTATGCCCTTAATCCCGAAATAAAAGTTACTCGCTCATGTTCTTAAGAAACAGCAATGGTATACGATGAACAAGCATAAGATCTTCTCATAATCACAAGAAATTCACTAAGAAAATAATTAGAATATCTTCCCCTCGATCTGACGATGAAGAAGAGGCAATCAAAAATTGAATTTTGCCTTCACAGCCACCGCCGCCGCCACTTGTTCTCGTCTGAAAAGTCCTCTTCAACCCTCCAAAAATTGAACCATTTATACTTTAATCGGTCAGGAACCCTTCAAGGAATGAATTTGGAGAGTTTGGTTCAAATCAGGTTTGATATAGAGTCGAATCAAGTGAAAACCTTAAAGGGGCAAAAAATTTCATGGCCCGTAATGTGTTTATGGTCAAGGCCGTAATTGTTTCTATGTCTACAACTCATTGTACACAGAAAGTTTCATAGACCGTGAAGGATTCACGGCCTCACCCATGAAAGTTTTTATGGACTTCTATACTTAGCCTTTTTTTCGCCCGTTCGAACGCCAAAATTATGGCTAGCCAAATAATTACAGCTAAGTCCGTGAAAGTTGCGTTCTTCACTATTTTCGCTCCAAATTTGACGTGTGAGCTCGTGATCTCCTCGGGAAACATGCTTTGACTATAAAACTCATGAAATCCATTATTTTTGTGCCCTTTTTCTTGCATTTTCATTAAAACCAAGAAAAGTGAAGATTCTATACCAAGTAAAGCAAAAAATGCTAGAAATTAGTATAAAATCATGAAATAAGCCTAAAATATAGTATAAAATTCAGGTAAAAATGTGGTGTAAATACAACGCATCACTTTCCTACAGGCTTTCCCTTTGGACATGTTTTACTTCCCTCATCTAAAGACCCTCTCATGATTTTATCACTGTATTGTCACATAAAACCTAGAGTCGACACTAAGGATTATCCCTCCCCTTACTTCGTCTGCATCACAATGAGAGGTATCTAGCGACACCTCACTACTACCAAAGCCATAGGAAAATATTGTTAGTCCATAACTCCTTGCCAACAACAAAGTTTTCAAATATGCAATTTAGTCTCTTTGCATGCTGATAACTGATGACACCAGAAAATATTTTGTATCATTTTATATATCTTTTCATGCTAAATTGAAGCTCTTTTGCTTATTTTTGTGCCAAATTTATCAAATATTCCAAAATCTACTTCTTTTTTGGTTTTTGATGATTTTCAGGTAAAAAGACACTATTTTTAGGCATTTTCAAGCAAAATCAAATACATGGAAGAGTTACCATCATCAAGAAGAAGAAACATGACAAATTTCAAGCAAAATGGAGCCACAAACCAAAATACGGCAGGGCCATAATATATATTACAGTACCGTATTTTCGTACGCTGCCGTAATATCAGAGTACTGCCATATTTTGGCTAATTTTTCATCAGAATATTTTACAAAAATTACAGCACTACCATAAGAATTTACACGGGTTGTAATTTCCAAACATTTTCGACCAGAGAGTTTAGCTGATTTTACAGCACTACCGTAACTTATATTACAGTACTGTAATTGCAAAAGATTTTAGATTAGAGAACTCGACCGATTTTACAGCAGCGCCGTAACATATTACACTGCCGTAATTCTAATTTTAAACGTGACTTCCACGGTCAACTTTGAAGCCCGATTTTTGTGGAGATGATTGTGGGAGATCCAGACATCCAAATTGAGATCCGAAAGAAGCTATGGACTTGTCTTGATGAGGAGAAGATAAAGGGACCAAAAGCCCTAATTTTTATGATCGATCAGGGGAGCAATCGACAGAGAGGTCCTTATAGCACGGCCTCGCGCCGAGAGGCGTGGAGGTCACCTCAGGCCACGATTTTTACACTGAAGCTTCACCTGGAGAAGGAGAGGACACCACAAAAGTTTCAAAGCCAAAGGATCTCAAACGGAGGAGAAATCAATAAAGGAGCATCGCCGGCACTATTCACCACGGGTTTACAAGCAATTTATGACTGTAATTTCTATTACAGCGTATTGTAACGTTAATTCTCCCTCTTTCTTTATTTTTTGACACTTTGATACTATAGTTTATTGTATTTCTTTTTCCATGCAAGCTTAATCTTATTTTCGGACATGGGGTGTAATCCCTTTGATTTTATATGATTAGATACCTTTTATTTCGTCAAGATAATTTTGCTATGATAATTCTACTTGTGTGATGACTTGTCTTTAATTCTCCTTAGTTTTCTTAGTATCATGCATGATTATAGAGCTTTCGCAATATGGACTAAAAAATGATTTGTTTGAGAACTTGAAACCCTAAAATTGAACAATAGGAACTCACCGCAAGAAATTAGGTTAAGTTCTTATTTCTTGATTTTAGTAGTTTAATTGTCATGTTAGATAATTCGAATCTAGGATTGAGTTATTGTGTCAAACATGGAGATCTTGCACGAAAGTGTGGATCGAAACGTTGGAGAACCATAAGTAGAATTTGTGTTGAGACTCGGATGCACGAAAGTGATCCTTGAGATTCCACTCGAGATAATCCACTTAGAATTCAGATGCACGAAAGTGATCCTTGAGTTCTTTGATTGATAATTTACTTATTTTAAGCGTTGGGATAGATCTTGCATGAAAGCGATGATTGGTCCCTGCATGATCGTCTGCACAAAAGTGAGATGATCCTTTTATGAAGTAAATTATGTCTTTATCATGATAAAATTAGTCTGACGACCTTTTATGTCTTTCTCTCTATTTATCTTTATACTCTTCTTATCATTTATTTGCATTATAATCGATTGCTTAGCTAGTAAGAATACAATTATTTGGTACTTAACAATAAGGTCTCTGTGGTTCGATATCTTTCTTTATTACTTCGAGTATCTGTGCACTTGTGGAGTACAACAAGTTTTTGGCGCCGTTGCCGGGGATCTTAGTTTTGTTAATATCAAAATAGTTGTTAGTATTGCTAGACTAAGTTTTATTTAGATTTAACTTTGTTTTCTGTTTTTGCAGGTTTTGGATTTTCACAAATTGTGACAGAACTATGATTTCTGAAATTTGTGAATTTACTTGTGTTTTATATTTTCTATTTTTTTATATATTATGAAAAAAATTTTAAAAAATTTACTTTTGGTTGATTGGTGTTGGATAATCTTTCTGTTCTTGATAGATTGATGATATGTCTTTTAATCACTACTCGTGGGCAACTGAAAGAGGTGAGGTATACATGCCACAAGAAAAGTATGAAGATGATTCATTGTGTACTCTTGCAGATAAATTGAAATTACACTCTTATATGCACCCTGTTAGGACATCTTATTCTTTTGTTAGATGTGATATTTGTGGTTGTTTAGATTATTATACTTCTGATTGCCATATTTTAATTCCCCAAAATTTCAATTCATCATGGTATCAAGATGATCATTATGATTCTAGATGGGAAAATCAAACTTCTTTTTATGATGACTACTCAAATCATGTTTCTGAACCATACTTTGAGGATACTAAAAAATCTAACTTAGAGATAATGTTTGAAAAATTTATCACAAATCAAAGCCAAATCATGATGAATCAAAGTAAGAATATTGAAGATCTTAAAGGGATAGTTAGTCAGCTTGCTTCTCAAGTAAAATCTTTAACTGCTAATTCTGAAATTTTAGAATCTCAGTTAGCACAACAAGATTGTTTATTTGAGTTTGAAACTGAAAAACTTGATTTAGAAAATTCCCCCTCTGATTATGATTATTTTGAGATTGAGCCTTATGTGGATATTAATGCATCTCACTATGATTTTGATAATTGTGAAATTGATTCCTTTGATAATTTATTTGTAGAAAAATTTGATAAAATTAAAATTGAAAAACCCTCTTTTGATGAAATTGATTCTTTTGATGATATGTTATTTGTGGTTAATTCTGATGAAGGATATGAGGGGACTAATTTAGAAAGATCTTACTCTGATTTTGTTGATAATTTTGAAATTGATAAATTATTTGATGATGAACATGAGGAACTTGAAAATGATTTGAAAATTACAAACATTGTTGAATCTCACTCTGATGCTTTGCCCATATCTATTGTTCAATCTTCTAATTTATTTAAAAAATTATGTTTTATTGAGGAACCTAATTTGAGACATAAAAATTATTTTGATGATCCAATGCTTATATCTTTTAATAAAAGTCATGTCAATCTTGATTTTTATGAAATTTTGGATATTTGAATTAGTGGCTAATCTTTTTGGACAATGGAAAAGGAAAAAACTACATGTTATTTACTTTGGTACTGATTCACCTGCTTCACCATGATATTTGATTTTTTGTCAAGCTATAGACCTAAAATTAGCGCTTCTTGGGAGGCAACCCAAGCATTATCACTTAGCTTAGTTTCTTTTATTTTAGTTTATCTTTAGAATTAATTTTTCTTTTTCTTTTTGCAGGAAAATCAAATTTTGCGCAAAATACGGCACTGCCGTAAT
This sequence comes from Costus pulverulentus, assembly GCA_027562315.1. Lineage (NCBI taxonomy): Eukaryota > Viridiplantae > Streptophyta > Magnoliopsida > Zingiberales > Costaceae > Costus > Costus pulverulentus. The sequence goes on along the minus strand of CM050441.1, from coordinate 31,412,688 downwards.
ATGCTTTATGGTGCCGTAATCTTGGTCCGATTTCATCCCGAGAGTTTTTGGTATTTTACGGCACTACCGTAATTTTTTTACGGTACCATAATTTTTAGTTTTTCTTACCCGAGAGTTTTGTGTAAATTACAGCACTGCCGTAAGGGATATTACGCCCGTAATTCTAAACCTGTAGTCTGCTTATCTGATTAGGTGTTTTCTCGCTATGATTTTAAGAAACTAGGTTGGGAAAAAATTTTGATCTTGGCACCATCACGAAGCACTCATCTTTGTCTATCATCTGGATATTTTTGCTGAATTTTTAAGTCCATGGATCATTCTAAAACACAGCATCTTTTTGATTCTGATTAATTTCTGCAGCAGTTTTCTTTTGACTAATCTGATTAGCGTTTTTGCTGCAAGTTTTTAAGATGCCTTAATGACTTGAAACCCTAATTTTTCGCTTGGAATATGAAGTTCATGTTTCATTCTATCTTGAGGATTAGTTGTTTTCATGAAAATATTTTCTGATAATTTTAAAACACATAGCAACTTTTTTATTCTGATTAACATTTGTGCAGTTTTTGATTTTGTAATCTGATTAGCCGCCTTCTTTCTGTTGATACCCTAAATTCCTGAAAGATTTTGATCCTTTATTTTTGATACGCTCGGAAAGAACAAGTTTCATTCTATTACATGGTTTTGTCCATTTTCTTTTTGGATCATTAAATCTTATTTTTAGGTATGGCTACTTTTCATAAAAAAATTCACTGGCTACTCTACTTGCTTTCTTCATGTTATAGCTTCTTTTGCCCCCAGATCTAGAAATCTTCAAGAGCAACTGTCTTCCACCTCTAGCTACCATTGCATCTGCCTCTGACATCACTGTTTCCAGCCGTCGACACTGGATTATACCATCAGTAGACTCTTACTTCTTCTACTGCCTCTATTTCTATTTATTTGATTTATTTATGCAGTAGACTCTTCATTAGTGACTGATTTTTTTATCTATGCAGCATTATTTCTGGCACCCACTGGCCAACGATCTCACATCCAGGACTATATTCTCTAGTAGGCCACTAGAGATTACTCACTCTACTGTCGGCACCATCACCATCATTGCTAGCAGCTTTTCAGTCAGCCTCTATTCCACCTCTGCTTCTCGCCTGCATCTGCTCTTTCCACCAGGACTCTTCTGGACCATTGATGATATATCTAATTCTCCCTTGAGAAATTTTTTTTTTAGAGACTATTTTTAGACTGAGCCTTATGTATCTTAAATTGTGCAGGAAAAATTTTGAAAAGGCACATCTATGGACCTAGCAGCATCTGCCCCAACACTATTTTTGGTCTGAGCCTTATGTATTTTTGGTCAGAGCTTGTCATATAGTTTTGTGAGTATCATTTGTACTCTCTTGTATTCATGATTATTTCATATGGTTGCATCTTTGATTTTCTTTAGATATATCACTCACTGATATTTCTTCGATATGGTTGTACGATGATATGATTGTTCATGATCCACTTTCTACTATCTTGTGGTGTGATTTTATTTTTAAAAGATTTTCATTGATAAATATCTTCCTTGATAATGAATAAACTTGTATTCATGATTAGAAAGAAACCTATCATGTTAGATTTATTTCTTCAATGCATATCTATCTTTTGAAATTTAACATTGGTTGATGCATGAAATTTTGGTTAGATGTGTAATTTGAGGAATAAGATCTAAAGGTGAAACTACTCCTTTAAATAAAATGAGAATATGAGTATGATTACTGAATTGATATCAACTGATCAACCTAGTAGATGTTTAGTCTATTTTACTATTTGTTGGGAAGGAAGAATCCAGGATCCATAAAAATAGTGAGAGATTCCCCTACTTGGCACTATGTAAAGTTGATAGTGGTACCTAAGACATGGGTTGAAGTCTATGTCTAAAAGATAATGAGAGAAAAAAAGAATAAGACTCCTCTACTTGGCACTATGCAGAATTGATAGTGGTACCGAAGATAAGAGTTGAAGTCAAAATAAAAAAAAGTGTGTATCTAAGTGGGTACATGTCATCTATGTAAAAACAACAAAATACAAGAAAAAGAAAAAAAATGAAAAAAAAATATGTGGAAAAAAATCTTGAAAACCTAATTCCTGTAAACAAAAGTATGATAGATTTGAACTAAAAATTGGGTAAAATCATGAGATTGAAAATTCAATTTATTATACAAGTTGCAAAGTTTTATTTGATTGAGATGTAGATCTAGAGGGTTGAGTTCTAAGAATGATATGTTTATTTGAAGTTTTGTGAAACAATTGATGGAATTTTTCATTGATGATTGTATTTTAGAAATTTATTGAGCATGAAAAAGTTTATCTTTTAATCAATTTTTGATTTTTGCTTAGGGACAAGCAATGTTTGAGCCTTATGTATTTTGATGACACCAAAATATATAGTATATTTTGTATCATTTTATACATCTTTTCATGCTAAATTGAAGCTCTTTTGCTTATTTTTGTGCCAAATTTATCAAATATTACAAAATCTACTTCTATTTTGGTTTTTAATGATTTTCAGGTAAAAAGATACTATTTTTAGGCGTTTTCAAGTAAAATCAAATACATGGAAGAGTTATCATCATCAAGAAGAGGATACATGACAAATTTCAAGCAAAATGGAGACACGAACCAAAATACGGCAAGGCCAAAATATATATTTTGGTACCGTATTTTCGTACGCTACCTTAATATTATAGCACTGCCATATTTGGCTAATTTTTCATCAGAATATTTTACGAAAATTACGGCACTGCCGTAAGAATTTACACAGGCCGTAATTTCTAGACGTTTTCGACTAGAGAGTTCAGCCGATTTTACGGCACTACCATAACTTATATTTTGGTGCCGTAATTGCCAAAGATTTTGGATCAAAGAACTCAACCGATTTTACAGCAGTGCCGTAACATATTACACTGTCGTAATTCTAATTTTAAACATGACTTCCACGGTCAACTTTGAAGCCCGATTTTTGTGGAGATGATTGCGGGAGATCCAGACATCCAAATTGAGATCTGAAAGAAGCTACGGACTTGTCTTGATGAGGAGAAGATAAAGGGACCAAAAGCCCTAATTTTTATGATCGATCAGGGGAGCAATCGACAGAGAGGTCCTTATAGCACGGCCTCGCGCCGAGAGGCGTGGAGGTCACCTCAGGCCACGATTTTTACACTGAAGCTTCACCTGGAGAAGGAGAGGACACCACAAAGTTTCAAAGCCAAAGGATCTCAGACGGAGGAGAAATCAACAAAGGAGCGTCGTTGGTACTATTCACTGCGGGTTTACAAGCAATTTACGGCTGTAATTTTTATTACAGCCGTATTGTAACGTTAATTCTCCCTCTTTCTTTGTTTTCTGACACTTTGATACTATAGTTTATTGTATTTCTTTTTCCATGCAAGCTTAATCTTATTTTCGTACATGGGGTGTAATCCCTTTGATTTTATATGATTAGATAACTTTTATTTCGTCAAGATAATTTTGCTATGATAATTCTACTTATGTGGTGACTTATCTTTAATTCTCCTTAGCTTTCTTAGTAACATGCATGATTATAGAGTTTTCGCAATATGGACTGAAAAGTGATTTGTTTGAGAACTTGGAACTCTAAAATTGAACAATAGAAACTCACTGTAAGAAATTAGGTTAAGTTCTTATTTCTTGATTTTAGTAGTTTAATTGTCATGTTAGATAATTCGAATCTAGGATTGAGTTATTGTGTCAAACGTGGAGATCTTGCATAAAAGTGAGGATCGGAACGTTGGAGAACCATAAGTAGAACTTGTGTTAAGACTCGAATGCACGAAAGTGTTCCTTGAGATTCCACTTGAGATAATCAACTTAAAATTCAGATGCACGAAAGTGATCCTTGAGTTCTTTGATTGATAATTTACTTATTTTCAGCGTTGGGATAGATCTTGCACGAAAGCAAGGATTGGTCCCTGCATGATCGTCTACATGAAAGTGAGATGATCCTTTTATAAAGTAAATTATGTCTTTATCATGATAAAATTAGTCTGACGACTTTTTATTCATATCTAGTCATTGAAATTAAGGTGGATGAAACCCTAGTCCTAGTTTCTCTCTGTTTATCTTTATACTCTTCCTATCATTTATTTGCATTATAGTCGACTGCTTGACTAGTAAGAATACAATTATTTGGTACTTAACAAAAAGGTCTCTGTGGTTCGATATCTTTCTTTATTACTTCGAGTATTCGTACACTTACGGAGCACAACAATAACCCAAATTAGACAAGTGTGCCACACTTGCTATTCCACTCATGTGAAAAAGTCTCAAGTAGAAAAACATAGTCTCTTGAGTATGACCATACACTCTCAATCATACTCCATAGGAGGAGCCCTTAGATTATTAAGCTTCCTTTAGAAGGAAGAGGCAAATCTCTATTTTTTTGACATATATACTCAATGATAGTCATTATGATATCCTGATTGCCTAGAAGCAATTGGCTGTACCAAAATACATCACTCATCACATATAAGTCCCAATGACCTCATGTCTTGTTGGGAATCCCCGGGCCAAATTAAAATTTTAATTAGAGCGGAAGCGATGTCCTGAAACAAGATTCCCAAACCATCAGGATCCCTTACAAGTGATAAAACTGTCGGATGTGAAGAGTGTACCTTTTATGCAATTTTAGGAGCATTACCGATGATGAAGACGCACACGAGAACGTCCTCTGCAATCACACACACACAAGCTCCTCGAGTTCAATCCAATCTCCATGCTTGGTGCTAGCCATGGGAGATGAGATCCACGCTTAGGGAGGGTTGCAAGCTTGCGCCAATCACAAACAAGGTGGCGCCAACAAGCTGTCCCTTAGCTGCAAGGAGTGAGAAGCACTCCCACCTGCACCAAGAGATGATGAGGAAGAAGGGGACATGCACCAAGGAGAGGGGAAGCCTCTTCAACTGCGCTCCTTCTTCTCCAACCTTGCTACCCACAATCTTCAAGATGCACAACCACCAAGAGGAGGAGGAGGAGGGGTGACAATAAGAAGTGGCGGCTAGGTTTTCTTATGATGAGCTGCTAGGGCTAGGGTGATCCATTATGCATGCGCCTATGCCCTCATATATAGAGATTTGAAGCGGGTCCCATCACTTAAGTTACGAATATAAATATTCGCAATAATCCCTTAAGTTATGCTAGGCCTCACAACTTATGTTATGAATATAAATAATATGAATATTCACTTAAGTTGTGCATGGCCCCCACGACTTAAGTTACAAATAATTATAAATATAATATTCATAATTGCACATAAGTTGTGGGCCCCCATGAGTTATGTTTTAAGTTATAAAAGCCTCCAAACAATTAGGAGCTCAAATATGACTTTTGGCCCATCGACTAAACCTAGTCTATCGAGGTCACCTGAAGGTCAACCATAGTCACCCAAAGGTCAACTAGGGTCAAAATGCAACTAATCTCCATATGATTTCCTCAGTCTCATCAAATGCATCAGACTCCCACTCAGATCCGAATCAACCAAATGACTCGATCTAGGCTATCCAATCAATATAAGAACTCAAGTGTCTAAGTGTGTGACCTTGTAGGTTCTTTAGACATTAGCAGTGAAAACCTCATATCATTACAAGCAATGAGTGGCACCTAGCAGTACATCATTGCTACCCAAGTCTTCAGAATGGAGCCATCATCGATATCCCCTAAAACTACAATAAAGTACAAGTATGCGTATGTCCTTTTGCCAGCTAATGTCTAGATTGGACAAGTGTGTCACACTTGTTTAACCCAATCAAATGGTCATGACTAAATCAGGTTCTCACCTAGGTATGGCCATATACTTTCAGTCATGCATTCATATAGGAGCGCCATGGACATCAAGCTTCCTCGCAAGGAAAGGGCAAATCCTCTCTTAGCACATTGAATCTCTCCTATGGCTTATGATATACCTAATGACGACTGTTATCACTTCCCTGCTACGGCGAAGCATTAGGTTGTATCAAAGTATATCCCTCGCCATATAGAGGTATCAATGCCCTCAAGTCAAGAATAAGCAAACCTCTGTCACTATGATATTCATCTTATGACACCAAGATGAATCATCATGGTGGGTCGGTGATCCAGGAGAAGCTAGCACAGGAGAAGGGGACGAATTGGACGAGAAAATAACTCCCACAACTTTCTACGAGTTGAACATAGGCAGGCCGTTAAGCCCATCACGGGTGTGATGGCCTCGGCGAAAAATGCAAGACACAAGCACGGCTGCGAGTGCCATCACGGGCAGGCCGTGAACAGCTTGGTGAAATCTTGTGATCCCGATCGCGACTGTGAACATGATCACGGGCAAGCCGTGATCACCTCGGCGAAAAAACAGAAAAACTGGTGATTCCAAACGCGAATGTAGTTATAGCCGTAAACACCATCATGGCCAGGTCGTGAACACCTCGGCAAATTCTGGCACACCTAATCATGGCCTTGAACAGCATCACGGCCAGGCCGTGATCATCCCTGAAGCTATAGATCTGCCCCGAAGACCCCGTTTTGATGTACATCGCCCTCTGTACCACATTCCTCCATCACAAGACGACCTGAAAGAGCCCAACAATGTGACAATCCGGTGCTCCCAACGATCAAGCCAACCACTAGACTAATACATGGGGGGTGATCAGCCCATTCTTTGTCCATACCAAGGTTCTCCAGCCCATGGGCCTCACAACTTGACCCACCAAAGTGTTGGGAAACCCCGGGGATTTTAAAAAATTTTACATACATCAGAGATACAAGCGGAAGCAAATCCCCAAAATTGGCCAGTCCCAGAAACCCAGAAGATCGATGCTTGCTAGGGGATCGACACTGTGAGTAAGAGATAATACCTTAAAGCAATTGATAGAGATGTTGATGCAGGCGCCCAAGTGTTCGCCCTCTGCAGTCTCGCACACAACCGATGCTTGAGTTTTCTTCTTCCACGCCCAGTGCTAGCCTCAGGAAGAAGATCCACGCCAAGGGAAAGTCTTCCAAGATCTCTTGTGCCACCCACAAGGAAGAGGATGTGCCAAGAGAATGAAGAAGAGAAGGGTGCCGCCAAGCCTTGCTTCACTTGCGCCAATGGAAGGTGGAGGAGAGTGCTTGCGGCCTTGAAGGAAGAAGAACTCCTATTTGGTGCCCCTCCTTGTTCTTCATGCCTCCAAGAGAATTGTGTGTGTATGTGGAGAGGTGGGCTAGGGTCTCTTTTATAGGAGTTATAGGTGGTTTGAGTAAAAGAGAAGAATTAGGAGATTAGAGCTGAACACGGGCAGACTACTTTTGGGGCTGCAAGAATAGGTAGTTATTGAGATTTAGATTTTGTTTTATTCCCTCCCCTCTTGTCCTATAAAAAAGGAGGAAGGGTTAGCTTAGTTTTCAATTTTCTAGTAGTGGTAGAGTACTCATAGTGAGCTGAGAATCATGGTAGGTGCTTCGATTCAAGATTGTGCGTGAGTCTTGGTTGGTGCCTCGACTCCAAAGTTGTAATTGCCCCCACGTTGCAAGAAGTAAATCCCACCGCCTCCGGCGGGTCAGGTTCGCCTATTATCAGAATTTCATTGTGTTTTCCCGCTGTGGTTTCATCTTCTTCTCTTACCCTTCCCCCACGAGCATCCGTACGTTAGAGGCACAGGGTAGTTTCCTGTTCTTTAGTGTGTTTCAGGCTCATAGGCGCGCGAGCTGAACCCCGTCAATCCGTTGAAGTCCCCAAAGGACGTGCTGCACTTAAATTGCTAATGAGGTTAGTGAGCAAATTTTGTAGATTTGAGTGTCATGGTTTTCTCTTGCATTAGTATTGCCCCGAAACGACTTTGTCGCTAATTTCTTCATGTTTCCTCGTTGCACTTTCCGAGCATCTTTACTTCCGTCGTCTCACGACCCTCTCACGTTTTTTGTGCATTGTGTAAACACCATAGAGTACGGAACTAAGGACCAACCCTCCCATTATAGCTGCATCAGTTGGTCTAGTAAATCTTCCTTGATATAGTCATATGCTTGCGTTAGCAACCCATGCTCAACTAGCACATATACTAGTCTCAAATGTATCATAGCTGTCTCATATCCACTATGATACTCAACCGGGGACAAAAACTGAGACTAGATAAAATCTATCTCCTTAAGGACATTGTCTATGCAAATGTACATATACGGCAGATGTACAAGGTGCATAACAACGACCATGTCAGGATATGTCGCCTATCAAACACAGATGTGATACACATCGCACCGGATCAACCATAGGTCCTAGGGCATAAATACTAACATGTCTAAGGACCAATATACCTTTTGTCACTTGTGAACTTGACATATAATACTCAAATCATAGCTTCACTTTCGATCGGTCCATTACATCCACTGGTTGATGTACCGATGTATTTGCATTGATGTCACACACTCAACTAGCTCACATACTAGTTTTACATGAACCAATATTGTTCCTTATCCACTAAAGTACATTGATTGGGAACTAAATTATGAAATTGAATAAAATCAATCTCTGAAGACACTATTATATTATTATACACATCAATGTACGCATAGCAATCAACATAATAATGACAATGAGTTATATTATTCAATAGTTTGATTGAACAAGGTACAAATTTCGGTCTTCATGATGTATACACTAACCATGACGTTTTAGATTTTGAGAGTCAAACTGGTGAGGATGGAAAACATAGTCAATTGGTATTATTCCTAAGTTGACCGTGTTGATGGGCTATAGGGATTTTTATGTATATTTAGGCCAATTTTATAGTTTTATTGAGGGTGAGTCCATAGGCTATGAGATTATTGATTTGCATCATATAGAGCAGCTATTACAACTCTAGTATTTTAAGGACTTGACATAGTACTCACAGGCTCTGTGATGAGCAATTATTTTTAGTATTTTAAGTTGATATTGGGATTCAGAAATGAGTATATGTCCATGGGGACAAATTAACCCTAGCTAAGTGGTTGCATTTATATACATAATGCTTTATATTTATAGCATGATTAGATCGAGTACCTATTATACTAGTCATATAAAGATACAGTGGTGAACTTATACGTCTCCATCTTATTGTACATGCATTATACTTATTTTCCCTAAGTTCTTTTGGTTGACAATCATTGTCTTTCTATTTCATATTCGAACGTTGCTCTATCTTGGGCAGAGTATACATAGCAGTAAAGAACCAATGATCCTTCTTTGTGTTGTATATTATATTTTAGATAGTTGTATTGTATATGATGATGTTATTAGCTGATTTGATTAGTTATTGTGTCAGCCTAACTTTTGACATCTGGGTATATGGATGGGAATATCCTAAATGATTTTCATGTTCAGCCTGACTTTCGGGTAGCCAAGATTATTTGGCCCATTGTCACCCTTCCGTGAGTGGGCTATTTGCAAGGCCGAGTAATGACACATTGTCCTAGCTATTTACAGTGCCATGTGTTAGATTGCCAATATTATTATATATGCATTTAAGTAGAGTGGTACACTAGATTACTCACCTGATGTCTCTTACGTATGTGTTAGTATGACCACCCCCGCCCCTACTCAAGTTATATGGGCTCTTCTCTCACTCACATCCACACACAAGTGCACTTATTCCTTTGCTTTATTTTTGTGTAGGATTTTTCAATCACCATATAGATTGCAGAGTTTGAATCACTAATGCATACAAAGGATTACTTATATTATTCTTTTCATGAGTTTGAATCTAAGTGTGTTCTTCAAAGAGGGCATGCATCACTAATGCATACAAAGGATTACCATAATATGAGTTTCACCACTATTCATTTGATAAATGAAAGATAATTTTAAGGAAAGATATTATCATCAAATGTTTTAGATGCTTATAATATAAGTAATTTTTCTTTTTTCTTTTTTCATTTCTAGCAATCTACTTGCAACCTTGCCAGCATCAAAAAGTCACCTTTTTAAAATACCAGAACGTAATGTTTTACTAATATATATATATATATATATATATATATATATATATATATATAAAAAGATGTGGCAATCTAGATGAGCTCATATATCAATATTATATTTTAAATAGTACCGATGAACCAACTACAGTAAGGGAATAAAAGTAAGCATTCTCGAGTTTGAAAGTTGACTTTTTTCCTATTTCAAATACACATGACATGTTATGTAATACTACAATTAATTCGTCAAGGCTAAAGGTCAACAGCCTGCTTTTGACCTTGCACACTATGACTGCTAGGCTCAACTAATTAATCATGTCATGACCATTGACCTACGTAGCTGGTTGCGCTGCTCAAGTGGACTTCAAATAAATAAAGGTCTGACCGGATCAGCTAAATGAGTAAGTTACGATGCCGACAAGTAATTTGTTCGGTCATGTATTGTTAATCCAAGAACTTTAATTAGATTCGAAGAAATCCGCAAGCCTACGACGTTGGGAAATGCCAACAGAGGAGAGGGGAGAAGCTTCTACCTTTTGTCGACAGCATAAAAACTAAGCTAAGCGGCGAATCCAATCCTTGAATCAAATGTACATTTTTTTTTTTTTTGAATCAAATGTACTTTGCCACCACATGGTAATGTTGGAATATAATTCGCGCCCATCCCTTTCCAAAAACGAGTTTCACGATCCACCCCTTTTTATCAAATGTACTCGCATTCCTTTCCAAAAACTAGTTTAACCATACACCCCTCTGCCTTGTAGGCCACGAGAGGTGATTGTCTTTCTATAAATAAATAAAAACTAGTTTAACCATACACCCCTCTGCCTTGTAGGCCACGAGAGGTGATTGTCTTTCTATAAATAAATAATTTAATTACAGCTGTTATTACTTTCTTAAAAGTGATAGACTATATCAAAATTTGTTACTCATCACATGTGACTGTTGATCACCTCAAGTTTATGGACTAATGCACTTTTTGTCATTTATGAACTTGACTTTACATATATTAATTGATATACCTATATGCCTATATTAATGTCTAGCATTCAACTAGCTTATATACCAGTCTCACATATATCAAAAGCTATCCCTTATCCACTAAGGTACATTGACCAGATACTAAATTATAAGATTAAATAAAATAAATTTTTAATGACAATATCATGTTATCATACACATCAACACACGCATTGATCAACAAGATATTGATAATATCTTTATTATTTAAATGAATGAATAAACATGGTACCATTGGTCTTTAGGGAATATATACTAATAACAACAACTGCTTTTTCTATGTTTGCCCATGCATTTTCTGGTGACTGTATCATTCGTATAAAATGGAAAGCAATGTGGGGTCTAAATAAGAGAAAAACCTTCAGTTCATCTCCCACTCCAACCTGAGCACACAAGGAGAGTGGTAGAGCGTGAGAGTGGAAAGCATTGTGTCGACTCAAGTTCATTGGAGATGAGGAAGAAGACGACATTGATTTATCTTATGAAAGCCACATAGTTTGATCCTTTGGATGCAATGTCTACCCAATGACTCAAGTTCATTGGTGAACAAACATATGACTCATGCTAGAAAGCTTGCAGGAGTAGTTGAAGATTTTAGTCTAGCAGGCATTCACATCGGTATATGGGTGGTGCTGCAGGTAGTGTGGCATCTTAATGCCCAACCAAATATGGCACATTTCATTTCTAATTGAACCAGTCTAATCTAGGCAGAGTCAAATTTGGAAAGTAAATTGGTGCAGCTACAATAGGAGGGTTGGTCCTTAGTTCCATACTCTACGGTGTTTACATAATATAGAGAAAATGTTAGAGGGTCGTGAGACAAGGGAAGTAAAAACGCCCGAAAAGTACAGCGAGAAAACACGAAAAAATCAGTCACGAAGTCGTTTTGAGGCAACACCAACGCAAGGGAAAACCATGGCAATCAAATCTACAAAATTTACTCACTGACCTTTTTAGCAATTTAAGCGCAGCACATCCTTTGGGGCCCCAATGGATTGACGGGGTTTAGCTCGTGCGCCTATGAGCCTGAGACACACCAAAGAATAGGAAAACTACTCCACACCTCCGACATACAGATGCTCGTGGGGGAAGGGTAAGAGAAGAAGATGAAACCACAGCGGAAAAACACAATGAAATCTGAAAACGGCTAGGCAACTTATTGTCATGGCCCATTAGGCTTGACGGCCCCTTGGGCCTCAAGGCCCATCAAGCCTCACGCTCAAATTGGGCTTCATGCCCATTGGGCTCGGAGGCCCATTGGTCCATGCTACAAGCTTAGACTTCATTTAGCCCATTTGGCACAAATGACCTATTGGGCCTATTTAGCACATTTGGCTCATTTGGCCTACTAGGCCCATTTGGCCTACTAGGCCCATTTGGCCCATCTGGCCCAAAAATGAAGTTAGCTCCAATGAGTCCCTTCCATCTCATCAGGCACAATGGCGTTGATGGACTCTCCCAAACAGATCCGAGTTATCCAATAACTCGATCAATAGGCTACCCGATCAATACGAGAACCCGAGTTTCAAGTTGTGCGACCCTGCAGGTTCCTCTAACGTTGGCAGTGATGAACTCAGGTCATCACAAGCAGTGAGTGGCACCTAGTAGTACATCACTGCTACCCAAGTCTTCGGAATGGATATCAGCATTGACATCCCCATCATCGCAATAAGATACCGATGTATTACAGTCTCTTTGCCAAACTGATATCCGATTAGACAAAGTGTGTCACCACTTTGTTTTCACCCAATCTCATGGTCATGACTAAATTAGGCTTTCACCTGGGCATGGCCATACACTTTCAGTTATGCAACCATAGGGGGCCTCGTGGATATCAAGCTTCCCGCAAGAAGGGGCAAATCCTATATCTATTCATTGATCTTCTCATATGGGTGACATACCCAATGACAACCGTTATTACCTCCCTGCTACGACGAGGTGGTAGGTTGTATCAAAGCATGTCCCTAACCATATAGAAGAGTCAATGACCTCAAGTCAAGGGATCAATGCATCTCCTATCACTTGTGAGCTTAACTCATGACACCAAGTTAGAGCCTTACAGTAGGTCAGTCCAGTATATCCACCACTGATATACTCATATGTCTGCGTTAGCACCTCGTGCCTAACCAGCCCATATACTAGTCTCACATGTACCAGAGCTGTCCCTTATCCACTCAGGTACTCGACTGAGGACACACCGTTTGAGCACAAATACAATCTGTCTCTAGGGACATTATTATCCATGTACATAATCGCAGATGTAAACATAGCATAATAACGACAATGCCAAAATGATATATTTAAATATCAATATTAAGTAGTACATCATAGACCAACAACGGGTCTAAGGGCATAAATACCAACAATCTCCCACTTGCACTTATACTTAGTTGTTGAGAAATCTCAACCCCATATCCCTCGTATGACCATCACGCTTCTACTGCACCAAAGCCTTGGTCAGTGGGTCTACCAGATTGTTGTCTGTGTCAACTCTGCTAATCTTAACATCACCTCTGTCAATGATCTCCAAGATCAGGTGAAATCTTCTGAGTATGTGTTTGGATTTTTGATGAGATCGTGGTTCCTTTGCATGTGCAATCGCTCTATTGTTGTCACAATAGAGCTCGATCGGATCGACAGCAGCTGGAACCACCTGAAGTTCAGAAATAAACTTCTGAATCCAAACGGCTTCTTTGGCTACCTCAGAAGCGGCGACATACTCAGCCTCGGTCGTAGAATCAGCTATAGTGGATTGCTTGAAGGATTTCCAACATACAGCGCCACCATTCAACTTGAACACATAGTCGGCCTGCGATCTGAAGTCATCAGGGTCAGACTGGAATGACGCATCAGTGTAGCCCTGAACATTGAGCTCTTCTTGTCCCCCATAGACTAAGAACAAATCTTTAGTTCTTCTTAGATACTTTAGAATATTCTTTATAGCCACCCAGTGCTGTAGACCTGGATTGGATTGGTATCGGCTGGTTATGCTCACAACATAAGCCATATCTGGTCTAGTACATAACAACGCATACATGATCGAACCTACTGCCGAAGCATAGGGTACTCGACTCATGTCGTCCCTCTCAGCCTGTGTGGTGGGACACTAGCTCTTGGAGAGAATAAGGCCATGTCTCACTGGAAGGTATCCTTTCTTAGACTGCTCCAAGCTGAACCTCTCCATGACCTTATCAATGTAAGTACTCTAACTAAGGGCCAGGAGCTTTTTAGATCTATCCCGGTAGATCCTCACGCCTAGGATATAGGCGGCTTCCCCTAAGTCTTTCATCTTGAAACACTTCCCCAACCATGTCTTCACAGCTTGAAGACTAGGGATGTCATTTCCGATGAGTAGTATGTCGTCGACAGACAGGACTAGAAATGTCACCAAGCTCCCACTAAATTTTCTGTATACACAGACGTCATCTTCGCTCTTGATAAAGCCGTAATCTCTTACTGCCTCATCAAATCAAAGATTCCAACTTCGAGAAGCTTGCTTTAATCCATAAATGGATCTCTTTAGCCTGCAGACCTTATTGGCCTCTGCAGGATGGATGAAACCATCAGGTTGTGTTATATACACATCCTCTGTCAGCTTTCCATTAAGGAATGTTGTCTTCACATCCATCTGTCATATCTCATAATCGTGATATGTAGCTATAGCAAGCAAGATTCGAATGGATTTGAACATGACAACTGGCAATAAGGTTTCGTCATAGTCCACCCCGTGGACTTGTTTGAATCCTTTAGCCACAAGTCTACCCTTATAGGTAACTATATTGTCATCCATGTCAGTCTTCCTCTTGAAGACCCATTTACACCCTATAGGTTTTACCCCATCAGGTAGCTTAACCAAATCCTAGACTTGGTTAGCCGACATGGAATCCATCTTGGATCTCATGGCCTCAAGCCATTTCTCGGAGTACCGACCACCTCATCATAGGTCCTGGGTTCATCCTCAACGATGAAGATCCCGTCGTGTTGGATCGGTAGCGACCCATACCTCTTAGGTGCATGACGAATCCTCCCAGACCTACACGGGACCTATGTCTGAGCCTCTGGTTGCCCAGCAACCGGTGCAGGAGGCTCAGGTTCCATCTCAGTGTCTTGTGGTTGCACTTGGACCTCGTCCAAGTCAAACTTTCTCCCACTGACTTCTTTCATGAGAAATTCTTTCTCTAGAAAGACAGCACCCCGAGCAACAAAAACTTTGTTCTCGCTGGGAATATAGAAATAATATCCTTTAGTTTCCTTAGGATACCCCACAAACACGCATTTATCAGATCTGGGTTCTAGCTTGCTAGAATCCTAACGTTTGACATAAGCCTCACATCCCTAGACTCTGATAAAAGAGAGATTCGGTCGTCTCCAACTCCATACCTCGTACGGAATCTTGGAGACACTCTTAGATGGAACATTATTTAGTATGAGAGAAGCTATCTCAAGTGCAAGGCCCCAAAACGAGGGTGGTAGAATTGCATGACTCATCATAGATCGAACCATGTCCAACAAAGTTCAATTTCTCCTTTTAGACACACCATTCCATTGAGGTGTTCTAGGAGGAGTGAGTTGGGATAGAATCCCACACTCTCTAAGAGAGTCAAAGAACTCACCGCTTAGGTACTCTCCACCACAATCTAATCGAAGAGTCTTAATAGATCTACCAAGCTAGTTTTCTACTTCATGTCTGAACTCCTTAAATTTCTCAAAGGATTCTGACTTATGTCTCATCAAATAGACATAACTGTATCTATTGAAGTCATCAGTAAATGTGATGAAGTAGTTGTACCCTCCTCTAGCTTGTTTACTGAATGGCCCACACACATCACTATGTATGAGATCCAACAAACCTTCTGCCCTCTCACCAATCTTGGTGAAAGGCACTTTTTTCATCTTCCCTAATAAATAAGGCTCACAAGTATCAAACTCCTCCAAGGAGGTTGAATCTAACAATCCATTTGCATGGAGTTGTTGAATACGATTCTTGTTTATATGGGCTAAACGATAATGCCAAAGGTACGCACCAATTGAACCACTTAGTTTGATCCTTTTATGATTTATGTTACATATAGAGTTATCCATGTCCAAGACATATAATCCATTGCACAAGGTACCCTTCCCATAAAATACATTTGCAAATGAAAAAGAACAAGAGTCCTCTTTTATTTCAAATTTAAATCTTTTCCTTGTCAAGCAAGGAATAGATACAATGTTTTTGGTAGGGGAAGGTACATAATAGCAATTATTTAACTCTAGTTGAAGTCCAGAAGGCAGGGAGAGCATCAAAAGTCCTATGACAACAGCAGCAACCTGTGCTCCATTTCCAACACATAGGTCAATCTCTCTAGGCCGCACCGATCTACTTTTCTTGAGCCCCTGCATATTTGTACAAATATGAGCTCCGCATGCGGTATCCAATACCCATGACATAGAAGTAGAAAGGTTAACTTCGGTAACATAAATACCTGAGCCAGAATACGAAGCCCAGCTTCTCTTCTCCTCGTTCTGAAGTCGCACCATGTCCTTCAACATGTGAGGTGGCCCTCCACATGAATAGCACCTATTATTTCTGATCCTTTCCATCTTTAGTTTCAACTCCTTTGTCAAACCTTTCGGCTCACCACACTAAATGACTACTTTAGGAGGGTTGAGTTCAACCAATTCATTACAGAGCTGCCTTAGATTAGAAATAATCTCAGAGGCATTATTAGATTCATATTGCCCTCTAAATTCAAGCGACATGTTGGTTAGCATCAAATTAGCAACCTCCAAAATATCAGCCTGATGCCTATCAAAAGCATCCTTCTCAGCCGCTAAGGCTGAGCATGGAAGTGGCTCTGGAATAGGCTGCTCAAGGACATAGAGCTTCCTCTCGAGCTTATAGACAATCCTCAAGTTCTGATACCAGTCCATCAAGTTGGATCCAACCAGCTTGTCCTTTTCCAGGATAAATCGCAGTGACCATCTACTATTGTTCGTAGCCATTGTTCTACAACAACTAAGATAGTAAATTAGTACTACTTCGAATCATTTAATCTGGACTTGCATTAAATGATCATGGCTCCCACTATTTTAGTCGAATTAACAACCCACAAAGTCAATCGAGAAATCCGAGATTTCTTAGTGAGATGGGATCCTTATTCCACATGTGGCTTCACGTCCCACGAGGGTGGGATGAGATGCACAAAGTGACTCATGCTTCGTAAGGTAGGCACGCCGGCCGATTGCACCCATGCAACTCCCCTTCTCAAGACAGTTCAAGTAATTTGTGCCCAGCTAGGGCTGGAACAACACAAAACCCTAACCTCTCGAGGCCGCCTCTAGAATTCCATCATGTGGCCACCACATATGAAAAACTAGTCAAGTCTAACCTGACCGTTATGCCCAGGGCCAACAATTTCCTTGCGAAGGCACGCCTAGGTTTTTAACTGGACTGGGAAAACCATTACCATCACACGCCTTCTAAAGATAAGTGGGTGTGTCCCACGAGGGGTGGAAAATAGTGCACAACACCATTGATCGATAGCTTGACGAGGGCTATGCGTCAGAAGGCTACGGACTTGATATTGTTTTGAGGGTTTTTGAGGTCTCATCCTCTTAGTTTTATCTTTTGTCTAACATTACAGGCATGTAATCCTATAGTGATAACAAAATGATAAAACACAACCAGACATGCTTTAGCAGAAATCGAAAGCAATAAACAAGCGATGTGGTCATAGCCTAATCAACACATAGAACCATCATGTTGGGGTATGCCCTTAAGGCTAATGTTTGAGGCCTTGGGATTGTAAAAGTATCATGTAATAAACTCTTGTGTTTATAAAGGCAATGGTTATTATTCAGGTTG
>CM050441.1:31339406-31394764 GCA_027562315.1 Costus pulverulentus | reverse complement strand
TCACACCACAAGCGTGATTAGGGAATAACACACTACAAGCATGACTACCTACTCTAACTAACTAAAAGCAGTTAAGATGCTACTGATGCAAGCGGTCAAGATGCTGCTGATGTAGGCAGTTAAGATGCTACTGATGCAGGCAGTCAAAATGCTGCTGATGCAGGTAGTCCAGATGCTGCTGATGCAAGTGTTAACTAACTAATACCAACTAAAGTAAATGAGGGAATCTGAAGCTGGCACATGGGCTAGCCTTCAGGGCTGCAACTGGGCCTTCTGGGCTGCAACTGGGCCTTCTGGGCTATAACTAGGCCGTCAAACCATCTCGGAGCATGCAGCAATGAAACAACAGAATTTGCGGATGGTGGACTGATTCATCACTGTGCTAGCTTGTTCGTGGGCTGTGTTGGTCAATTGGTTACGGTAGCGATCGTTGACTGGGTCTTCAGGTGGCCGGGGTGCTAAGCACATGGGCCGCACTACCTCCATGTGGGCTGAAAATGGACTGATGACACCTGTGTACCGCTCTGGCGGTTGACTTGAGCGCTGAGATCGCCTTATCGTGATTGTGTCGGGCCCCCTTGAATTCTTTAGGGGAGGTGGAACCTTGTCTGGAGGGAAGTCCATAGAATAACCATGTTTCTCTGGTTCTGGAGCTGCCATGGAGGGTCCTTCTACATCAATCCCCCCTGGTTTGAAGAGTTCTCCTCCGGAGAACTAAGGGGATGCTCATCGATGGTGAGGGGCTCCTCCAACGGGTCGTGGTAGGGAAGAAGGTCCGCGACGTTGAAGACGGGGTGGATCCCCATGGTCTCCGGTAGATCGAGGACATAGGCGTTGGAGCCTATCCGCTGTAGTACCGCATAGGGCCCCATGTATCGTGCCTGTAGCTTAAAGTGTGCCCGATTTGCCACTCGCTCGGGGTGGATACGCACCCTCACTAGATCACCTGTACTAAAGTGGAGTGGCCTACGGTGTTCGTTGACCTTTAGAGCATTCTGAGTGTTGCCCAAAAAGATCCTATGCTGAACTTCCTCATGCAAACTCGTGATATGACTGGCAAAGGAAAATGCATGCTCATAAAGATGAGACTCCATGGGAAGGTCATGCAAGTCAATAGGTTTTTGATGCATTGCATTTTGGTAGTGATTTTCATAGTTATTTCATGTCAAATCTAGGCTTATTTCGGCATTTTTATACTCATTATAGGCTTATTTCCTTCATATCTTCGAAATCTTCACTTTTTGGCACTTTTATAGAATTTTAGGTAAAAACACCCTTTTTCAACATATTTTGAAGATTCTGAGGCCATGGGATGATTTCTCATGCGAAAACGAATGCGCATGTCAAATTTGGACTTGTTTGGAGTTAGCCTGACAATCATGGCCAGGTGAACCCCACGGGGTTCACCATCCTAGTCGCCAGCCTGCAAAACTCACATAGAGCATCACGGCCGGGTGAACCCCAGCGGGGTTCACCAGAATTCCATTTGGCCGAAAACTGTCCAGAACACATCACGACCAGGTGAACCCGGCGGGGTTCATCGTGCTTCTTTCTGCCGAAATCACAGAATGAATCACGGCCAGGTGAACCCGGCGGGTTCACCGTGATTCTAACCCAGGTTCGCGAGTGGCCCGACCCACACTCGGTTTTCCTTCGATTTCTCACCCGTTCGAAGGCCAAATTCGGCAAGTAAGGTGTCTATGGAAAGCTCTTTCAGAGGCGAACGCATAGGATATAAGAGCCCCAATTTTCTTGCCCTAATCATCGAGCATTCATGTGAGGAAGCGGCGCGGACGGAAGAACACGACGACAGAGGTGATTTTTGGAGATTTTCGGAGATTGAGACACACGATCATCACGATTTCTTCAGGATTCCTTCAGTTCATCGTCTCCTTCCCCTTAGCTTCGTTTTCTTATACTTTTCATTTCATTAAAAGAGAGATTTTGAGTGTTTCAATAATGATTATAGCGTAAACCCTATTTCGGGGCTTGGTGGAAACCCTTTGATGATTTTAATTGCAAACTTTGTATCTATTTATGTTATTTGGTATGAATTTGTGAGCATATTTTACTTTGACGTATTTATTTCATGGTTTTACCTTGGCCGAGTAATATCGCGTGTTAGCCGTTACGATTCATATCGAGAGAAGGATCGTAAGGGTTGAACCTCTGAGTAAAACTTGTGAGACCTCGACACGAGAGTGTTTGGTCTTCGCTCGAGGATTTCAGAGTCTGCCATAGAGCTCATTGGGTTCGTCTTAGAACGATCCACCACGAGAGTAAGAGGTCGGTCTAAAACGAACACCGAGGTGTATCACTCGAGAGAGGGCACCTTGTACCCTAGGGTTAGACTCCTTATGCAAAACCAATAAACTAAATAACTAATATCTTTCTTGTGCGATTAAGATTATCGTCGTGGTGGAAACCGTTGCCCTGAATTCTCTCTTATATCTTTTCTCTACCGAAGTAGTTGCACTTGTTTGTTTTCGATTTTCGTCTTCAAAAACCCACGTTTCGATTCGCCTAGCTATTAGGACTCGGACTTTCTAGTACTCAACCTTGTTCCCTGTGGGATTCGACATCTTTTATATTACTTCGACATATCCGTGCACTTGCGGAGCGTGTCAGTTTTCGTGGTTGCTGTCCAAGGACCACTTGGAAGGGACTTAGACCAGTAGACCGATGGACTGCACTATTATACGTGAATTCGGCAATAGGGAGCACAGTGTCCCAACTCTTAGGGTGATCATCAATGAGACATCGGAGCAAGTTACCCAAATTCCGGTTAACGACCTCAGTTTGGCCGTCAGTTTGGGGGTGATAGGCTGTAGAGAACTTAAGGGTGGTCCCTAATAGTGCCCACAGTGATCACCAAAAGTGGCTCACAAAGCGAGTGTCGCGATCGGACACTATAGAGAGCGGGAGGCCATGGAGGCGAACTACCTCCCTAACGAAGAGATGAGCTACGTGGGAAGCATCCGCTGTCCTAGAACAGGGGATGAAATGAGCCATCTTGGAGAACCGATCTACTATGACGTAGATGGAATCAAATCTAGATGCGGTGCGGGGCAACCCTAGGATGAAGTCCATGCTGAGGTCCTTCCATGGACCCTCAGAAACAGGTAGTGGGGTGTACAGACCAGTATTTGGGGGTCGAGGCTTAGCCATTTGGCAAATGCCACAGTGGCGGACAATGCGCTCCACATCTTTGCGCAAGGAGGGCCAAAATAGACGTTCTCCGGCCATCTCAAATGTCTTATCACGTCCATGGTGGCCAGCAACACCACCGGCATGTAATTCTAACAGAAAGTGGTCACGAAGGGAGGACCAAGGAATACACAACCGGTTCCCAAAGAACAAGTAACCCTCACACAACTGGCAAGGTGACTCGATATCCTCAGACTCGCTCAGGCGAGTATAGATTGCCCCAAAATCGGGGCAGCTAGGGTACTCATCCTTAACATAGTCGAATGTATTGACGCGGGTACGCATAACACACAAAAGTGTCCTTACTCGGCTCAGGGCATCTGCTACAACGTTCTCCTTACCCACCTTATGGTTAATCACAAAAGAGCACTGTTGCAAGTACTCCACCCACTTGGCATGCCAGGCACCCAACTTCTTTTGGGCGCTCAAGAAGGATAAGGCCTAGTGGTCACTGTACAGGACAAACTCATGGTGGAGTAAGTAGTGCCTCCACTGCGTTAATGATTGGATAATCGCATAGAATTCTTTGTCATATGTGGAGTACCGCTGCCGAACAGCGTTTAGTTTTTCACTAAAGAAGCCAACCGGGTGGCCTTCTTGGCTCAGAGTTCCTCCGATCCCAGTACTGGAGGCATCACATGCAACTTTGAAGACTTTGGAAAAGTCTGGAAGTCGAAGAACGGGGGCTGTAGTAAGGGCATCCTTAAGGGCGTCAAAGGCACGTTGAGTGGCCAGTGTCCACTCAAAGTCATCTTTCGACAAACGCTGGGTCAATGGGGTAGCGATGGTGCTAAACCCACGGATGAATCGATGATAGAACCCAGCAAGACCTAAGAAACTGCGAACCTCAGAAACAGTGCGAGGCTCGGGCCAATGCCGAATGACATCAATCTTAGCGGGGTCAACAGAGAGACCCTGGTCAGACACTATGTACCCCAGAAAGTGAACTTGGGTGAACATGCAGGTGCACTTCTTCGTGTTAAGGAAGAGGCGCTCCTTTCGGAGAATCTCAAAAGTAGAGCGAAGATGCTCTAAGTGTTCCTCTCGGGTGCCACTAAAAATCAGAATGTCGTCAAAGTAGACGATCAACAATTTTGCCCATGTAGGGCTTGAGGACTTGACTCATTAGCCTCATGAACGTGGAGGGGGCGTTCGTCAAGCCAAAGGGCATGACTAACCACTCGTACAAACCATCCTTGGTCTTGAATGCAGTCGTCCATTCATCACCCTCGCGGATGCGAACCTGGTGATATCTGCTCCGGAGGTCCAACTTTGAAAACCATGACGAACCCGAAACCAAGTCGAGCATGTCGTCAAGACAGGGTATGGGGAACCAGTACTTGACGGTGATCCTATTAATGGCTCGACTATCTTTGCACATGCGCCAAGATCCATCCTTCTTGGGCGTGAGTAGGGCAGGGACAGCACATGGGCTAAGATTCTCACAGATGTACCCCTTTGTGAGGAGTTCATCTACTTGATGTTGCAACTCAGCATGTTCAGTGGGGTTGAGTCTATGGTGGGGCAAGTTTGGGAGGGGGGCTCCCGGTACTAAGTCTATCACATGTTGGATCTCCCTTTCTGGAGGGAGTCCATGAGGCAGATCCTCGGGTGAGATGTCACTAAACTCAAACAAGAGGGGGGCGATGTCGGCTGGAGGGTTCGTCTTCGCCTGTGGCGACGGGTCCACCGCCTCACGCAACGTGATATCCATTCCGAAGACTTGGGTAGCACCGATGCACTGCTAGGTGCCACTCACTGCTTGTGATGACCTGAGTTCATCACTACCAACGTCAGAGGAACCTACAGGGTCGCACAACTTGCACTCGGGTTCTCGTATTGATCGAGTAGCCATTTGATTGAGTTATTGGATAACTCGGATCTGTTTGGGAGAATCCATCAGCACCACTATGCTAGATGAGATGAAAGGAATCATTTGGAGCTAACTTATTTTTTGGACCTAGTAGGCCAAATGGGCCCAATAGAATAAGTTGGGCCAATAGGCCAAATGGACTCAAGAAGCCATTTGGGCCAATGGGCCAAATGGAGATGGCGCAAGCTACTTGGAGTAAGCTTGGCGCAACTCCATGAAGAGGACAAGTCCAAATTGGACATCTCACTTAAAGAGAGAAGCTTGGAGCTTCTCACTTGGAATGGGTGAATGAACTTGGGCGCTTGGGACTTGGAGTGGGCAAAATGGATTTTACCACTTGAAGAGGTGTGTCTCTTCATGAAGAGGTGTGTCTCTTCACTTGTGAAGAGGTGCACCTATTCATGGGTATATAAACCCCCTAGCCCCCTTCTTGTCGTCGCTAGCTCCCCCCTTATTCTTGTCATCACTCTTGCTAGCCCCAAGTCGCCCTCCTCTCCAAGGTTCGATTTTGGATCGTGGCTTGATTCCTGTTCTAATTTTTGGTGGAGCGCCTCAAGAGTTGGACTCTAACGAAACTCCACCTCCTCTCATTGGCACCTCCTCTAGAGTTGGCGCAAGTGTCAGAGGAAGTCTCCCTAAGGCGAAGATCTTCTTCCCGAGGCTAGCACCGGGCGTGGAAGAAGAGAACTCAAGGTTCGGCTATGTGCGAGATTGCAGAGGGCGCACATTTGGGCGCCTGCATCACATCTCTTGACTTGCATCAAGGTATCATCTCCTACTCACCGTGTCGATCTCCTCGCAAGACTCGATCTTCTGGGTTTTTGGGACTGGCCTGTTTTGGGGATTGCTTCCGCTATGCTCATGTAATTTTTTATTTTAAAATCCCCGGGGTTTCCCAACATAGGTGACAAAATAATCCCTATTAGAGGTAGCATGGGTATTGACACCACTGTCAACTACCCAACTCATATCACAGGTGGCAACATTAACTACATCATTATAATTGAGAAACAAGAAGCAATCAGTAGTGATACCAACGCGGTCATCATCACTACTATCCTCATCCTCAGGCCTCTTAGTTCGCTTCCCAGCACCTTTTCAATGCCCTTGCCTTTCTTGTTGTCCCTCTTCAATGCTCGGCAGTATCTCTTAATGTGCCCCTTCTTGCCACAATAATAGCATTCAATGTTGACAGACTTATTTGAGCTACCTCTGCTGCTCTCTCTTCCTTTATGATCTCTGCTTAAGCTTCTCCCAGGTTTTTGGACTGCCAGCATATCTGAATGAGAAGAAGATTCTTGTACTCTCATTCTTTCCTCTTCATTCATAATACCATTCTTGGTCATGTCCATCGTCATAACACTTTCTGGGGCTGAGTTGAACAGAGTCATCCTGAAGGTTTCCCAAGAGTCTGGTAGAGTACAAAGGAGCAGCAACCTTTGTATCTCATCATCAAATTTGATGTCCATTTCTCCAAGCTGATTTAGAATTCCTTGGAATGTATTCAAGTGGTCTTTAACTGAACCACTATCAAGTCTGAAGGACATGATGGGCTTCATTAAATACAGCTTGTTATTGCCGGTCTTTCGAGCATACATATTCTCGAGCTTCGCCCATAATGTTTTTGCATTTGTCTCTCCACACACATGGTTCAACACATTATCATCCAGCCATTGTCTTATGTAGCCACACACTTGCCGATGAGCAATAGCTCATTACTCTTCAGTCTTACCTTTGGGCTTCTCATTAAGGAAAACTGGCTGGTAATAATCCTTCACATAGAGAAGGTCTTCCATCTTTCGTCTCCATTTGTGGTAGTTTGAACCATTCTGCTTGTATTCACCTCCATTGTGAAATGCAAGCTGATTCCCACTAGCAATAATAATAACTCTCAGAGTTCTGTCGTCTAGATGCACTGAGGAAACTAGGGCAAAATCTGGTTCGAAACTGAGCGATTAGCAAAGACACTGAGAGACTACACCCCGGCGCTAAGCACCGACGTACGCACTCTCCAAACAGCGTGGGCTAACGTTTATATCTCGAATGCAATAGATTTACCACGAACCTCCCTCTGATACCACTTGTTGGGAGAGACGGGTGCAGAAACTCCCTGTTGCTAGATTTAAACCTAAACGACTACCCAGCAATTTACCTCAATAAATTTCAGAAATGGTAGCGGAATAAAAATCACCAGACAACCAGACAAGGAACACCAGATTTTACGTGGAAACCTCCCCAACTTGAGGAGGAAAAACCACTGGACCTAAGTTCGCTCAAACCTTCCACTAAATCAATTTAATGGATATTACAACTCTTCCTAGAACATCTAGGAGCATAACCACATCATCAAGTAAAAAAACTTGGATCAGACAATCATCAACATAAAGTTGGAAGCAGATACAGGAGAGGAGAAAAAGTTCAGATTTCACCAAGAAAAGAGTCTCAGTTCTGGGCTGACTGCGAGAAACTGAGACCTCAGTTCGACGATCCGACTGTTCAAATTGTAGAGCATTGAGTCACGAACCTTCTCCTAAACTTTTAGCCCGATCCAACGGTGAATTTCTTGCCGGTGGCCAATATACGCAGGCTGCCCTAAGTTCATAGCTTCCCCTGAACTTTCTCCTCTCTGTCTTTTTCTTCACGTTAGTGGCTCTCACCTTATGGCGCTCTCCTGCTCTCTTGGCTTGCACACAACACGCAGCACCTGCCCTCCCGCTCTACAGTGGAATATATATACATGCCAATTAGAAACCCTAATTGCAATAACACGTGTCAAGGTTACACTAATCCATCTACGATAAGTGTGCAGCAATCCACGTTATCAACATCCATGATAAGTGTGTAGCAATCCACGTTATCTATATCCATGATAAGTGCAACTTATCCACGTTAGTGTGTATCCACCATAATTTGAGTGTGTCCACAATAGCTGGGGTGTGTCCACGATATGTGCAGCATGTATCCACCATAACTGCAATATATCCATCATAGCCTGAAGCGTATCCACCATAGCTGCAGTGGGTCCATGATGTTCTGACATCGTGGACAGAGTGTCCACGATCTTCTGCAGCATATCCATGATGTTCTAACATCGTGGACAGTGTGTCCACGATCTTCTGCAGCATATCCACCATGTTCTGAGGTGTGTCTATGATAGCTGCAGGTGTGTCCATCATAGCTGCATATCCACGATGTCTGCAGTTGTATCCACGATCTTCTGCAGCATATCCACCATGTTCTGCGGTGTGTCCATGATAGCTGCAGGTGTGTCCACCATCTTCTGAACATCGTGGATAGTGTGTCCACGATCTTCTGAACATCGTGGACAGTGTGTCCACGATGTTGCAGGCTGTGTCCACCATAGTCTGCAATGTGTCCATAATGTTGCAGGCTGTGTCCACCATCTTTGCAGGAAATCCACCATCTTCTGCAGATCATGGACTGTGTGTCCACAATATTGCAGGCTGTGTCCATGATCTTCTGCAGTGTACAAACTAAGCTGCTTCATCCATGTGGCATGATCCGAGCCATCCTCCACATGAGTAAACTAAGTCATCCTCCACATAAGAGGGAAACTCACTCAACACCATCCTCCACATGGGCATAACCTGAGCCATCCTCCACATAGGAGGAAAACTCACCCAACAAAATTATGATTTATAGCTTCTTATCGTTTTTGATTTTTCAATAGCTTTTTTATGTTGAAAATTATGTTAAAGTGGGGCTAAACGAGGTCTTAGTGTGGCTGTATATTAAAATACATTGTCACTTGAATTGATCTTAAAATTAAAATAGCTCGTTATTTTTATTAATCTAAATATGCAGCCCCACTCTATTTGAAATCATAAAACAACATTTATTAATTGTAAAGCAAAATTTAAAAACTATTTTAGGAGCTGAAGTGATGATGATACATAGATTTTTTAATTTGTGGACCAAACTGGAATTTTCATTTTCTACACTATTTGTCTATTTGACCTTCGAATTAGTTTTTCTGTTTCTGTCCATGCGCCATTATTCCTTAAAAAAAAAAGGCAATTATTGTTCACAACTTGTAGTTAAAAAAAGAGTACAACTTGTAGTTAAAAAAAGGCAATTAATGAAAGGGAAAGGCTTTCCGTTTGACTATATATTGCAGGCAAATGCCAAGAGCGATCTTACCCGCGCCTCCTCCTCGCCGCCGGCATCGCCGCCGCGCACAAACCTCCTACTTCACTCTAAAAATAGCGCGAGGTGCGAAAACCGGCAAGGAAGAGAGTGGCTCACCTCGTGTCGAGACAGGGCGACATCGGCTGGCCGCTTCTTTTCTCTGAGCGACTCGTTCTGCTAGCGGACGTCTATTTGGGCTTCCCTCGTCTGGGGGAGGGGGACTGATTCTAAGGTTTCCGGTGCGCTTCCGTTTGACGACGCCGGCGGAGGAGGATGGCGGCCTCGCCAGATGACGCCGTGATCTTTGTCGGGATCTCCCTCCTGCTGGGGATCGCTTCCAGGCATCTGCTGACGGGGACCCGGGTCCCCTACACCGTCGCACTTCTTATCCTCGGCATCGTTCTTGGGTCCATCGGTCCGTCTTACTCTTATTCCACGATTTCCTACTTTTATCACTGAACAATGCATAGGTGAAACTGTAACGCGTTTTGATTCTACTTTTAATGAACTACGATTCTTGCTAATATACGTGTTAGCTTTACACTATCATAGGTGAAAATGTAGTAATCAGCAGAAATAATTAATAATAATTTTCATTGGATGGAATGATGATTTGACAGCATATTACTTAAAGTTATACCACACAAGCAGATAAGTACACTGTAGCTTGCATAAAGAAGAAAATTACAAGAAGAATCATACTGTCATGAAATAAAAATCTAAAATGAAAACTAAATATAGTACAACATGTCAAAATGCAACTATTATTTCTAATTCAACCTGTAAAAGTAAAGAAACTATTGCAATTTCAAAAAGTAAATGATTAAGATTACGTAATAAATCACTTATTGCTTATTAATTAATTTTCAAATTCTAATGCAAATAGTATGAATTTTTGTACCATAGCTGTGGAGATGAGCAAATATCATGTTAATTTGTACTCAAATTATTTTTTACGTGACAACTTACAATATGTTTGACAACTTATATTATTTTTTCTTCAAATAGAATCTTTGTTGATTTAGAGCCCATATGGAAGCAATAGTAGGAGATAATTTTAGCACTATATTGAACTAAAAGACTGTCCTTCTTGATTCATCCTATGAAGATTTTTTACATACGTTTGACCTTTTGCTCATTTTGAAGCTTTTTATTAACTTCATGTTATCATTTTTTTATTCATTTACTTGAGATCCAGAATATGGAACAAGCGCTGATTTAGGAAAATTTGGAGCTGGCATTCGCCTTTGTAAGTATTAGCTGTAACATCCAAAATCTATCAAAGAATCACACGATACAAGGACTTAACTCTGTTTTTCAGGGGCAAACATTAATCCAAATCTTCTGCTATCTGTTTTCCTTCCTGCTCTTCTTTTTGAGAGCTCATTTGCTTTGGAAGTACACCAAATAAAGGTATTCTTGTTATCTTATTCCAGCAACAATCTTTAAGGTGCTTTCATAATTTTGAAGTGTTTGTTTATTGTGGTTGCATCAAAAATGCCAGTTTTGAATGTTAATCAATTTCTGTGATGCAGAATAACCTATTTCCTCATCTATAGGATCTCAGTTTGATCTCAATGCTGATGATAGGTTAACATAGTCATGAAGTCCTTATACACTACCAGTTAAAATTTCTTGGTAGAAATATTTGGAGCCTTCAAGGATTACCATGATGTTTTCTCTTGAAGAAATTATAAAGAAACTAAATTAATACATCACCATTTTGATACTTTTTGATATGTGCTATAGTATTATACATTTGATGATGTTGGAAAAACAATGAATTTACTTATTTTTCTTGCAAATTATTAATTGAACCAAGGGATTAAAAACCAGTATATACTGCCAAGTATGAGATATGTACTAGGTCAACCGGTATTCGGTCGGTACCTTGTGTGTTGGTACTGACTAGTATGTACCTATCCAACTATAGGTTGGCATCTTAAACATTAAATCGAATATTCATATGACTAGCATATGAATAAATGTAATTGCAACATCCCTTCAGATATATACACTACCTATGCTTCAATGAAATATCTATTTCTTTGATTGAAAACCTAAAGTAATTCACTGAAATTAATTCGCTTGAATTACTCGGAATTAATAGGATTGTCACTGACCTTAGGGGTATAAGAAAACTTTGCACCATTGTTAAGATAGACAGCAGTAAGTATACTTGATTTATGCAAAAGTGGAAACTTAAAATTTAACTATTCCAGGAACTTTGTCCACCTTGAAAAGCCTAATGTTTGGGGAAAGTATGTCATCATATTGTATGATCTATATGAAATTAAATGATCCTGCTGGTTAGTTGATAATTAATCTTTCAATGAACAAAGAACTTTTGTTGTTACAGAGATGCATGGTGCAAATGGTGCTACTTGCCGGGCCTGGTGTGGCTATATCAACCTTTTGCCTTGGAGTTGCTGTAAAGGTTTTTTAATTTCTAGGCATATTGGTCCTCCCTTGTATTTACAGAGCAACAGTTCCCTATGAAACTACCTTCAATTTAAACAAAAGTTTATCCATCAAAATATTCCTTTGATAATTGTGTTGCAGCTTACTTTTCCCTACGGCTGGGATTGGAAGACATCATTGCTGCTTGGGGGGCTACTTAGTGCTACGGATCCAGTCGCTTGTGTTGCATTACTGAAGGAACTTGGAGCAAGTAAAAAGCTGAGTACAATCATTGAAGGAGAATCTTTGATTAATGATGGGTATGACTTTTCATATACTGTTATTTGAAATATATGACATTTTTTTATTATTTTATGTATTTATTTATTATATATATTAAAATTTATATCATGATTTTTGTAAAATTTATATTATTTACCAAATTTATTCTTCATATGTTACTCTTATATGTATATTTTTGAAATATAACACTCTAAAGAGAAATTTCTGAAAAGAAGTAACAAACAACCAATTTTTAAAATAAAAATATTTAGTTTTAGGGTCGAAGATGTTCCATGCCACTATCTTGGTGTTAGAAGTGGATCGGGTATGAGACCCGATACACTACTGAACCCATTAGGGTTATGGAGCTTGTTAAATAGAGGTGTGGGGTTTTACTATGTAAGAACTTTTGAAAGGGAATAGTACCAATTTGACATAGCATCAGAGAGCTACTTCATGTCTTGCTCATTGTGCTCATCTCACCAAGGTGTCGCTTACTCCAAGCCCTAGTTCACATCTTCTTCCTCCTATCTCTCTTGGTAGCATTCCCTCTTGTTATCTCCTGCGGCATCCTCCATTTCCTACGATGGCGTCCTCTATCTGCTATGGCGGTATCCTCCATCTTTTGTAGCTACGTTTACCATCTCCTATGGCGGCGTTCCTTCTTGTTATCTTCTGTGGTGATTGACCATTTCTGTTATCTCCATTTTATGTCGCCGTCACACTAATCTCTTTCACCTAATGCGCGGACTTGTGGCACACTTCTTTGGCAGATTCTGGAAGGCGAATGCTTGCTCGATTGCCATAGTCTAATGAAGGAGTGGTGATTCTTGATTTGCCCGTCGCTGTTGGTCGACTCTAGCAACAACCATCCCATAACAATACCAGCGATTTCTATATTGGGGTAGAGGATTCCTATCGATCCTTGATCCTCTTGGCATTTTCTTGTAAGGTACTCTTTGCTGATATACTTGTGATCTTATCTTAATACTTGGTTTTCCCATGGATTCTCCTACAATGGCATTCCTTCTTGTTATCTTTTGTGGCAGCCCGACCATTTCTATTTTCTCCATTTTATGTCACCATCCATTGCAACAAGAAACTCTTGAATATTGAACATGCTGATGCCTATGACCTCACGTGCAAACTCGTGGCATGCTTCTTTGGCAGATTCTGAAAGGTAAATGCTTCCCACAACAATACCAGCCAGCAAATTTATATCTTGGAGCAGAGCATTCCTATTGATTCTTGATCCTCTTGGCATTTTCTTGTAAGGTAATCTTTGCTGATATATTTGTGGTCTTATCTTAATACCTAGTTTTCCCATGGATTATCAAATATCTAATCTCGAAGTCAATTCCACTACTATGAAACTAGATGGTATAAACTATTTATTATAGACAAAGGCTATGTTGTTCTTTCTTAGATCCCATGGGAAGAGGCACCATGTAGAG
Source organism: Costus pulverulentus (assembly GCA_027562315.1). NCBI lineage: Eukaryota > Viridiplantae > Streptophyta > Magnoliopsida > Zingiberales > Costaceae > Costus > Costus pulverulentus. Next base: position 31,381,399 of record CM050441.1, on the reverse strand, counting down.
CTAAATCTGACAGCTTCATTTGACTCACAGTATGCATTTAGGAGTATGTCTGATAAGGCTGTTGTTACCTTTTTTCTTTGTAGTATGGAACCTCAGATTGCATCTATTTTTATGTTTCACAATACCGCAAAGGAAGTTTGGGATGCTTTAGCTAGCATATATGCTCCTCAACATAATATTAGTAGCATTTATCAATTACATGAAGAAAATTTTCTTATTCTTACAAGAATACTATACTCAGTTGAAGGCAAAATGAGATGAATTGCATCAATATCACCCTCTTATTGCAGATATCTCTGTCATTCTTCAACATCAAGAAAATTTTAATGTTGCAAAATTTCTCTCGGGTCTTATTGATAGCCTCTCTTGCTACTCTTGATAGCTCCTGGAACCTTGACTCAGGAGCTATATCTCACATGTCATGTAATAAAGCCTTGGTTTCATCCATCATCTTTAGTAGTTACCACCCTTCTGTTCATATAGTAGATGGTTTGTTTGTTTCTATTTCTAGCGTTGGGTCCATTCATATTAGTAACACTCTTGTTCTTTCTGATGTTCTCTGCATTCCTCAATTTTCGAATAATTTACTATCCATATGTTCTCTCACAAAAAACTTAAATTGTGCTAGGACCTTCTTTCCCTCTCATTGCTCTTTTCAAGACCTACAAATAAGGAGGACGATTGCTAGGGGACTTAAAAGACAAGGGCATGTACGTGCTACCATCTTGCTTTTATGATGCAGTTTCTCCTTTTTAGTGGCATTGTTGGTTTGGCCACCCTTTTTCGATGAAAGTTCAATAGTTCCTATCTTTATCATCTTGTCCAGTGTTTCAGTGTGATGCTTGTCAGCTAGGTAAACATCATCGTGTCTTTTTCTCCTAATTGTAATACTCATAGTAACGACTCCTTTAGTCTTGTTCACTTAGATATGTAGGTCCAAATTCTATTCCCACTAAAGAGGGTTATTATTATTTTGTCACCTTTATTAATGACCACTTACGTATGTATTGGCTGTTTTTGTTAAAAAAATCGGTTTGAACTCTTCAGTATATTTCACATTTTCTATGAAGGAATTAAAACTTAGTTTGGTAAACTCTTGAGAATCATTTGATCCGATAATGCTTTGGAATATACTATTATTCAGTTTCAATCTTTCTATCATAATAGAGGTATTCTCCGCCAAACTACGTGTCCCTACATATCCCAACAGAATGGTATTGCTGGACGCAAAAATTATCACCTCCTTGATGTGGCCAGGTCTCTTCTATTTCACATGCATATTTCTCGACAATGGATGCTATTCTCACTGCAGCTTTTCTTATTAATCGGGTTCCAATGAAGTTACTTCAAGGCAAGTCTCCTTTCTCCATCCTTTATCCTCACTATTTAGTTTTTCTTATTGTTCCTCGTGTTTTTGGTTGCACATGTTATATACATGTTCATAACACATACCAAGATAAGTTGCAACCATGGGCAGCTCATGTGTTTTTGGGTTATAGTCACAGTCAGAAAGGATATCAATGCTATCGTCAATCTTTTGTTAGTACAGATGTCATCTTTAATGAAACAACTTCCTATTTCGCTAGTCCTACTCTCAACTGTCCTCCTTTTGTTGAAATTCCTCTTTCTATTTTGGGCCCTCTAACTCACTCTCTAGACATGACTAGAGAGTCACATGCTCCTAATTTGCAGGTCTACTGCGGACTACTGTTAGCTCCCCCACCCCCACTGATCCATCATCTTGGCCTGATGGTCCTCCTCCAGATGACTTTCATCTCCCATAGCCTTACACAAAGATAAACGCCACACGAGCTCCTATCCTGTAACTATGTTTTATATCATCGCTTATCTCCTTTACATCATGCCTTGTTTGCCTCTCCACTCCTCTATCCCTAAATCTTATGAGGAGGCAAAGCTATTCCTCCAGTGGTGTGTTGCCATGGATGACGAGATGGATGCACTTCACACTCGCCATACATGGTCCTGGGTTCCACCTCCTCCAGGGTTCGACCGGTAGCATGTAAGTGGGTCTACACAGTTGAACATAACCCAGATGGCTCGGTTGCCCATTATAAAGCACACCTTGTAGCAAAAGGATTAACCAAAACTTTTGGTATTGATTTCTTTGAGACCTTCTCTCTTGTGGCTCATCTCAACGCTGTTCAGGTTCTTTTTTTCTTAGCAACTAATCTTGATTGATAGCTGCATCAGATAGATGTTTACAATGTCTTTTTATATGTGGCCTTATTGAGGATATTTATATGGAGTAACCTCCTTGTATGTTGCTCAGGGGGAGTTGGTTTGCAAATTGTATAAAGCAATTTATAGTTTGAAACAAAGTCCATGGGCTTGGTTCCAAAATTTCTCATAGATCATAGTATTAGCAGCAAAGTTGATCATTCTGTCTTTATTCGACATTCTGATGAAGGTTTGGTAATACTTGCGGTATATATAGATGATATACTTTTAATTGACAGTGGCTCTAAAGCTATAATGGAGTTGAAGACTTACATGCATTATAAGTTTACACTTAAAGATCTAGGTGAGCCTAACTATTTTTTGTGGATTGAAGTTGCATATAAGGGAACACAAGTGTATCTCTTGTAAATGAAATATGCTCTTGATCTTCTTGAAGAAACTAGAATGATTTGAGTGTAAATTTGCCGACACACCCTCAGTACTCAATCAGAAATATTCTTGTGAAATAGACTCTGATTATGTGGATGTAACTAGTTATTGTTGACTTATTGGAAAGCAGATTTATTTGATTGAAATGAGGCCCGATATTTCTCATTGTGTTGGGATCGTTAGTTAATTCATGGATAAGCCAAGGAAGGCATATTGGGAAGCCGTATTAAGAATACTTTAATGTATCAAAGGAGCCCCCGGGAAGGGTTTTTTGTATGAGAAAAATGGGCATTTTAGAACTGAAGCCATGTAGATGCGGATTATGCCGGTTATGATAAATGTTTAATAACTAGGTACTACACTTATGTTGAGGGAAATTTAGTTACTTGGAAGAGCAAAAAATAAAATATTGTTTCAAGATCTAGTTGTTAGGCAGAATACAAGGTAATGATACATACAACTCGTGAGATAACGTGGCTCAGGAATCTATTAATTGACTTTGGAATAAAGTGTGAAGAATCGATGCCCATGTTATGTGACAATCAAGCTACAATCTTTATTGTAAACAATCCAGTTTTCTACGAGAGGACAAAGCATATTGAGGTGAATTGTCATTTTATTCGAGATGCAGTCTCCAACAAACTCATACATCTTCCTTACATCAAGTCTAAAGAAGAGTTAGCTGACATTTTCACAAAATCTTTGGGACCATATAAGTTTTTCACTTTATGTAACAAGCCGAGTATGACCAATATTCATGCTCTTACTTGAGGGGGAGTGCTAGAAGTGGATTGGGTATGAGACCCAATACACTACTTAACCCATTAGGGTTATGGAGCTTGTTAAATAGAGGTGTGGGGTTTTACTGTGTAAGAACTTTTGAAAGGGAATAGTACCAACTTGACATTTGGAAAAATGGCTTTTGAAATTAGTGCTTTGACATAAAGTTCTTTTAACTTTATATTTATATAAAAGTATTTTAACTGTAAGGTTCTTTTTGAACTAAAAGAACTTTGGCAATGCATTCTAAAAAAATTCATTATCTATTAGTGATACCACCCACCTGGTAAGATAACTAGCGATTAACTTACAACCTAAGGCAAGTGACATTAAATATGAAATTCTTAACCCAGGTTAGTTATGGTAAGCTTGTTATGCCTTAAATATCATTTGCTTTGAATGAAAGATCAAATTCTGGTGTTACAATTGAATTCACTATCCTTTCATTAATTCATTGTGTATCATGCTTACTAGTGGTGAATGGTATTAATGACTGAACATGATCCTTTACTGGAATGATCTGTTGGACTTTAAGGAACAAGTCTGAGCAACTGCTTTTGATACTTAAAAATTAAAAAGATTGACAAAGTTGGTTGTGCCTAAAGCTGTGACAAGACAAAAATATTTAGTTAAACATGCATGCCTGCGCAATTTTATGAGAACATATTGGTGTTTGAGCTTTCTTCATGGAATATATTTATTTTCCAGGACTGCAATTGTCGTATTTCAGCTGTTCTACCGAATGGTAAAAGGTCAGAGATTCAATATCGGAGACATAATAAAATTTCTGTCTCAAGTTTCACTTGGAGCGTGAGTATATAGATTTACTGAATATAAATACAAAAAGACAACAATACAATGTGGATATGAGCTTCTCTATTTTGCAGCTTGGCCTTAGGCCTGGCTTTTGGAATACTGTCTGTTTTATGGCTAGGTTTCATTTTCAACGACACAGTTATAGAGATTACATTGACTCTTGCTGTCAGCTATATTGCCTTCTTCACTGTAAGTTTGCACATCATTATAATTTTGTCTATGTTAAATTTTTTTTTCCATGAAATTCCATAAAAATATAAATTCTCAACTCTTCTTGAGAAATTGGTTATGCATGTAAGTGACGAATTCTGTTTAGAGTGTGCATATCTTTAACCACCATTTTATATGTTTAGTCTACCTCAATTGATATTGCCTTCTTCACTGTAAGTTTGCACATCATTATAATTTTGTCTATGTTAAATTTTCTTTTCCATGACATTCCATAAAAATATAAATTCTCTAACTCTTCTTGAGAAATTGGTTATGCATGTAAGTGACATATTCTGTTTAGAGCGCGCATATCTTTAACCACCCTTTTATATGTTTAGTCTCCCTCAATTGATATGCAAGAACCTTGAGTGGATACCTGTTAGTACATAAATAACATCTAAACTAATGATCCAAGTCATTCCCAGTTATATAAATGTGTATACCATCCCAAGTATCGGACAACATAGCCGATCTGAGCTGGGAAAGAAGAAGAAGAAGAAAAAGAAGAGCCGCTCTCTGTATGTATTATACTATTAATACATTAAGCAAAACAGATGCATCGGCCTGAAGAAAGAAGAAGAAGAAATAAGGAGAAGAGGCGGCTGGCTGTGTGCATAGCGAGCAAAGGCGGATGCATGTAGAGAGCCTCTTCTTTCTTTCTTTCTTGCTTACTTGCTTGCTTTCTTTCTTCTTCTTTTCCACTGTTCTCTCGACATGTCTATTATAGACTGGTAGATACCAATTCGAGCATGGACCAGCACCTCGAACCGAGTATTATGAGTGTTGATTTAGGAAAAGATATGAAAGATATTTAAATAGTTTATTTTATTTTTAATAATAAGATTAATTTAACAATCTTGAAGAAACAAGAGGTGTTTTTTTCAATAATAGATGGTTATATCACTTCCTCACTTCTCATAATGACCATGTGTACATTTTTTTTTGTGTAATCTACATGATTGGTGTTTCCATTTTGATATGAAGCCCATGATTTAAATAGTTGAATCTAAATAAGTTTTTCTGGCCCAAGAGTTTATACAATTACCGTCAATGAATTCAACTGCCTTTGATCAATTTTCATTAATTTATGCCTTTTGATAACCTGAAGAACAGAAGAAGAATACTGAAGCGTAAGGGATGGAGAAATGGAAAGTAATATTGATCTAGAATAATGTAAAATGGCTGCTTATCACTGTGAAATAGAGAAGATTCCACTAGTTGTATTTGTTATTCATACAACTTTCACTGTGAGCAAGGTTTTCATCTACTACTAAAATATTGCAATGTTTATATGCTGAAAAAAAGAGAGAAAGATATGATAAGACAAAAAGTAGCCCTTCATTTCTTACTAAAATGGATATACTACTTTGATATTCTTTGATGCTCTTCACTCACGTGCATTTGTTGACACCTAAGTTTTTAAATTTGGTCAATATTGATCCACTATTGGATCATCATATATGGACATTGTTACTGTTGAAATATGATATAAAAAACTATGGTTTGGTATGGGCAATACATACTGAATACCTTGTACCAGTACCTACAAGACTCAATACCCCTTATATATATATAATATTGTAATAGTACTATTTAGTATTGTCGGTATTGTATGTTAGTACAAACCAATACATATCAATCTAATATAATATTGTAATAGTACTAATTAGTATTGTCGGTATTGTATGTTAGTACAAACCAATACATATCAATCTAATAATGGACCAATAGAGTGATACAGATCAATATTTAAAACCTTACACTTAAAACAAATATTATATATATAAAATTATGAAGTATATATATTGTACGAGATTAATATCGATCCTATACCTTGTACCAGTACACACCACTTGGACTAGGTTGCATGGACTGATCTTTAAATCCATGATTGACAGTTCACTAATGGCATTGTGGCTATAGTCTATAGAAGTATCTGAGTTATAATAGAGTTGATTGCTAATTGAAGTGCAAGTTCTATAATGTAATTCTTATGGACTTTGTTGAATTTTTTCTACTTGATAGATTAATTTTTAGTTTCTTGTAGATCTATAATAGTTATTGTCAATAATATTGCCTATTGGTTAAATACTTTCTACATTTCATGTTTTACATGTTACTTCAGAATGAATATTTAATAAAATATGAAGAGACAAACTCTAATATAAAATATTCTTTAATTATTTTAAATTTTCTGATACCTTGCTTTTTTAGCAGTTGTCTTTTTAAATTATTTTTTGATTACTGAGAATGCAGTCTTTGTTCTCCTCTATGCAGCATAGGATTTACTCAATTGACCCACTTATCTTGGTCTTCTTATTAAACATAACTTCCATAGCGTGAAGTTAGGAGCATAATAAGCAGGTTGCCTAACCTGCATGGTATGAAGAATCATAGAAACAAAAAACCTATGTTAGTTGGAAGAAACATGTAGATAGTTCCAAATATATCACATTCACTAACAGTTATTTTAAAGGCACTTTAAATACTATAAAAGATGCATTTTTTTGAAAAAGAGGAAAGGGATTATGTTAATGACTTTCACACATCAATCACTTTCTTCGAATATTTGTCATGATGATTAGGATTCCTAGGTGTAGGAATAATCTTTCTACATCTTTTATAACTTGAAGGTTGTATTGTTTTCCTATATACTATCTATTTGTTCTAAAACTATTTTACTTCATGATCATTTCATGGTAATTCTTTCCATGTCAGGCTCAAGATGCAACAGATGTTTCAGGTGTTCTCACTGTGATGACAATAGGAATGTAAGTAGATTTTTATTGTTTTGATGATTCTTGTGTTGAATTTGAGACTTTCTTTAACAAGGCCACTTTGGTAGCAGGTTTTTTGCAGCTTTTGCTAGAACGGCATTCAAAGGAGATAGTCAACGAAGTTTGCATCATTTTTGGTATGATTATTATCTGTTCACATATTTAATTTCCATGGAATTTCCATCTCTCTATAACTTCTTTCCTCTTTCCTTTCTTCTATTGAACATGAAATGTTAGGCTGCAAACTCAGATATTGAACAATCAGATTGACGTTTACAGATCATGTTATACGATCTGTACCTTATTACATTTGCTCATTCAATTTTGCATTTACGACAGAATCAAATGAATTTATTGTGGCTGCTGTCGTTTCAAACTTTCATGTTCAATGTACATCTCTGGAAATTAAAAGTACTTTTGTTTTTATATTTCTCAGGGAAATGGTTGCTTATATCGCCAATACATTAATATTCATCTTAAGGTATTTCTAATTCATTTGCCTTTGTTAGCCGTCACAACTTATTTCTACACATGTAATAGAAGAGTTCTTGCCACTTTCTTCTTTATTGTATTTTCTTTTGATCGTTGTTACATTTATTTATGGAGACGTCAATTTTTTAGAATCTTATACTCATTGTACTTTGACTGTTAGGGGTTTTTTTATTCCTATGATCAGTCATAGCTATGTATCAAAATATGGCTTACTGATTATCTCTTCTTATGAATAAAAGAAGCATAAGTGTTAGAGTAAGTTGTTACCTCATCTTTAGTTCCACATTAGTTATTTCTCTATGTTTTTTATGAGTTTGAATTTACATATATATATTTTATCCCTTCATATGAAGATATGAAGTGAAGTGAACCTTAAGAAACATTTTTTTTCACTCTTTTTCTCCTCACTAGGATTTGGGTTTCCCCAAATCCTAGTCATACCTCACTCTTTTTCTCCTCTCCACTCCAAGCTATGACCTTTCTTGATGCTATGCAAGAGGCATCATTGCCATTGCCGTGGGCAACTTTACCACTACCTCCAAAAATAAAAAAAAGATAAACAACACATCATCCTCATCCTCCTTTAATACTAGTTTTTGTAATAAGCACTCTAACTAGTTTTCCCACAGTTGATGACAAGGACAAAAAGTACTGAAGAATAACTGGTGAATGGTGGCCAAGAAAACAGTGCCACTGGTATATGCATTAAAATTGTTAGATGTATGGACTTCATGTGGTGATGAATATGATGTATGAAGAATGTAGATGCCACCACACCTATGCCCCCATCAATTATTGTCTTCGGTTCTGAAAATCAATGAAATGAAGTAAAAGTTATAATGCAATTGAATGCTTGTGTAAATGCCTAAATATATGACAGACTAATAGGAAACTATGAAACATAAAATACATTACGAAGAGTGATAGTGGAGGTAGAGGAAAGAAAACCAGTATCTAACATAGATTAAGATAGCCGTTAGCTATTGACACTCCTAGATGATGATTAGTTGATAATGATTAGCTGTTGACACTTATTACTGTCATGTGTGAAGTTGCATGAGAATCAAGTGTCCATAAATTCCCAAAAGAGGCTAATAAGGCTATACTAGTAAGAGAGGTTGTGGCAGATGAGAATTTCAAATATTTTTCATACACATTAGCTGAAATAGTAATAGTATGCCTTGAAGTGGTAGTAGGAGTATACAGCCTTTGAATGAGAAGGATGTCAAAATTTTTACTAACATTTGTCATATATATGATTGGTACGATCATAGTGAGCGTGTGTTGGGAAACTACAACTATGACCCCATCCTTGACAGGATCGAGAACCACGACCACATCCACAACCCTAGGGAGCAATAAGAGCATTCAGACTATCATGTTAAGGACATAAACACCCTTAATAGTCTTGAGAACACATTATGAAGGTTGGGAATGGTAGGATCAACTAGTAATTGAGATTTCACTATACTTGTCATTTAAACCTAACAAAAATTTGGCTACTAAGAATTTTTGTTGTTGTTAGAAAATAATAGACATATATCATAAGTAGGTTGATATTGTGTAAGCTCATCCCACTTCTGTTTTTGCAAGAGAGTACAATATTATTGAAGAAAGTGATATTCCAGTTTTAATAAAAAGATGTCTTTGTAGAGTTTAAACATATAACAAATATTTTGCTGAGAAGCATATACATTAACTAGGAGTCTCCCACGCTGTCTTACCAATCAAGTCTTGGTTCAAATCAGTACGCAATGAATATACTAATACTAGATGGTATAGGTACTGAACATGCTGCTGACATTACATACACTAATATCGATACTGTCTCAAACCAGTATGCACCGCTTGTACTAGGTGGTGTGAATTGGTTTTTTAATCCTTGATTGAAACATAACTGAAGTTGCAATATTTAGTTCCTTTCTATTGATAAGTGTAGTCATAATAGTCACAGCAAAACATTGCTAAGCATCATGGATCACTAAGTGAAGTCAAATAATAAGCCTTTTTTTTGTGACCCTAAGGCTCTGTTTCCTTAGAAGGAAAGAAAATAAGAGGGAAAGAAAAAGTTGGACTGAAAGAAATTATAAGGGAAAAGAAAAGAATGGATATGATGGGAGCCCGTTTCCTTGGGAAGAAAAAGGAAAAGGGAAAGTAAAGGGAGGCTGCGGCGGTATGGGCGACTGGGCGTAGGGAGGCGGCGGTGGCGACGGGAGAGCTCGGCAGGGGCGGCGAGATGAGCGTAGGGAGACTGCGGCGGTGACGGGAGAGCTCGGTAGGGCGGCGACATGGGAATAGGGAGGCTGCAGCGGTGACGGGAGTGCTCGGTAGGGCGGCGACATGGGAATAGGGAGGCTGCAGCGGTGACGGGAGAACTCGGCAGGGCGGCGGCGGTGGTGAAGCTGCCGCTTGGAGTGAGGCAGCGGCGACAGGCAGGAGATAGGAGAGCTCGGCGGCAGATCAGAGGCGGGTAAGCTAGGCGAGCTTAGCAGCACCCGTCTACGCTTTGCAGCGCTCGTCCGCCCTCGACAATGCCCAGGCGTGAGGCGGCGAGGGAACGACGGCAGGCGGGAGGTGCGAGGCGGACTAGGTCACGGCGTAGGGGAGGAGGGAGGAGGAAGGAGGCGGCGAGGGCACGGCGACAGGCGGGAGGTGAGAGGCAGATGAAGTCACAACGTAGGGGAGGAGGGAGGAGGAAGGAGGCGACAAGGTCATGGCGATAGGCGGGAGGTGAGAAGCGGACAAGGTCACGGCGTAGGGGAGGAGGGAGGAGGAAGGAGGCGGCAAGGGCTTGGCAACAGGCGGGATTTGAGAGGCGGAAGAGGTCACGACGTAGGGGAGGTGGGAGGAGGAAGGAGGCGGCGAGGGCACGGCGGCAGGCGGGATTTGAGCGGCGGGCAAGGTCATGGCGTAGGGGAGGAGGGAGCAGGATGGCATCGCCGGTCGAGCGTGCGCGTGCGAGTGTCGATGAGAACGAGTGATTTTGGTTTTCTCCGATTTGGAGAGAAAAAAATAGGAAGGAAAACCCTCTGGTTTTCCCTCTGGATTTCTTTCTTTCTTACCTTTTTCTATTCAAGGAAACAAGGGAAAATAGTTTTCTTTTCTTTTCCCTCGCCTTTTCCTCCTAAGGAAACAGGCCCTAAGGCTGTGATTCCTTGGAAGGAATCCACAGCGGAAAGAAGGGAAATGTGAGCACCTTTCCCTTCTTTTCACAAAGTAATAATTAAAGCACCTTTTTCTTCTTTCCGCTGTGGATTCCTTCAAAGGAAACACAGCCTAAGAAGATCTTTATAGCTTGTGCCCACAATGCATAATTCTTACTATCATTTAATTTAACTATGGTTCAAACAGTATGGTAATGGGCTTAGTTTTTGCAAAACTAGAATCCATCTCCTATTTTTGGCCAAGAGTAACAAGATCAAACATGAAACTTTAACCAATAACCAAATATATTGAGGAATAACACCTCGATGCAAGGTCTTGATGATAAGATTTTGTAATACAAAATTAGGCCACCTCTTGTGATCAACTTTCATTAATATCAAAGGTAAATTACTAGTGGGTACAACCCACTTTAAAAGTGAATGTCTAAACTGGTATGTTTTATATAAGCTAATGTATCCACTTATATTAGATATCTATACATATTTACAGTATTTACCATTGGCATCCTCCTCAAATTGGTGCAGAGTAATCAACTAGCATCCGTTTGTCATCTAGAAAATAATGACAATTTTTAGAAAGGGCAGCTATATGAAGATTAGTGGTAATATATAGAAGAGAAATGACATGAGCATTAAATGCTTTTACACTCAGCGTTATCTTCATAAAATGGATTAGAATCATTTTGAGTAAAGCTAAGCTAACCCAACAAAATAAGTAGAAGATATGATACATTATGCATATCCACTAGTTGACTTAGATGCACAATCTAGCTTTTTACTTTTCCAAAAAATAAGAAAATTACTAAGAAACATGTTGCCAGCATCACTATATGAATAGGATAATTTATTGGAAAGTAGAGACTTTTGATAGAAGTGCCTTTCAAGTATCAAAGAACAAGTTGAACAGTTGCCATCTGAAAGTAAGTAGGTGCTTACAAAAATTGACTAACTTGTTGAACTGCATATGGAAATATCAGGTTGAGTGATACTTAAGTAATTTAGATTGCCAACCAATTATCGATATAAAGAATGATATGATATAAAATTACCCTCGTTCTTACAATAATTGATATTGACCTCTAAAAGAGTATTAGTTGATTGATCATCTTGCGAACTAGCTAATATAATTAGATCCTTAATATATTTATGTTGATGTAAAAAAGAGATCGGCGGAGGTAGAGCAAACTTAAGGCTTAAAAAATATTATGAAAGACCCAAGCTTTTTATATGAAAATATTATTGAAACCGACCTTCAAGTTGAGAAATTAGCTTAGAATCTGTTCATGTTATAATAATATCATCAAAATATACCACAAGCGTAAAATTCCCTTAGAAAACTTGGAAAAGAAATAAGGAAGTCATATTAGTTTTGAACAAATGAAAAATTAAGATGTGTGGTACAAACTTGTCAAACCAAGCATGGGGAGCTTATTTTAAATCAAAGAGACCGTTTCAACTTAAAAAAATTAGATGATGGTGTAGGGAACAATCTTGATGGTTGAGTCATATAAATTTTCTCTTTAAGATTCTTATGTAAAAAGACATTCTTAACATCAATTTGCCATAGTGGGCAACCCGTAGATGCAACAATAGCCAAAATAAGATGCACCATCGATGTCATCTTTGCAACAAGTGTAAATGTCATTTTATAATTTATGCCACATTCTTGTTTATTTCTAAGAGCTATCAGTCTAGCTTTATGTTTATCAAGTGAACAATCATAGCTTAATGAAATAAACCTTTTTGCATCAAATAGTTTTGATATCCTTAGGACAAGGAACAATATCTTAAATATGATTCTCCTAAGGAGCTTGAAATTCTTCTTGTATAGCTTTTACCTAGTATACTGTTTGTGCAGATACTTGAGAATAAGAAGTTAGCTAAGGTAGTTGAGAAACATACCTATTAGGAGGTTTAATGATGAGAGAGGATCTTCGAAAAACCAATAGAGTAGGTACATCATTTTCGTCCAACATATGATCAGATCTTGGAAGAATTTGTGTAGTTTAAGTTCTTCAACATTGATATACAATATCAGGTTTTAAGATTGGTTGAGAATCTTCATCAAAGCTAGGAAGCAAAACACGGGGAGAAGAAAGAGTATATTGCTGAAAATAACATGCATATTAAAAAAAAATAACATTTTTGGAGATACAATATGGTTAGCACTAGCATCATAGTATACAAAGTCTTTTGGGTTAGCACAATAACCCATAAAAGCACACTAAACTATACATCTAATTGTATGCAACATATGATAATTAGGATGTATACCAAACAGATAGTAAAAAAAAATTAAAGCCTAATTGTTGAGAAGGAAAATGATTACTCAGATGCACAACCGTTGTCGAAGCTTCAACCTAAAATTTGAGTGGCATGGAAGACTTAAAAAGTAATGTACAAACCATATTCAATAAGTAACACATTTTTCTCTTAGCTACCCTATTTTGTTTACGCATATAAGGATCAAATGTCTCATAAATAATGCCATTAATTAAGAAGTAATATAAAAAATCATATGATACACCAGATTGTAAAATCTTAATACTAGTGGAAAATTGTCTTAACATACACTACAAAGTACGAACCAAATCTAATAATTAACATTTTTTTCTCCCAGCTACCCTATTTTGTTTAGGCATATAAGGATCAGATCTATGAGAAATAATGCTATTAATTTGGAAGTAATCTAAAAAATCATATGTTACGTATTCACCACCACTATCACACTATAAAACCTTAATAATAGTGGAAAATTGTGTCTTATCATACACTACAAAGGTTTGAAAAACTTTAAATACTTAGCTTTAGTGCATAAAAAATATATCCATAAACCTACTATAATTATCAATGAATATCATAACTATCTATAATGTATATGTGAAATAACTAGAGTGATATCTCAAACATCATTATTTATAATCTCAAAACATGAAGTTGTATGGCTACCATGATTAAGAAAAGGCAAAGTCTTTTTTTTCAATTTTGCAAGCAAGTGGAAAAATTGAGTCCTAAAACAAGAGAGTCACTTCTCAACAAATTAGACAAAATTACATTGTTTAGATGACCAAATTGTTTGTGTACTAAGGCTAATGCTAAAGTTCTAGGGATAGAAATCTACAAGGTAAAGTCTTCTCACTTTAGTCTCCTTTGCAAACACCTTCCTCGACACCCGGTCCAGTACAAGATAGTCATCACGAGAAAAATATATGTTATAATTATTTTCCACAAGCTGACCCATAGATATTAGATTAGCAGATAATTTAGGAGCAATTAGGACATGACTAGATATCTAGCATCACTAATGGCAGTAATTGGAAGATTACTACCACCATTAGCTATTTGAATATTTTGTTTATCATTATAAATTATATAAGAAATTAGATGAGCCTATCATATGTTTGTATGCTCTTGAATTAACAAACCAAATAGAAGAAACTATTTTACCTTTGCCCTAAAGCCCACGTGCAAAAATATTAGTAAGAACCATCAATTGAACCATTTCTAGAGTTATCACCACCTGATTCGACATTGTGCTAGTACTAGTAAAATATAAAGAATCACCTTGAATAACTCTAAAGGCTTTGGCTTTTCTATTTTATGAGCGTGTGGCACAATCTTTAATAATGTGCCCATTTTGCTTACAATAATTATAGAATTTTTTATTACAATTGCGAGCTATGTGGCCAAATTTCATACAACTATAGCACTACATCTATCTCTTACCTCTATTTCTGTCTTGTACAACATAAGCAATATTATTAATTTATGATGTTGTCTGAGATCCTCCTAAACTATATTGAGTAGCTAACCTTAGTTCTTTCTTCTATCTAAAGAAGGAACTAGATTTCTATTCAGCAATCCGCCCTTAGACTATTTCAAATTCTAATCTTAGTTTCATTAAAAATTGATCACGTATTCTGACTTCATGAACCTTTTGAAGATTAGGTAAAGCTTCTTTAGGTACATCAGAGTAGATAATCCCTAAGTACTCACTTCAAAGATTAAGAAATTCAGAAAAATATTGCTCAATAGAGAGATTACCTTGACTAAATTTACTAATTTTAAGCTTAAGTTAAAATTGTCCTACAATAATACATGCGTCTAAGGCAATCCCATATTTCCTTGGCTATACTAAATAACCGTAAATTGTTTATCATATGAGCTTCAATAGAAGCTAATATTTAGGAGATGATAAGTGCATCACTTGCTTCCCATTTGCCAAATTCTTTTTCACCTTCAAAATTAGTAGATAATCCATCTATATGAGCCCAAAGCTCCTTTCCTTATAAAAACATTCAGAATTGGAATTCCATACTGCATAGTTCTTTCCTATAAATCTCATTCATTGCTTCTGTAGATGATCTCCAAAAGGTGTGCTCCATTGCTATTATACACAATCAAGGCCAAATACTATGGTAGCACAAAACAAATATTCTAGAAAACTCAAAGACAGAAAAGTAGCTTACCACAACACTAAAAGGAAAACTGGAAGCAATAATTGAGGAAATTATATGATGGTGAAGAACCACATTGCAAAAACCAAGCAACAATTGAAGAATAGAAGAGTGGTAGCAAAAAAAGAGTTACCAAAGCAAGGCAGAGGAATCAATCTGTTACCTTGCAAATCTTTAAGTATCAACACCTAGAACTTAATCGATCAACAAGAAGGAAGCAGTCAAAAGGAAGAAAGAGTGAGGCCTCATTCCTTCAAATGCTTTCTCTTCTCATCATTTATTGTTTCCTTCTCCAACTACAACACAACGGATGCTAATAGGAGGGAGCGCTTCCTCAAAGATGAATCTTGGTGGGAAAAGGCGGCAGTGAGGGTGATAGAGCCCCCGAGGGAGCACTTCCTCCAATAAACTCATGCCCATCACAAAATAACTTTCCAAAGTGGCTGACTTCACTGATGAGATGACTTTGTCAAGGTGATTTCGCTGATGAGCCAAAGCCCTAGAATACCTTCTTGTTAATGCCTGCTGCCCGTGCTTCACCAATACTAAGAACTACCGTGATGACAATGACAATCGCTCAGCCACAAGCAAACCCTTTCATTGACATCGAAGCATGACACTAAAAGCATGGTGCCAAATCCAAGGAAAGAAGACGACAAAAGCAATAATCCTAAACAGGAAGAAAAGATGAAACAAGTTCAAAATCACAATGCTCTTGAAGCACTGAAAAAATTTCAGTCGCATGCCCTCGAGATCACCTTGCTTTGATACCATGATAAGGTTTTTGAATGCAAAACTAGGTCAATTCCTGAGATTCACTTTCATTAATATCAAAGGTAGATTACAAACAAGTACAACTTGCTTTACATGTGAATGTCCACATAAGTACAACCCACTTCATATAAGCTAATATATCTATTTATTTTATTTATGCCAATTTATATACATATTTATATTATTTAAAACTGACAATTGATATATGCAACCCTCAAACAATGCTCTCCTAAGGGTTAAGGCTTCAGTTTTGACTAGAACACGTAACCACAATGAAGAGGCACATGAGAGGAAAAAAGAATTTGTCAATTGATAGCTTTAAGGACAAATAGGTTTCTATTGGGTTAATATAGATCCAAGACCAATACAGGCATGTGTCGAGAGAGATAATAGTACAAAGAAGATGATCTTTGTTCTTCACACTTTAATGATACGACATGCCAAAAACCAGCAAGGGAGAAATAGTTGACATAAGAGAAAGAAATCAACAAAGGGTTTGAGTGTCAACTGCCAATGATGTGAGAGAAGCCAAAATGAGGCAGAAATTGGCGAGGAGTTACTAGATGAAGTACTTGACAGCAGGTGTAGAGGAAATAGTATTGTCATAAGGTAGGACTTATATACGAGAGCTCTTCAAAGTGACAAGCAAAAAAGATGAAAGTATAGTGGTGACCAAAAATGGGCAAGGGGCGAGTGGAATGAGTGGAGCACACAAAATATTACTTCACTGATACCTTAAAGCGAGAAACAAAATAGGGACTCAACATAAGAGAGGAGAAAAACTAGGTTTAATCCATTAACAAGAGAGAAATAAGGTTTAAATGCAGTAACGGCTTGAACCCATTAACACATATTTATCAAATTCTAACGCACATTATTAAATTTTCTTAATATCTATATAATGTACGTAATTGTAATATATATCTATAGAATAATATGGTTATTATCAAATGTCTTTAATTAAATAATATTATGTATAGGGGACTAATATTTATAGTGATTAATGATAATGAGATATTAGATATCAAGTCAACATATGTATATATATTAGATAAATAATATACTAGATAGAACCACCATGAGTATACTTCATAAATTGTTATGAGTTTCATAATGATTCTTATTGTGATAATAATGTATGTGATTCTTAAACTTTACGTTAGCATAGATTCCTTTATATACTTTAATACTATCAAACTTCGCTCTTGATTGGATAGACTATAATGCCACGAATCATGGAGATGAAAGTGAGTGATTAAGATAGGATAATTCCTAGATTGTTGGTATCTTGAGTCTCCTTAATTAAATGAGACTGAAAAATGCATAACCATGCTTAAGTGAATCAATATGAGATATGTATTATATTTTTAACTTTAGCCAACTGAAGAATTAAGTGTTTGACACATTTCATGACTTATGTTCAATCTAAATACTAAGGAAAATGGATTGAACTATATGGTAACATTATCATAGATAAGATCATGCTAAACTATGATATCTTATTACTTGCATAAGAGTAGCATGTTATGTTGCTAGATAACAATTGTGACATTATAATGAGATTATATTGTCACTAATAATGTTGCAAGAATATATTGGGTCATACATAAAGATTATGTGGAGCCTCTAAATATTGACAAGAGTTGTTTTTAGTATGATAATAATGTAGATCACCATTACAAAAGTAGGTGTTAGTTATGAATTGTTGGAAGTTACTATTGAGATTTGTGTTGTAATATTATTGGAATTTTATTGGATAGTCATGTTGTTAGGTATTATCCAATAAGACTTATGATATATCATATATATAATACTACACTTTCTAGTGAATAATAATTTTGAATCTTTTTTCTTAGTATCAAAGTAATCCTAATTCTCTCCCATTCTTCTCTCATCGTTGCTACTGCCATCACTAATTCTATGGCTCACCATTCTTCTCCTCTCTCTCCTCTCTTTAATTATCTTGTTACACCCTTTATAATTTTCGATAGGTCCTACTTTTTTTAACGTGTCAATCAAGGGTTTTGATCATTGGCGCCTTGTATTTCTTGGAGGTTTAGTAACCCCTTTTGCCTTCTCTTTTCCCTCTCAAAAAGGGAGCCCTTTATTGCATATTAGAGTTGTTTTAACATTTCACTTCCACTCTAATCACATCTCCTCTTTTTTTTTTATCCTTCCCTTGTTCTTTTCACTTGTATTACTCATGGATTCACCTCCACAAAAATTGGTACAAATTACTTGTTGTAGGCTCAATCCATGTGCTACTTTTTGGGCTCACATAAAAGGATCATCACCTCGACACATCTCCTTCGGCCACTACTGACTCATGAGATATGGTGCCCATCTAACATGATAGTTCTCATGTCTTTATTGAATACCACAAAGATGAACTTTACATCTATTTCTATGTTTCTAATAATGGACCATTATCTGGGATGTTCTTGCTGCTACATGTGTTCATCAAGATAATATTTGCCATGTCTACTAGTTGTATGTGTACATCTTTTCAATAAAATAGGATGGTCATCCATTATAGGAGTATTATGCTCTTCTAAGGGGCAACATAATAAATTGTCTATTATCCTTCTACTATAATATATAAGTTATTCCCTAGCAGTGCTAGGATTTCTTGGTGACTATTCTTTTACATAGTCTTGATGATATTTTTCTACTGCTTGTGCATAGATTCTTGTTGGCTCTATTATTTTGAGCCTTGAAAATGCCTTTTCCAAACCTTTATGTGTATTGCTTCACTAGTGCTCTTGTAGCTTTCACAGTCTGGGTCCGAGGAGATAGCCCTAGTTGTAGTAATCACAGTGGCTGTAGCAAAGGTTTTCGAATCTATACTCATTGTGGTTGAAACAATCATACCATAGTACCATGTCTGTGGTAGTCTTTGTATGTATCTTCTATCTCTTGGTATGAAGAGAACCACAAGAACTATTTCTTTCTACCAACTATGAGGCATTAAAATTGTTTCAAGATATCTCTCATGCAAATTCTTGCTATTTCTTGCTGATGACATCTTAAAAATGTTTCTTGTGTGCTTTTTTTGTTTTAGATAAAGAGGTTGGCAGAACTTCTTTTCATGAACCAGGGCATTGTTTTCTTGTAACATTCATTTCAAACATTAATCTTTCATATAATTGTTTGAGTATCATGATTAAACTCTTTCTAGTTGTTTTTGTTTTTTTTTTTTGCTTCAGTGGGGTGGTTATTGCTGATGCTGTACTTCACAATGATAACCACTTTGAAAGACACGGTACGTACTTGTGAAGTTTTTGATAATGGTATTTGCTTGTTTGTTGCAAAATATTTTGATATTCTTGATTGACAAATATGCTAGTATCATCTTTGAAGGTACAGAGCACAATAAAAACACCACTGATTCATATTTTAAGTGAACTTTGAATTTTAAAGAGCTCATTATTGCAACTTTGTTAGAAATAACTTATTTTGGTTTATCCATCATAATATTGATCCACATATTATTTTGAAACTTACAGGAACTG
The DNA here is from genome assembly GCA_027562315.1 of Costus pulverulentus. NCBI lineage: Eukaryota > Viridiplantae > Streptophyta > Magnoliopsida > Zingiberales > Costaceae > Costus > Costus pulverulentus. The sequence continues at coordinate 31,361,789 of CM050441.1, read as the reverse complement.
TTTTTCTAGAAACGCTGCAAGTCATGACTCAGACTATTATATAGAGGTATGCTAATTGAGCATACTGGGCATACCAGTCTAATCAAATTTAAGGGGGTGGCTAGTGTGAACCAGTCCTTTAAACACTCAGTTTGTTACAGTCCATAGATATGCATTGGTAGGTTCCGAATGGTACCAGGCACTAGATGATATTAATTATATATAAATATAAATATAAATAAATATATATATGCCATTAGTTATATAAATAAATTTATTTATTTATTTATATAACTAATGGCATATATATCTATATATATATTATGTATACAATTAAACACTACATAGCGGGTGTACTAATCTACTTTGCACCATGTGCTACAGGAAATGTAATCCAACTGAAGTTTTGAAACCATTTGTATGCTTTGCCTTTCAGATTAGTGAATTGTTAAAAATTAGAAAAAGGTAATGTACAAGAAGGAAAGAGAAAATTGCATTGGATAGTCCTGCTTATAGAAAGATTGGAATTTGTGACTGTGCCTACAATTTGTGATGTTGGTACTTGGTAGTCTACTAGAGCTGCATGGAAATGATGTGATACACTTATTAAGGTATCTTTTCTTATGTACAAAGATTTGTAGATTCATTGCATTAACATGGCAGCCTGGCAGCAGGTTTTTCCAAAAGAGAACAACCCACTAAAATTATAGAAGACATGTTCATGTGAAGAATGAGAGAATCATGTATGACTTGATACTGATAATATGATTATTTTAGGATTTTTGTTTTGCATTTATTTTTATTGTATTTTAAGACTTATTTGCAGATGATTTTGAAGGTGTCTTGAGAATCTTATTTCGAGTTTAATGATATGTTATGCTACATAATTGTGGGCATTCGTTTTCCTTTGCCAAAATATTAACTTTTAGCTCTTGTTCATATGAGCTTTTTTTATGCCTCAGCATTGGTTTTAACCCAATAATCCAACTAGCATGAGGAGTGGTACTACCGGTCGAATTTGTAGACATGGTATCATGTTTTTTATTGGGAAGTACACCTAGTATATTCGAGTTTGATAAGATATTGACACTTGCTATTGTAATGTCATTTCACCATCAATATCATTGAGACAAGTAGTGTACTTTGAGATTGGACCAAGACAGATCTTGATACTGAGATTTGAAAATCTTGATACTGAGATTTGAAACCTTCCTCTGAACTTGACGGTTGGAAGTAAACACTGTTAATGCATTTGGATAGTGTAACCTATTGGAATTTTATTCACTTCTAAGAAAATTACATGTTTAGGTTACAAATAACTAATTCTTTTGCTTGTTGTGATTCTGATAGCAAACTATTGTTGGTCTCCGGTGAAAAAGAGTTTACAAAATGGATCCTCAAAACAACAAGCATGCCCTAATTCCCCCTTTCCCCGCCTTTTGGGTCCTTCACTGAATTTGTCCTTTCTCTCGAACCGGTTTGATTCGGCGGGAATAAACCCTCCAAATCGGAGTGCGTGAGTTCGAGTTCAGTTTGATAACAATACCTCCCTCCCAATGAGCAGCCTTCCTTGTCCCCAAGGCTGTGAATAAGCTCCAAAAATTGATCTTGTATCGTTGTTACATCCTCCCATGTGGCTTCTTCTTTTGTTTTTGAGGTCCAGCGAATGAGCTACTGCTCGACAATCTCATCGCGGCATGTGAAGCTTCTTGTGGCTAAAACAGTCTCTAGTGTGCCTTTCGTGGATAGCTCTAGCTCTGACTTCAAATCTGTAGGTAATTTGGGCTTTGCTACATGGGTACCCACAGCTTTCTTCAATTGAGATGCATGAAAAATAGGATGAATGCGAACCCCAGGTGGAAGATCTAGGCGATAGGCCACCATGCCTCTACGTTGAGAAATGTTGAATGGTCCATAGCAGCGGGCCGCCAATTTTTGGTTAATTCTTCGAGCTATAGAATGTTGGCAACGTGGATGAAGCTTGATAAACACTAGATCCCTCACAGAGAAACTCACATCCTTCTCGTGAGCATTGGCATACTTAACTATGCGTTGTTGTGCTCTCCCTATATTATATTTGAGCTGACGTAGCATTTTGTCCATGTTGAGCAAGTCTTGTTCCACTGCATCCACTGTCGACTCAACTAAAACATATTGGTGCAAGGTAGATGGTGTGCGCCCATATATCACCTCAAAAGGAGTTTTACCCGCAGCCGATTGAAAGTTAGTGTTGTACCAGTACTCCGCCCAATGTAGCCACGCTGCCCATTCTTTAGGTTGTTCAGAGGCAAAATATTGAAGTTATGTCTCAAGACATCTATTCAATGCTTCAGTCTACCCATCTATTTTTGGGTGATATGCTGAACTCATCCTAAGTGACGTGCCCTGGAGTCGAAAAAGCTTAGTCCAAAATCTACTAATGAAAATATCTCGGTCACTCACAATCGATCTCAGAACTTCATGTAGTTGTACCACTTCTTTCACAAATATTTTGGCCACAGATTTTGCCGAAAAGGGATGCTTAAGTGCATAGACATTTCTATACTTTGATAGCCGATCCACTACCACCAAGACCGCATCAACGCCCCTAGATCGTGGGAGTCTAATAATAAAGTCCATGACTATGTCTTCCCATATCATCATAGGTATTGGAAGAGGTTGCAATAAGCCAGCAGGTGACATGGTCTGATACTTCAGCTTTTGGCAAATTAAACATTTCGCTACCCATTGGTATACATCTTTCTTCATATTGATCCAATAGATGTTTTCCGCCATTTATCAGTATGTACGGTATGCTCTAGAGTGTCCCCTAGTGGGAGTATCGTGACATTCCTGGAGTAGAGTTTTAACCCAACTGGATGCTGCTGGAATCACCATTCTCCCTTTATACAACAAGCGCCCTTTGTGCATCTTGAATGAAGAAGGTTTAGTTGGATGCCATACTAACCCTTCTATGATATTTTTAAGTGTAGGGTCCTTCTCCGCCTCCTCCTAAATTCTCTCTGTCTCCAACTACGTTGGGATTGAGATTGCTCGGAGTTCTGTTTGCACAGGTATACGAGATAGTGCGTCTGTTGCTCCGTTAGCATGGCCCGATTTATACCGCACTTCCATGTCATATCCTAGAAGTTTAGCGAGCCAATTTTGTTGATCCAGGGTCATAATCCGCTAATCTAAAATATACCTCAAGGCCTTCTGATCGGTATGCACTTTGAATCTACGACCCAACAGGTAAGGCCTCCAATGCTAAACAACCAATACTAAAGCCATCAACTCTTTTTCATATGTAGATTTAGACAAATTCCCTTCAAAGAGAACTTTGCTTAAATAAGCTAGTGGTTTTCCTTGTTGCATGAGAACAGCGCCAATACCTCTACCCGAAGCATCACACTCAATGGTGAATTCTTGGGTAAAATTAGGTAATCCCAACACCAGGGTTGTGGACATTATCACTTTTAAGTGATCGAAAGTTGCTTGGGGTTGCTTGGGCTGTCGGGCCCCAAGTGAAACAATCTTTCTTAAGAAGATTAGTAAGAGGTTGAGCTATCTTACTATAGTCCTTTATAAACCTTCTATAATAGCCTGTAAGACCTAGGAATCCCCTCACTTCTTTGATCATTCGAGGTATGGGCCATTGGCAAACGTTGCTAACCTTTTTTGGATCCATGGATACCCCTCCGGGCTGAAGTATATGACCAAGGTATTCCATTTGTCTCTGTCTGAAGTTGCACTTAGAACTATTAGCCACTAATGTGTTGTTCTGCAGGACCTGTAAGGCTTGGCCTAAATGTTGTACATGTTGCTCCCAAGAAGGGCTATAGATTAATATGTCGCCAAAGAAGACTAAGACAAATTTGCCCAACAATGGTCGAAATATTTAATTCATCACAACTTAAAAGGTAGCAGGCACATTCTTGAGACCAAATGGTATGACCTTAAACTCATAGTGTCCTGAGTGAGTTCGAAAAGTTGTTTTGTGCACATCTTCAGCCTTCACCCTTATCTGGTGATATCCTGCACGCAAATCTATTTTTGAAAAATACTCAGCGCCATAACCTTCATCAATTAATTCCTCAATGATAGGAATGGGGTATTTGTCTGGAACTGTAATACTGTTGAGAGCTCTGTAATCAACGTAGAACCTCTAGCTACCATCTTTCTTTCTCACTAAAATGACCGGGTTGGAGTAGAGGCTCAAACTAGGTTGAATAACACCAGCAATCAACATTTGTTGTACCAATCGCTCCATCTCATCCTTTTGATGATAGGCGTAACGGTACGATTGCACCTATACCGGTCCTTCGCTCGGCTGAGTAACGATAGCATGATCTCTGGTGAAAAATTTGCAACTTTCAAAAAGACTTGAGCAAAGGATTTTAACACTAGCTACAATTGTTGAGATTGACTTAATAGATAATTGGGCTTGCTTGGTTGATTCTAATGATGGAATTTCAAGTGCCCACACCACACCCCAAAATTCTGTGACTGCCATGCTACTAAGACTCTTGATTGATACTGGTGAGTGAATCAATGCAGAATCCTCATGGATTGTGACCTCTCTTTCGTCATGCTGAAATTTTATATACTTCTGGCCCCAATCCACCCTAGTCTCGCCCAATGTTTCCAGCCATGCCATGCCTAGCACTATGTCTACTCCCCCTAGTCTGAAGAGGTATCTTTGCAGCACTACTGTATTGTAGTCGCCTAGTGTCACGGCCAGTTGTTCACACTTTCCTTATGTAGTGACTCTTCCACCATCCCCCAAACTCACTTTGTATGTTGGGGTAGGAGTGATCTGCCAACCCTAGTCCTTGGTCCTTGACGAGTCATTCTGACACAAAATTATGACTTGCTCAATTGTTAATAAGTATAATGGTCGATATGCCATTAACAACCCGTTCAATTTCATGGTGAAAGGACCTGAAAAACCGCCAGCCAAATAGAGGGATAATTCCATGTGTTTGCATGCACCATCTAACTTAGCCTCTTGGTTTATGTCATCGCCGATTGCTTCTTTGATTCCCTCTATCGTGTCATCGTCCGTGGCTAATAAGGTGATACGAAGACTCTTGTTTCCACATTGATGCATGGGATGGTACAGCTAGTCACAATGAAAACATAAGCCTTTCTCTCTCTTTGTAATATAATCCTGGTAAGTCATGGCGCGTCCCCCTCTTTGGCGATCCCCACTATGTATACTGCCCGATGACGATTGTAGGGTACTTCCTTCTTTGGGTACAGTGTGTTGAGTACTCCCTCCTTTAGCCCCTCCTTGTGGCAAGGGTTGGTTGTTGCCGCTCGCTCTGGCACTGCTATGGACCGGCACACCAGTAGAAGAGGGTCTAAAAATAGCTAGTTGTGATGTCGAGCTTCTATTAGATGAAAAATTGTTATTTCCTAAAAAATTTCTGCTTGAAGTTCCCCAAGTATAATGTCGCCCCTTTGGATCACTACTGCCTGCTACCTCCTCAATGATGCGAGCTAAAGTCATAGCTCGGAGAACATTGTCGGGAAGAAAAAAATCCACCCTTTCTCTAATCTGTGGTAGCAAGCCTTGAGAAAGAAACCCACATATTGTACTTCTGGTAAATCAGGAATCTGGGAGACAATCTCTTCAAAGGCTATGATATATTTAGTTACTATCATATTGCCTTGCTCTAACGCCGCCAGTCTAGTAATAGCTGGATAATCACTATACCGCTATACCAATTCCTCCTTTAGTCTATTCCAATTAAGATTAGGAATGCGCCATCTCAACCATCGAAACCAATGTCTGGCCAGTCCTTCCATACTAACAAAAGCTATGGGTAATTTATAATCCTCTGCGGTGCCTTGAATATCAAAATACTATTCAGCCCGTGCGATTCATCCCACCAGATCAGTCTCATCGAAACTGGATAGTTCGACCCTCCTATGCATAATATGTCGTTCCTCTCCCCCCAATGAATCATGGTCTAGTTCCCCTCTACCACGACGTCCACAACCTTGTTGTATCTTGGGATAAGTCCCTGGGGCATGTGGTCCTAGCTGTGATTCGTGCGGTGACCAACATTTCTTGTGAGCCTAGGGGGGTGATAGGGTTCGGTTCTCACGTCTAGAACCCCGGAGCCATCATCAGCACAATCTGCACGGCCTGAACCACCTGTAGGAGGGCACATAGGTGGAATCCCCAGGCCTTCTGATCGTTTGTTCTTAGTGATCTCCGCCAATAAAGTGCGCATCTCATCTAACGCCCTGAAATGACGTTTCATCTCTGTGTCACGGGTTAATCTCCAACAAGTCCTCACGTTGCTGTCAACGCTCCTCGACCGCTTGCTGATGCTCCTCTGCCACTGCAAGCATCTCTAGGTGGCGATCCTCGTTAACAAACTGAAGGTCAGCCTGCACAGTTGCTATTGTTTGCTGTATCTCCCCCAAAGATTTCTCCAACACCTCTAGCTGTGCCCGCTACATGTCGTAGCCATGGGGAGAAGAGGAGAATAGTCGAAGGGTGAAGACGCTCATTGGAATGTATCCACCACACTAAGTGGCACTACACCACCAAAACGGAACTTGTCGACGCCTCCCTGTGTTGCCAAAAACAATGCCTCAACGCTCGGAACTACATGTCGACACCTCCCTATGTCGCCAAAAATGATGCCTCAGCGCTTGGAACTCATCGTCGCGTGTGCTAAAAATGACGCCTCCTCACATCGACGAAAATGACATTGCCGTGTGTCGCCACAAATGACTCCTCCTTGCATCGCCAAAAGCAAAGTTGCTGCGTGCCAATGAACAAACACGCTGTTGCCCCTAGTATCATACCTCGCCGGTGGAGACTCCCCATCGCTGGCAGGTCGGACCAAATGATAGTAAACTACCATCGAGTTACCTAAGCCGGGTCTCTAGCGAGAAAGAGTTTACAAAATGGATACTCACAAAAACAAGCATGCCCTAATTCCCCCCTTCCCTGCTTTTTGGGTCCTTCACTGAATTCCTTCCTCTTGAACTGGTCCGGTTTGGCAGGAATAAACCTTCCAAATCCGATGGCATGAGTCCGGTTCAGTAACAGATTCTACTAGGCCTTTGTAGATAAATATGATTGATTACAACTTGAAGGGTGTCCAAAAATTAGGTTGACTTGATAACACAAACCGGATCAAACCAAAATGGCTTATTTTGGATTGTGTTTAAAATAAATATATAATCTTTGATTTGGGTTAAGATATTTAAGAAAAACACTGGTTTGGGTTTGGTTTTTAATAAATAAAATCAAATAAAACTGAACTGAACTCAGGAAGCTATTATAGCATTTAATTTAGTGGACTCAGTTGCTTGGCTTGAGACTCGACTGCACTGAGGGACTACTCTGAGGGCGAAAAAATAAGAGCATCAATGACGAAGGCAAGGTAATCTAGCAACTACTTTGGTAGAGACTCAAATGTTGGTGAAGGCCTAGGTTAACCAGCATTGTTGTTACTCTTCAACACAAGGCAAAAGCAACTAAAGACATGTGATAGGCTATCTGGTTTTGATAATTACATGCAGGTAAAGTGCAATTACTTAAAAATTGCTCATCTTGGACCCCTTGAGAATAAAAGGGGTCACTTTTGTGGTCTTCACCAGTCCAATGATTGATGTTAGACACATCAAGGTGGGCAATTACAGTCACACACAAGACCAAGATCCATACATCTTCCTTGAGTCATTCCTTGAGTCATCTTCCTTGAAGGAACACCACAAGGATAAGGGGTTGAAGCCTTGAAGGAAGGGTACCATGCATCACTGTTCATCATTGAGGAATACCGAGATCTACACAAAGAAGTAGAGTATAAGCATTAGGAAATGCAGTATTTAATTAACTTCCTCAAGAGAGTGATGGAAGAATGGTTCGGCTGAGGATGAAAAGATGTTCCAGCAGTGATTAGTTGAGTCTCCCAAAGTTGCATTGCTGTGAGAAGACTTGAGGGTATTTGCACTAGCCATCTTGAAACTCCAATGGGAAAGCATCAAGAACCTACAAGGGAAGAGTGTAAGTGAAGAAATCATAAAAGGGTACCAACTTACAAAGAAAGGATTGAGAGCTCGGTTGGCTTGGAGAGGTGAAGATGATGCACCAAGGTGATGAAGTCCTTTTGAGTCTTGCGTTGACTTGAAGTTGAAGAAGCAAGGTTTGAAAAATTAGTCAGAATGGTGATTTGGTCAAAACTTGATCTGGTACGTCGGGTCCATGCCATGGTCTTAAAAACTGGTCCGGCTATAATACCCTATTATTTGAAATTTCCTTTATCTATTATCATTTACTAGGGGTGTGACACAGGGGTCCGATTAGCTACCGGACTGGTATGAATAGTGCATACTGACACCATGCTATAGTAATTTCGTGCGTACCGATGTATGCTACAGTAAAATTGGTCTCGTACCAGTCTTGTCTTGGATTGGTACAAGCCGGACCGCACCAAAATTTCAAATATTGGTCCATCACCATACTTAACTAAAAATGTTCTGGTCCAAACTCACATCTCTTCATCTTCAATAGCAAAATGAGAATCACTTAGTGATAGTGGCAAGTGCAATGATGGCAGTGAGTGTAGCAACAAGGAAGACGAAGAGACGGGAGCAAAAGCTTTTTCTGAACTCCACAAAAAAACTTTTGCCATGAGCGAAAGCTTCATATACAGCTTCCACGACTTCCGTTCATGGTGGAAGTGGTAGATGGAGCTTTGCTCGACGTGCTCTCCCCTTCCTCTCCATCTAAGTCAACGGCGAGTGATGGACCATGGTCCCTGTTTGGACCAATACATACCGGTTGTATTACTTGGAATGGACTGGTATTTTAATCCATGAGAAGATCTTGTGCCGGCTTGAAGTAGAAGAGATTCTTTCACCACTTAAAAAGAGAAGAATAGAAATGGCTTGCATGGAGAAGAAATGGAGATAAGAGGAGAAGAGTAAGAGGGACTCAGGCCCTTGAAGAGAAGAGGAGAGAGGGACTCAGTGCATATCCATTTCTCTTTCAATCCCTTGAATTGTGGAGGGTGATTGCTTTTTGCTTGGATGACAATGCTTCTTTGGTAAATGAGTTTGAACTATGAAGTACTTCAACTCATGTCTTAACTTTGAACTTGTTGAAGTGTTTCTTTCCAACTTTGGAGCTAGCTTGAGTAAGTGAGCTTGCTAGCTTGTTTGAGCCACCTGAGGAACTTGCAAATAAGCACTTGTGATGCAAATATGGAATGCTATGGTCTACTCCTACCATGATGCATGAAATACACTTGATATTTTTTTGGTGGAGGCATGCATGAACCATATATAGCTCTACATGGAGAGCATGGTGATTTTATGCTAATCTAACATACTATGATGCTTGCATTTTGGTGGAGGCATGCATGAACCATATATAGCTCTACATGGAGCATGGTGATTTTATGCTAATCTAACATACTAATGCAAGAGTGGAGTCTTGAAAGGTACCCTTACGCTAGGGTGGCCTTAGATTCCATTTGTATTTTCTTGGGGCATGGCCTGGCCTCCATCACCAAAGAGGAGGGAACTTGCTAGAGTTTTGCGTTGATCATCAATGGATGACCAAATAAGAGTGGAGCACTCCTCTTGGCAATGCTGGGGCGAGAAAAAAGTAATGAGGAGAGGGAGAGAGAGATGTGACAGGAAGAGATTTTTTATTTTTTATTTTATTTTTATTTTTAAATTGGGTGATCCCAATTCCAATCACTATAAAAAGATGTGATAGCCTGACAGTTGAGATTTTTATTTTTAAGTTGAGATGGGATAAGGCATCAGGACCACTAATCCCATCACTATTTGGTGAGGCCATTTGTTGCCACCACCAGTAATAATTAATTTAATTATAATCATTAATAGTTCAATTTTTGGTTTAGTGCAAAGTCGGTTTTATTAATTTCTAGTTCAGTTTCAAGTCAAAAAATTTTTGACAAACAAAATTTAGGTTGACCAAAACCGGTTCGGTTTGAGTTTACCCGAATGGACAACATTATGAGTAATATTGCAGAATACCAAATTTGAGTCACCAAATAATTGTAACTAAGCTATCTCACTAAAGTATTTAAAAATGTCTTGCAATTGCTACCTACAAAAGGTTTTATGGAAATTCATTTAATGAACTACTTTAGCGTATAATCCACAACTTCTACAATTCTAATCATGCAAAACTTATCTCGACTAGTGTTATGATCTAAGCTCAAACTAGTATGTATTGCTCTGTATAGATGAAATTGACATGATACTGAGGTGCGCAGCTTCATTTGCAGCAAGCAGAAAAATTGCTCTGCTAATTTTTGGAGTCCTGTTCACAGCTTCATTCGCCTTCGTAGCTTGGTTTGGTTTGCCTCCTCTATGCAGCTCTGTCCGGATAGGTGAACCAAGCTTTGTATCTTTCTCTTGTCCGTAGCTTCGTCCACCTCCGCTCCACAGTCCGCTCTTGTCTACCTTAGTTTCTACTTTGTGCTGCATTGGTAGGTACCAACCTTGTTCTGTAATTGGGACAAAGTCGGTACAAACCAGTTTTTCAATCATTGTTTCTAATTAAAGCACCCATATGCTACACTATAAACTTTGGTGACACCTTCATATTTACTTTTCCAACTCCACTTAATTCATCCAAGACCTTTTTCATGTCACACTGGATATAATTTAGTCTCTGTAAAGAGAAGAAATAAATTATGTTTGGAAAATGTTGATGGTGTTGACTTTGGAGGGAAATGAAAAATTTGTAAATCTAAATTACTGCCAAATTGGAACTTGAAAATCTAATAACACCTTTTTGCCAGGGACTTCGTGGGCCTATGTTGTATTGCTCTATGTTTTTCTTCAAGTGTCTCGGATTATAGTTGTGGGGTCTTTATTTCCTCTTCTACGGTACTTTGGCTATGGCTTTACGTGGAAGGAGGCAATAATTCTTGTCTGGTCAGGATTGAGAGGGACGGTTGCATTAGCACTGGCACTTTCTGTTCAAGTAAGTCTTCTTCTCTTTATCTATGCAATCATTTGCTGGTTGAAATGTACCATCTTCTATTTCAATATTTAAATAAATTATTCCTTTTTTGGTGTTGTTTAGCGTGCCAGTGACAACTTGGATGAGTCAGTTCTCAAAGGAGAATCAGGAACCCTGGTATGCTTTCATGCCAGAGCTATTGCATGTAAACTGTGCTAAATAGAGTTCTAAAATACGATGGTTCTTGCTTAATGCAGTTTTTATTCTTCACTGGTGGGGTTGTTTTTTTGACATTAGTTATAAATGGATCCACTGTTCAGTTCTTGCTTGATCTTCTGGGCATGGATAAACTCTCAACCGAAAAGGTTAGGGAATTTTTGTTGATTTTATTAGTTATGCTAATTTACTATTCTAGTTCGTCACTGTTGCTTTTTTATCAGAATTGGCTCATATTTGTACATTTTTTTTTCTTGATTTTCACATCTTCATGATTTTATCACGTGTTTGAAATGACTAAGATATGAGTCATGCATTTAGTATGGACCAAGTGCTATTGGTCCAACTGGATCCAATCCTTTATTGTAGGCACCACCAGCATAATCGGCACTGTCAAAACAGTAGGATGGGCACAATAGTTTGACTTGTTTATATAACTATTCAAAATGATAGTAGATCAAGATTGTAATCCTTGGTGTTGGTCATGCATCTATTCATATTTAAATTATAGCTTGAGTTTGAGAAATAGTTCCAAAAAGGTATTACGGTGTACCTTATGAATATATTTGTTGGAAGTTGGAACCACATTGTCAAAACCTTCCTGTTTGTATTCCGAATCCTTTTGGGTCCATCATGTATGTAATTGTAACTTAAAATGGCTCTAAACCCAAGTAGTTTGATTTTCTGTGATGACTTGTGGGATTTCATTGATTTGTGATTGTTTATCTTAAAAGTTGGTTTTTACTCCCGTTTTCACCTTCTTTTTGCTTCGTAGTTATATTGGTTTTCATACCAGGACAAGTCTTTTTGCCTAGGGTCAATTATCTCATTGCCTTCCCAACCTTTTTTTGTGGTTCATGATAGAAACTTACACATCAAATGATAAATTCATAATAAATGGTTAGCTTTTCATTTACAATAAATGATATGAGTATCAGGCTGAACTTTTGTTTAATGTAGTTCCATGAAAGTAGGTACTATCACTTGAAGATAGAATATCTATTTTACATTATCATTGGTTGCAGAAAAGCTTACATGTAGATGATCTGTTTGTGCTTGGTGACAAACGTTAAGCATGTAATATACTTGAGGAGTATTCTCATTCCGTTTGATAGGATGACACTGAAAGAAAACCTGTGATGATATTATATATCTAAAGCTGTGCAGTTGGTATTACAATGATTCTAGTTCCTTTATCATTTTAGTTTCTTTCTAAATCCTTATATTGCTTATCATGGCAGATTCGTGTATTAAATTATGCAAGGTATGAAATGTTGAATAAGGCCTTGGAGTCTTTTGGGGAACTTGGAGATGATGAAGAACTTGGGCCTGCTGATTGGCCCACTGTAAGGCGATACATCACATGCTTAAGTAACCTAGATGAAGGTCAAATACATCCTCATAGTATTGGTGAGGGCGAGTCTTACCTTCATACGATGAACTTGCGAGACATTCGCATACGTTTTTTGAATGGTATGCTACTTGTACAAATAAACATCTTTACTAAAGTAATTAGTTATCAAATGAGAGCATGTGTTTTCTTAATTTTTTGCTCAAACAAATAATTGTGACTAGAAGGTAACTAGTATGAGCACTTATGAAGCAAGAGTAACTCATATCATGATTTCTTAATCTCTCTAAAGCATATGGTAAACTTGATACATAAATACCAACAAAAAGACATCTACATTAAATCCTTTTAACAAATGAATAGTATGAAGTTCTTGAGAACCAAAAGGTTATAGTTAACTCAACTAGTAAAGTTTTTAGTTGTTGATAATAAGGTCTTAATATAAAAAAAAATGACATTCACCATTGCCACTTGCCTTCTTCCAAAACCCAATTCTTGAGAATTCATGCCATTATTGCATGTCTCATACAGAGTGTTGTACGCCATGAATATATGAACAAAGATGCTTCATGAGCTTCAGATGGTTAGCTATTGAAATGGGTTAAGCATAAAAACATCCTTTCAAAGAAGGCTATGAAAAGGTGTGTGCTTATTTAGCATGCATGGTTTCAGAGGGAGGTTGTTATACAAATAAATATAGGCTATATGGGCTTTACATAGTTACAAAACTATTCATAACCTTGTATAGGTTCATACAACATGACTAGATCTTTAATTAACCTATACGAGACTAAACCTCTCTTTCTATTGTTCTAAAACTCTCTCTTCAGCTAGAGCATATATATTAGTTATACCCAATTTGATATGAAGTATAGAAAATCTACTTCCAAGCTTCCAGCCGGGGACTTGGTGAACTTATCAATGAGTTGATATTCAAAGGTAGTCTAGGGTGTGCCATTCTTTTTAGACATTACAACATCTTTAATAAAATGAACATTACAACATATTTAATAAAATGATGGTTAATCTTGATATGTTACTAACAAAATTAATAACAGCTTGGTTGTCATATTGTATAACCCATAGATTACATAATCAATCTTAACAATCCGGTATAGCCAGTTTGTATCATGAACTAGGACACAAAGCATATAGATACTATGTTATATAATTTTTTTAAGTAGATATGGGTTGGTGAAGACTAACAAACATGAACCATGTCATTCGAATATATAATACATGTTGGTATCAACTCCGTTGGCTAGGAAATCTAACCATTGGGGTTTTTTTTTTAATGTTTTTTATATTTGTTATATTAAACAACTACAAATACTTTCTGGTCATTTGAAACTTTGGGCCAGGGAATTGCTCTCTTTATAAACTCTTATTTGTTACTAATTCACTCCATTCAAAATTCTCCCTCTACACTGTGTTTAGCAGAGCGGACGGAAAATAAAAAAGATGGAAAAATAAGAAGGAAAGGAAACTGAGAAAGATGGAAAAATAAGAAATATTTCTTTCTTTATGTTTAGCAAAGGAAGGAAAATTAAAAGGATTGTTATAGTCCAGGCCCTGTCCGCCTCTGTTGCTGCTGCTTTGGAGGGAGAGGAGCTCAATTTCGTCGGCAAGCTTAGAGGAGGAGGAGGATGTAGATGGGTGGAGAAGGGGATCGTCGGGCTGGTAAGTGGCGGCCATGATGGTGAAAACGAGGACGGCGGCAACGAAGAGGGCGAAGCCGATTCCAAGCACAAAGTTCGGGAAAGGGAAGAGAGAAGGAGAGAGTGGGGGTGAGAATAGGAGCAGGGACCGCGTGAGATGAGTATCCGTCCAAATCAGACAGATCAACCCAACTTTCCTTCCATTTTTCCCTTTTGCAGTTTCTGTCTGCCCTGTTAAACGCAAAAAAATTCTGCTTTCCATCTTTTCTGCTTTCCGTCCGCTCTGCTAAGCACAGTGTTAAGCGCAAGGGACTATAACACCTAATATTGCTACTGCTTTTTAAGGGTGTTTGGTAGGCTATTGTGTTATTGTTATTGTACTTTTGCTATTAGTATTATTTGGAATTTTTTAAAAATTATAATTAAAATGTCTCTTAAACAATATAAATTATGTATTAATATAATTTAAAAATAATATGTATATATATTTATATATAAAGTCATAATTAATTTTTCTAATAATATTATCAAATAAGAGTAATTTGATTACAAAGTTTATCATCTTTGTTGAATTTATAATACTATTCTCCAACATTTTATTTAATTTAATCTAAATACATATCTAGAGTGGTGGTAAAAACAATGATGATGATAGTGGCACATGAGAGTCCACCGAATATATTCTTATAATTAAATAAAATTTAATTTTTTTATTTTTAAAATAATTAAGTTTATAAAATTATTAATTTATATATTAACTAGTGTATTAATTAGATATATATTAATATATATTACATGATTATACTAATTAATATATATTAAATTAATAAATGAATAATAATTAATTAATTAATATATATATATGGCCATGTGGTATATATTAGACTTGACAATTCGGGTCAGCGGGTCATGTTAGCAGTGGCCTGACCCGATTAAGCCAACCTGAATACGACCCGAGTGTAATTGAGTCAAACCCAACACTATCCAAATAACCCGTTTATTAAATGAGTCATATATTAACCTAAGTACCAACATGAACCGAATAACCTATTTAGTAATTGGGTCATTTAATTACCTGATCTGCTTGACCTGACATAATCTGATTATAAATTTATTATTCATATTTTATACATAAATAACAAATTGATAAACATTCTATTAAAATTTAATAAAAAATTGGGTATGTGGTGTGGGATGAAATCTAGGTTAAAAGATAGTTACAAGAGATTTAGGCTTCTGGGTGGCACTAGGAGTTGGATGGGCTTATATTTAATTAATTTTTATATATATATATATATATATATATATATATATATATATATATATATTATCTTTAATATTTTATGACACCAATACTAAAATGTTGATCTCATATGATATACAAAAGATACTAGAGAATCACTGCAAACAACATTGACAAAGGTGCTAGCACCACTTGGGTTACTCGGATTGAGCAACATCTCATTGATTGGTAGTTGTGGTAGCTATCCAAATGTTTGCAAATGCTTAAAATTGTCATAAGAGATTTGCCTAGCCATTTTTGACCAAGAGTCCTTTCTTAGAAGCAATGTGTGACTAAGTGCAAAGACTTCAACCGATGTGCGGTGAAGCCACTACCTTTGATCAACAACAAGGCTGTGTCAGACTTTGGTCTTGATGTTAAGTTTTAAGTGGGGTGATTGTGATACCAATATTGATGCAACAAAATATAGGGTAGGGTGTTTCCTTGTTGACTCTAAGCCTGGGATGACTAGTACGACTGAGAAAACCATAGAGGGTTTTGAGATGAGGGAGGATTAAAGTATATTTGAAGAAATCTAGAAAACATGATGGAACTCATAAAATATGATATGTATTTGAGCAACCTTAGGTTAAATTAGTAGAAACAATAACAAACTATAGGGATATAAAGGACGCTCAAATATAAATGACTCATTGGAAATAGGAGAGACAATCTTTAGCTTTATACACTGGTTGGGGAGTTCCACCATGTAGTGAGCAATTTTTGCAAGTGCAGCCTTGTGAGTTACAATAAGAAAAAGGGAGTTCCCAAGGGAAAATAAAGTTAAAACAAGAAAAGGAGGTCGATAACATCTGAGCAAAGACAGGAGTGTGGATAGCACAAAATCTAGTAGCTCTCTTTATAGACCTTAGGGGGAGCTAATCCAAAGCAAACCTAACCTAAAACATATTGGAAACATGAGGACTTATGCTGAAAATATGAACAAGAAAAGTTAAAACAAATAACAAACTTATACTAAAGCTGGAAGATTGAACAAGAAGAGTTAAAACAAATAACAAACTTAGAGTAAAGCGGGAAGATTCTTGCACATACTTCCTTTGTCTCCAACAACTTTGGCATGATTCCTAATAACTTTGGAATGATTCTTGAGTTGGTGCCTTCTGTATGGGTTAGGCCTTCAGGCTGCATCACCAACTTAGTGTCACATGGGAAGTTATAGAAAAGTTGATATGATATATAAAATTTAGTGAATTTACCACTATTAACTTGAGCTTAAATATTTTAATTTAGCTATATTGCTTTAGGCTTACAATGTTAATGGGTTAATTTACTTATTAAGCGGGTTATAATAAAATAGTATTAGAGAAAACTTAATCCTCAACATAATGAGAGGCTAATAGGAAAAGGTTACCAATGATGGTAGAGCCACAATTGGATTGATCTCATATATAGCCAATTAAGAGATGGTTCTCAAACATATACATATGTTAGGCTTTGAGCTTGACTAGAACATCAAATCATAAGTGGGGGAAATTGTGATTTCTTAATTTGATTTCATATCGAAAGTGAGAGAAAAGATGATTTGGTATGCAAGGCTTAATGAGCTTACCACTATTAACTTGGGCTTATACATTCTAAATTAGGCATGTTGCTATTTGGTTTACCAAGTTAATGGATTAGTTTGTTTAGTAAATGAGTTTTAATAAATGGTATCTGAGTAAATTTATTCTGAAGCAGGGTGAGAGACTATTAGAAAGGGTTGTTGAGGATAGTGGAGTTGCTTTTGGGCTAACCTCACATGCTACTAATTAAGAGATAGTTATTAGATATGTGTTAGGCTTTGGGCTTGATGAGTACGTTAGCTCTAAGGGAGAATGTGATGTTGTAGTTTAGTCCCACATGGAAAGCAAAAACAAAGATAATATGGTATATAAAGTTTTTTAAGCTTACTACTATTAATTCAGGCTTAAGCATTTAAATTGTACAATATTATTTTAGGCTCATTAAGTTAATATGTTAGTTTTATCATCTCGATTTTAAGGTGGTCTACTTATTGGTCCAATCTTGGATCAGTACAAATTAGCTAATCATGCTCCTATGGGCAGATTTTGTAAACTATGATGTATACATATGTATATATCTATGAATGTATAGATGTGTATATTATATATATAATGTTGTTTTGGGTTGTACGAATCTGTACCCGCTGATATGTTATTGGATTAATACATTAGTATAGACTAATTTAAAACCTAGCTATGTGTAACTATCATGTTAAATCATGAACTTATTGTGTTTCCTAGAGAATAGGTTAATGAAATTAAAATTTAAAAGCAAACCTTATTGTTTTCTCTATGGCTAGGTTAATGAAGGATACAAATGCAAAACATTAGGTTAACTGGACCTTTGAATTTCTAGTAGTAGCAGTGAAATTTCCTTGCATAGTATTGGACCAATTGGCAGTAGTCAGTGTATTAGGGAAATTATGTTCTTTCTAGTTGTGAAGCATGACACTTTTTGGTGATTCTTCAACTAAAACTTCAAATTTCATCACAACATTTAGCAATTAGCTTCTGATTGAAAGTTGTTTCTTCATCTTTCCTTATAGTTTTTGTTACCGAATCTTCTTTTACTGAGTATTAATATTGCATTTATAATAAAAATTATGAAAAATTTACTTTGCCAAAATATGAATTTATTTCATACATCTTATTTTTCAGGTGTTCAGGCTGCATATTGGGGAATGCTTGAGGAGGGAAGAATAACACAGTCCACAGCAGCTCTTCTAATGCAATCTGTCGATGAAGCTATGGATTTGGTATCAAGTGATCCTTTAAGTGATTGGAAGGGTTTAAAATCTAATGTACATTTCCCAGAGTATTATAGGTTCCTGCAAGTGAGCAGATTTCCGCGGAGGCTGATCACATATTTTACTGTGGAACGGTTGGAATCTGCATGCTATATATGTGCAGCATTTCTTCGAGCTCATAGAATAGCGAGGAGGAAACTTCATGATTTTCTTGGTATATTATCTTTCACCCCATGATTTTCTTGGTATATTATCTTTTTTCTTTCACCTAGATACCGGTTTGAAGACTCTGAACAAAACTACCAGTCCGATTGGTACCAATATATATATATATATATATATATATATAACCGGTACGGACTCTATGGTTGGACCGATATGTACCGGGCAGTAAAGATTCAAAACTCGGTCCGAAACTTGTTAGTACGGCCAGTTTGTATCGGTCCAGTGGAGGACCGGTCGTGGAGCAACCGTCAGAGCATGGTTGCAGGCAGACGGCGGGTGGAAGCAGAAGCAGCATGCCGGCAGAAGCTTTGATTGAGCTGCCTTCTATGCTGCCCATGTTGCCGCCATTGCCGTCCGCTTTTGCTATCAATTTGTATGGTATATACCGGTACTGTACCGGTCCGGCAACTCCGGACTAGATTTTGAAACCTTGCCAGGCAGTACAGAATGAAATTTGATTCTTGCTTTGACCTCATCAATATTTTGTCTTATTCTTTTATTATTTCTATTTATCCTGGTTGTGAATTGATGTTGGTAAGAATACCTCATCTTATTTCTAGCAAATGATAGAATACTCAATGTGGGGCTACAAAAGACTAAGAACTCTAATAGGCGTAACTCTAGCTCCTGTTCTCAAGATGGAGCATAACTGATCATACCTAACTTGTATAAAATAAAACAAGTTAAAGCAAGGGCTTTTATGAAGAGGTTGACAATATTCTTTTGATTATTTCCACGGGTGCGGTTCATAACTAAGTCTCTAAAAAAATAATGTTCAACATCATATTTCATCCGTTCACAGAATATTGTTTTCGCACAATTTTGTTCACAAATATGTAGAAAACCATCCATGGGCATATAATAATTTCACAGTTGAAATCAGAATTCAATGCTATCAAAAAATCTATACTCTCTTAGTTTTTTAAAGCATGGAAAAAAGAAAACCAAAGAAATAGGACATTAACATATAAAAAATGCTTGTAGATAATAAGAAAAGAAATGCATAATCAATAATAAATTATAAGAAAACTTACAAATAAATATCCATGGCAAGTTTATGAAACTAATGTTGAACTCAGAATTCAATGCTATCAAAAAATATATATTCTTATAGCATGGAAAAAAGAAAACCAAAGAAATATGACATTTACATATCAAAATGCTAGTAGATAATAAGAAAAGAAATGCATAATGCATCATCAATCATAAACTGTAAGAAAACTTATAGATAAATATCCATGACTAGTCTAATTTTGCCAATTCAATTCCAATTGGCCACACCAATAAGCATTTTGCCCCTTTAATCGCATATCACATGCATCCTCTTACTCATTGTCAGCATCTTGATTATGTTGAAAAAATATAATATGCTTGAATATATTATAGGTCTTATATATATGAGGTTTGTACTGATCCAACCTTGTATATATTTAATGGTATCATGTGTCAGTTAGTATCGATTGATATATACCAATCTTACAGTTGCATAAGTACAAACTAGTATTTAAAACTTTAATATATATATATAAGTTTTTAGATGCTTGGTTCACTATTGGACTAGTTTGTGCTGATTCATGTCAACACATCGTACCGTGATACCAATTGGTTTTAGTTAATAGATTGATTTTTGAAACTAATATATATTATATATACACACTTGTATTAGTAATACGAAGCACATACGAGTCTGATAGTAAACTAGTACATTAGTATAAACCGATATTTAAAACCTTGATATGGATCAATACATGACATAAAAGAGCCTAATTCTCCATTTCTAATAAAACCATAAACATTAAACATATATTATGTATGCATCAGGATACAAATATCCAACTTTTGGTATTTTGTCAAATACCAATGTACTATAGTCTTTCTTGTTTCTAATTATTACCTCAGTTTGCATTCTACATCTTAATCCAACCACTTATCAAATATTATAAGCAATTCTCTAATTTATAAATATAAAATCAATTGTTGATTCACAGCCCATAATTTCTCAATTATCAAGCATTATAGTAATTTGGAGAATAAGTTTATCCAAACTCAATCATATTAATTAAGGACACAAATGCCTTATACAAAGGTTACAGTTAGGTGGTTCTCCCAAACTGAAGCCTATTTTCCTCATCTTCTCTAATGTAAGTTTTTATTACCCATACAATTGTATTTCATTGTTGGGTTTGTTTCTATTATTATTATTATTATTATCATTTTATTATTTAATTAGATTTGTGTATCTGATATAAGTTTAGCAGCCGACCAATCTAATTTCCATAGAATGATTTGTGCTTATCCATCTTGTGATGCATTAGATCTGGGAAATGAAGCTAATCATTATTTTTTTTCAATCATTGTATATTTGTTCCGTCACCCCCACCATTTGGTTTTAGCATTTCTTTTCTTCATAAATGGGTAATTTCTCAAGATCAGAATTTAAACTATTTGATGACCCGCTAGCATATTTAGTATCTATTTTTAACTAGTTAAATCTATTAATATAAAAATTAGAAAAATCTTACAGAGTGATTCATTACCAATTGGTCACTCTTTGCTAGTGACTAGAGCAATTCGAAAGTGACTTAGTTTGGAGACATCCAATTAGGCATGTTGAAATAAGGGCTTTGTTAATAGATGTGGCGGTTATAAGGGCCTAATAGTAGAGAATAGGGATGCTTTAATTTCAAACTTACATGAGTCCCAAGTTCTAAGTTAACCTAATACTCTCATCATTTAGGTACTATAATAGATGAACATGCTTATAACATCCTGGGTTAACAAAGGGGCCCTATTCTAATGGTAGAAAGTAGGGATGCTTCATATTATGCATTTCCATTGATATTATACGCCTTAGTTTCTACATATAGAGGGACAATGTAACTATTCTAAATACAATATAATTATCCATCTCTCTTTTATTTCAACTTTGATACTAAGTCTCAGAGTTTGTAGAAGATATACATGCCTTAATTCTAGGAAATGGCAATTGGAGTACTACTTAATGTCACAATCGTAATGTCACAATCTCATTGCTATAAGATGTAGAATAAATTTCATCTCTATTATACAAACGAATGATCACAGGACTCTCAACAACCAAGGCGACATAATATATTAATTTATGAGAGTTTGCACTTTTTTGTGGATGAAAATTGTAATAATTATCTTCTCTTCCCCAAAGTCATATTTATAAAATTATGATTTTTTATTGTAGTTTTTTTATTATAAGTCTCTACTAAAAATAATTCACTAATATTACTTCTTTGGGCAAGGGCAAAATCCTCATCACTGATGCTACATGGTTAAAAAACTTTCCTTGGATACTGGAATATTATTACTAATGAACTTGTGCATGCTTTCGTTTATTTTTCATCATTCTGTTTTTAAGTGTTGAATGAACTAATAATCAAAATTTTTTTTTCTAGAGTGCAATCAACCTAGATGCGCCAATTTTTACCACCCATCTCCAACTATCATATCTTAGCCAAAGTTTTAGGCTGTGTATACGAGAGAGGAAAAGAGAGAGAAAGGAAAATATCTTTCATTTTCCTTTGTTTATCGGGAGAGAAAGGAAAATTTAGGAAGGAAAATTTCTTAGTTTTCCTTCCAAACTCAATACCTCCAAATTGGAAGGAAAACTATATTTTTCTCTTCCACCCATTTTCCTTCTAATTTTTCTTTTCGATTCATTTTCCTTTAGTTAGAGTAAGGGTAAAAGGAAAAGTTATCATTCAACCTAGGGTAACACCCTTTTTACACAAAGGTTATAGGGTTAACGGGTAAACCCTAAACCCATTAACCTAATAACAATAAAGCACTAACATAAAGCACTAACACTCCCCTTCAAGCTGGAGAAAAGATGTTAATTAGACCCAGCTTGTTACACAAATTCTTAAGTCTAGTTGATCCCAAAGCCTTGGTGAAGATATCGGCAATCTGGTCTTCAGACTT
>CM050441.1:31323657-31339306 GCA_027562315.1 Costus pulverulentus | reverse complement strand
AATTTCTTCATAGAGACGGAGGACATGACTGAGATTCTGTCTGGAGGCATAAGTGCCGGTTAGAAATTCCCAAGCAGATTTGGTGGTTTTCTGATACATAATAGTAGAGGCAACCTTGGTGTCCATACTATGAAGTAATAAATTCAGGACAGCCATATCTGAACGACGCCATGAATCATAAGTAGGATCAGTAGGAAGAGGAGCAGACTGAGTGAGATGATGCTCCTTTCCATGAGATCCCAGAAAAAGGCGAACTGATTGTGACCATAACTGAAAGTTTGTACCATCAAACTTAATAATATTTGTTCCAAAGGTGGTGCCAGGTTTGAAATCCATGTTGAAGGACGAAGAATCCATAGTGAAACAGCAGTAAGAAAAACACCGAATGCTAAACTGAGTGGTGAAGCAAGAAGAGAGCGTCACCTTGCCGTGGAGGAGCGTCGGCCGAAAAATTCCGTAGTAGACTTGTAAGATGTTGCGAAGAGTCCCACGTGCTAGAAGGAAACGTACATATAAAAGGAAATCCAGCCGTATGAGAAATCCGATATTCGGAATCGGATTCGAAATCTCGCCGCGTGCGTCGAAGTCACGTTGACCTAGTCAACGCCTCAAAACGAACGCTGGAACGAGTTTCATGCCTTCGTCTTCGCGCAACACCGAACGAGCGCCGCTGCGCTTGTCGGCCACTGTCGCCGGGAGAGGTGGACGGGGAAGGAGAGCATACGGCAGTTTCGGCGTCCGCCAACCTCGAAGAATCAGATCTAGTGCAGCGTCAGAGCGTCACAAATTGACGCCATCGACATCCGCATCTGCATGTGCGGCGGCGAGAAGACTTCATAGATAGACGTCATCCTTCAGAGCGTCGGTAAGGCTCTCGGTGATGAGCAATGGAAGAAGAAGTTGTGGCAAGAGGAAGCTTGGCGCCTCACACAGCCATGCCACGGCCGGTGAGAGCTCGCGCCAAGCGCCGAAGCTCCCTGGCCAAGCGACGACGACGAAAGCTCCTCTGTTCTTAGGTACAAAGTATAGAGAAGAGGGCGGCGGAACGGAGAAGCAGCAGCGACAGCAAGGCGGCAGCGACGGCGGTGGTGGCGGAGGGCAGCAGCGTCGTCGGCGATGGAGGGATCGAATGCTTTGATACCAAGTTAGAGTAAGGGTAAAAGGAAAAGTTATCATTCAACCTAGGGTAACACCCTTTTTACACAAAGGTTATAGGGTTAACGGGTAAACCCTAAACCCATTAACCTAATAACAATAAAGCACTAACATAAAGCACTAACACCTTCCATTTTCTATCCTCTCTTGTATACACAGTGTT
The DNA here is from genome assembly GCA_027562315.1 of Costus pulverulentus. NCBI lineage: Eukaryota > Viridiplantae > Streptophyta > Magnoliopsida > Zingiberales > Costaceae > Costus > Costus pulverulentus. The sequence goes on along the minus strand of CM050441.1, from coordinate 31,337,988 downwards.
AGTGAATCAAATTAAGTTGTTTTATCCAAGTATTATCAAGGAACAGAATTTTTTTATGTGCTTTTTATCAGGCAATTTTAAGTATTTTGATGGTCAAGCTTGTAGTTTTGGGTTTAATGAGGGAATAATTGTAAGGATTTTGACCCCCTATTATGTAGGTCCTACTCACTAACCTTTTCAGATGAAGAGAGAGGACGAAGGGGGCAGAGTGGGAAGAGACAAGAACTGTGTGGTGGTGTTGTTGAGAGAAAATAAGGAATTATTGTAAATTGGTTCTGTACCAAGGAAGAAGAGAAACTATTCTTAGTGATCCATAAGGATAGAAATATAACATTTTAAATATGACTAATCCCCTATTATGTAGGCCCTACTCACGAACCTTTTTAGATGAAGAGAGAGGGAGAAGGGGGCAGAGTGGGAAGAGACAAGAACTGTGTGGTGGTGTTGTTGAGAGAAAACAAAGAATTATTGTAACTTGGCTCTGTACCAAGGAAGATGATAAACTATTCTTAGTTATCCATAAGGATAGAAATATAACATCTTATGGCTCCGTTTGGTGGAGCTTTCTCACCAGCTTTTACTATGTACTGATTTTCGTATTACTACAGTAACTACTTCAGTGCCTAGGGCAGTAAATTTTTCCACAAAAGTGCTACAGTAAAAATAGGGATAAAACTGCACCAAACGCAGCCTAAATAGGACTAACCCACTCACAAAATTGTCCATGTGGAGCTAGAAGATGACGCACTGTAACTAGTTATTTCAACAACTAGGCATCTCTTTTTGATTGTATGTTTGAGCTAGTAGTCCTGGTACTGTTAATTTCATGTGCTCCACATTTTTCATTTTTATTTTAAAATGGTATCTTCTGATCACAATCATGAGACAGGCAATAAAGTATTAGTTATTTTGATTTTTAGTATATCTTATGATTCGTTATAAATGATTCACCCAAGATTATAAATTACATTGTCTGTTCTTAAAGTTGCCTCCTTCCTACTAGGTGAGAGTGCAATTGCTACTACTGTCATTAATGAAAGCAATGTAGAGGGTGAGGAAGCTCGAAAGTTCTTGGAAGATGTTCGTCTCACATTTCCCCAGGTCCACAATTTCCCAATTTATATAATCAACCATTATACATCATTAGTTCAAATTATTGTTGAGAAGATGTTCATTCCTATCCTTGCCTTTTCATCGTAGATAATAAATACAGCAACTCAGTTAACTGTAGCATCAAGAAACCAGAGATCATTCATTAGTAGCTTCTAATTATTAATCATTATTGTTGCAAAAAATGGATTCTTGTAGGTCCTTCGTGTTGTGAAAACAAGACAAGTAACATATTCTGTACTGAAACATCTTAGTGAATATGTACAAAACCTTGAGCAAGTTGGATTACTAGAACAAAAGGAGATGCTTCATCTCAATGATGCTGTACAGGTAGCTAAAGTTTTTTTATAGATAAAGCTGTCTATCTTGAAATTTTTCCTCGGGTCTTCTGTGTCTAAATATTATTTGTTGCAACATGGCAGACTGACCTAAAAAAGCTTCTAAGAAATCCACCTATGGTTAAAATGCCGAAAATCAGTGAGCTATTAAGTTCACATCCTTTGCTCGGTGCACTGCCTACGGCTATTCGTGACCCTCTAGGAAGTTCAACAAAAGAAACAATAAAGCTACATGGTGTAAATGTGTATAAAGAGGACTCCAAGCCAACAGGAATTTGGCTAATTTCTATGGGAGCAGTTAAGGTTAGGTTGGAAATCAATGCATTTAATACTATGGTTTAAGCTTTTATGCTTTCATAAATTGTGACTTTGTGATAATGCATGATTAATCAACAGTGGGCTAGTAAGAAGTTGAGAAATAAGCATGCATTGCATCCAACATTTTCACATGGAAGTACCTTGGGACTATATGAAGTGCTAACAGGAAAGCCGTACATTTGTAGCATGGTCACTGACTCTGTCGTCCACTGTTTCTTCATCGAATCTGAAAAGATACTCTCAGTACTAAGATCAGATCCAGCTATTGAAGACTTCCTTTGGCAGGTATTTTTTCGTATAGTCCCTGCTTAAATGTTAAGGTATCGTAGTCCTTTAGTTATTTTCACAACTTTACATTTTTGAAAGTTCGGCAAGGCTTATGGACCAAGCCAAAACCAATCATGAACTTAGACAAGGTGATGACATGTGAATCTTTTGTAAAGTGGATCTGTTCATGTATTTAAGAACTGGTCTGAACTCTCTAGTCGCTAGCATGAGCAGTGTATACTAGTTTGGTCTTTTACATATATAACAATATATGGTACAGACTAGTACATACTAGTATGTATTAGTCTGATGGTAGATTGGTGTACTAGTGCAAACTAGTATTTTAAACCATGCATCTATTTTACAACACGAAATATGATTCTGCAATCTAGAATCTAAATCATATGATACTAATTATTGTGCAAGTTCTGAGTGAATGGAAAATGAGACAAAATTATTTTCTTAAACAATTTTCTTGTTTATAAGTTATTGTATATCTCATGTTGCATTTTCTAATTATTAAAATTTGATATTCTATTTGCAGGAAAGTTCTATAGTTCTAGCTAAAATCTTACTTCCCCAAGTATTTGAGAAACTGACAATGCCAGAATTGAGGGGTCTTATTGCTGAAAAATCAAGTATGAAAAATTATATAAGAGGAGAAGTTGTAGAAATTAAACCAAAATCTGTTGGGTTTTTATTGGAAGGGTTTATAAAGAGTCAAGATTTTGATGAACAATTGGTGACATCGCCAGCAGCATTAATTCCATCACTGACTGATCTAAGCTTTGTTGATTTAGAATCCTCAGGTATGCAAAAGTTAATCTCATGTTTATCCTGAATTATCTCAGATAGGCCATATCTGGTTCTAAACTCCTGATCTCAAGAAGACATTATCTTTGCTTGTCATATGCTTGCTGATTTTTTGTAAGAATCTGACTATTAATGAAAAACTCTTGAGCTATTGTTATTTTCATAAGATATTCTTTACTTGTTCTATTGGAATTTACACTTTAGCTATGCCTGCTACAAAACTACATCTATCATTTCTTTGGGGAAGGAATAGGCAATTAGTTTTGTAGGCAAACCTTATTCCCATAAAGTATAATGCAAATTTATCTTTTTACTATTTCTTAATATAAATTATACTTTGTTGGTTATTGCTTGTTAGAAGAATGTTAGCAACATATGCTGCAAGCATAACAATCCCTGAAGAGGTATTTTAAACAAATATTGATTATTTTGTCTTTTGTCTTGCTACTTCACCCACGGAACATCTGTACCACCTAAGATAATTTTTCCAGCTAAGTGAATTTTTCAAACCATGCTCTTGGACTTTGTTTTAGTACAAACTGTGATGACTACTCTATATAAACTTCTTCTATTAAATCACCATATAAGAAGACATTTTCTACATCCATCTAGAATAATGACCAGTTTTGGTTGATGGCAATCGATAGTAATATGCATATAGAATTCAAACTAGCAACCATGGAGAAGGCCTCGAATTAATCAAGTCTATTTCTTTAGTGAACCTTTTGGAAACTAGTTTAGTCATGTATTGTTTCACATAGCCTTCCAAGTTGTATTTCATTGTAGATACCCGTTTTCACATGACTCGTTTAATTCTTTTTGAAGAGGTACTAACTCCCAAATCCCTCTTTTTGAAGAGGTACTAACTCCCAAATCCCTTTTGTGATCAGTGCATCTATGGCTTCACTTATAGTTTGTTTCTACTAACTATTACACATAACTTTCTATGCATTCTTGGGGACACAAATAGCAAAAAGTGAGTGACATGTGGTGAAATTCAAGGATGAATAGTTATATGATATATAGTTTGATATAGGATGATAAGTGGTAGCTTTTTACCTTTATGAAGTGCTAGACAGCTCTATATCAGAGTTTGATATTTGTGGAAGATCTGCAGCAATAGTTAACACTGGTGGTGCATGAAGTGGTCCTTGCCAAGATCATCTACTATGGACTTGCATTGTAGTTGAGTTTCTTGTGGTAGATAGTCTATTGGTGCTGGAATAGGAATGTGGTTTGAGCAATAGGGATTCTTCCTTTGTGGTACTGATATCCTTTAGATAGTAAGATTTATCTTTTGAAAAGGTAACATTGGCTGAAATACAGTGATGTTTGGGTACAGGCTCATACTAAGTCTAAGTAATTGAACTTTATATATAGAACCAAAAAACATGAGGTATTACTAGGAAGGATGAGCTAGTAGGACAGAATATTGAATAGACTACTACCTTGTAAGATTGAAATGATATACGGATGGTCAGATATGTTGTATCCGCAATAGAATTTTAGAACATTCATATGAAATGTCATTGTTTGTGTTGTATTTGGGAGATGCTTGTTTCGACATTCTGCAACACCATTTTGCAGAGAAGTGTATAAACAAGTACTCAGCGTGTAAAGGCATCTTGCTTGACCAGTGCAGAAGCGCCGAGAGGAAGGGAGCCAAGAGCAGTTGCAGATCTTATCCAGTGCAGCCACAGCAACGGTGCAAGATTTCAGTTGAGCATAGATACCCTCATGCAAGGAAGATCGCCAGCAATAGAAGAGGACAAGCACTCCTTAAGATTTCAGTCGACTTCCGAAGGAGGTGAACAAATGGCTACGAGCGGAAGAAGGGTTTAGAGGTTCAGCAGGAAGCGGAAGTAGTGGTGAGAGATGTAGGAGGGATGAAGGGCCGGAAGGCAACGCCGGAATCGCCGGAGCAGCAACGGAGGTGAGCAGAAGGTGAGGTTGGTGTTGGCGATTACCGCTCTGATACCAAGTTAGAATATGAAAAACGTAATCGTCTGTATTAGGGTTAGGAAAAACATGAATACATAAGAGAATAAGATTAGGGCAGGATAGGATAAGGCCCAAATCCAAAGAAAGCCCAAGTCCATTAACCATAACTCTTATTAACAGTGTAGTTGCATCTAACTTGTTAGATGTATGTTTATGTTTGGATGAATTACTCTCAGATAAGTTCAATTATAGAACTCTGCTGAAAACATTCTCAAGGTCTAGCACTTAGGTATCTATGAAGGTTTTAAGTATGGATCTGTGCTGGTGTAATGGTTCATTGTCATATTACATTGTTGCATGAGTAGTTTGATTTATACTACCAAGGTTTGTAAAATTGATTGAGACTGGTATTCTATTCCATGCTCGGACATATACATGCCAATCCGTAATGAATATAACTGATATAGCTTTTGCCATGTCTGAGCTTCTACCTTCGTCCACAGCAAGCTTGGACTGAAACAACTTCCTCTTTGACCTTTTGCCTTCATCTGCACCTCAATACCAAGCTTGGACTGAAACAACTTCCACTTTGACCTTTTGCCTTCATCTGCACCTCAATACCAAACTTGATCTAGTACCAAGACAAGGTTGGATTGATTTCTACTACATATCATTTAGTACCTATTCATATTAAACATATATTGGTACTAGTACAAGGTTGGACCAGAACATACTGCTTAGTGTGAACCGATTTTTAATACCATGGTATCTACCATAAGATTTTTCCAAGTAGTAGAATATGAGTCATTGAGGCTAAATTAAAATTTTGCAATGAGAAAATTTTGATATTGTCTAGATATATCTGTGAGATTCATTGTAGATGTTGATATACTTGTAACTCATCCCATTTTTCTCTCAGTATGACAGTATTCTAAGTGATTTATCCTCCTGTTTGAGATTAAAAAGTTCCTCATAGATTGAGTAACTCTTATGACATTATTTCCTAGCAAGTAGGTCCTCTGTAGGCAATCCTATATTTCCTTTGCAGTGAAGAGAAATATAGTTGTGCTTTGAATGTGAGGTTCCATACAATTTATTGATAAGTCATTTGACTACTTCATAATAGGCCATTTCCCATTTAAGATAATTTGGATCCTTTATAGATAATGAAGGGGAATTTGTCTAGTGATCCAAGAAAATATAAATGCTCTCATCCACATGATATAATTTTTCTCATTCAATTTGATAGTTGTACCAATAGTTTGTGTTGGTTTCACTTTCACATTAAACCAAACCCTATTTAGAAGGAAGAGAAATCCTTTCGGTCGATTAGATTTGGAAAGATCAGGATTCACATATTAGGGATGAAGGCATGGATCATTAAATTAACAAAACAAGAGAAAAGAAAGAGTTTAAATACATATCTAGTAATGTGGGGGGTGGAGGGAGCAGGTGGAAGGGAGAAACAAGGGGTGGAGGGAGCAGGTGGAAGGGAGAAACAAGGGGTGGAACAAGTCTGTATGGTACCAAGTTGAAGTTTGAGAAAAATAAAATTAAATTAACAAGGGGTGGAGGGAGCAGGTGGAAGGGAGAAACAAGGGGTGGAACAAGTCTGTATGGTACCAAGTTGAAGTTTGAGAAAAATAAAATTAAATTAACAAAACAAGAGAAAAGAAAGAGTTTAAATACATATCTAGTAATGGGTTCATGGGAAAAACTTGTTAACACTTGTTATCACTAACTTTTAAGACCTTTATTTATAGAAGTTATATCTATTATGTAATTTGATTAAATTTATTATCAACGTAATATCATTATGATTCATATCCATATTTCTCCTCTTTATGGTTTTCTTCAAACTGTAGCTTCTTATTTTTACAATGTGCTATGGCCTTATCTAACCATAGCCGTGCGGCTACTATTCATCACTACTAAGATTGTTCACACCAATATCTTCTTTCATTTTCTTCATCATGTTATTTTGTCAATGTCATGTATTGTTGTGGGTATTCACTTTAAATCCGAAAGCCTCTCCAATTGAAGAGCTTTTTTTCTTTCTAAAGAGAGATTATTTTGAGAAGTAGGATTATATAATATATGATTCCAAATATGGACCACTATTTGTTATCAAGATTGATGCTCAACTTATATCTGCCCTCAGCCAGCAACATTGCCTTTTTATCAATTTTCTTTTACTTATTGTGCATATTATATGGGACACATTCTGCCTCAAATGCGATTGATGGTAGTAGTCACTAAAGCCTACGTTTATGATAGTGATCGGAGGTTAGAAACATTGAAGCTATGAAACACTCTGAAAGTGATTAAATAAATTATGTATCTTTAATTTACCTGCTATTCAATTTCACACAGCAAAAAGATATAGTTGGCCATTTGATTTTCAGGTTTAGTGAACTATTCAAAGCAACATGCTGCCTTTTGTTGTATCCAAACTTGTTGAGATTTTTATGCAGATGTTTTTCAAACAGATTGCATTGGTCGTAGTGCGTAGTCCTTTCTTGATCATGCATGCAAACATACTTGAATGAATTTATAAATTGCACCATTAAGCGTAATTCTAGATTGATATTATGACTCTTGGTTGCTTCACCAATCAAAGCTTGAGATGCTTCTGTCGCAGATGTTCAGAATCTCAGCTTTTGCCACACTGCAGCGCGGTACCAGGTAGAAACAAGGGCCCGGGTGATATTTTTTGACATCGATGTATGTGAGAATGATGGTGCACTTCAAAAGAGATCTGCTTCATGGATTACACAAACTGCTGAACCTCCAAGAACCCTAAGTAAGGAGCATGTAGATCTGCTTAGCTGGCCTGAACATTTGTACAGAGCAAGAGGACATCATCAGAGCCCCAACGAATCCGCCAAGCAGACTAGTTTGTCTGCCAAAGCAATGGAGCTAAGCATATATGGGAGCATGGTAAGCAAACTTAAGGTCTGTTTGGCTCCACTGTCAAATAACTTTATAGCTGTGCTAAACTATGCTGCGTTGTATTATGCTGCACTGCGTTGTACTATGCTGCACTGTCAAAATTTATAAGATGTTTGGTTAATAATTTTTTAATTACTGTTAAAATTTAAAATAATAAATAAATATATTATTTTAAATTATTTAAAATAATAATATATTTTATTTTATTTAGTATTCAATTTTAAATTATTTAAAATAATAATACTTAAAATTTTAAACAAAATCATAAAAATTACTTTTTCAAAAAAGCAGAAACTACAAAAACATCAAATTGCAGCTTTCTCAACTTCTGTTTTTTTACTACTTTTTTCTGCTTTTGCTTTTCATTACCAAATAGTTTTTTTATCTGCTTTCAGCTTAAAAGCTGCTTAAAATCAGCTTAAAAGCGGGGCTAAACAAGCCCTTAGAAATGCCTATGCTTCATTCTTCCTTCTAACCTAACACTCTCTGGATCTATGCACTGTAGGTGAATGTCCGGTGTAATCACTGCCGCAATATCTTGACAACTTCGGCGTCTAGTCTTTCACACAACATGTCATACCCTAGGATTTCCTCGAGAAAAGCAAATGCCAGAACTCTTGTATCGGTACAGTCAGAGGGTGGCACTCTTAAAAGAAGGCTAGGTTCAGGATCCAGCAAATCTGGTGCAGTCCCACCATTACCTATCAGAAGCAGGAGAGTAAAGGATGTTGAAGACAACTCCAGCGATGAGTCTGGAGGTGAAGAAGTCATCGTCAGGATTGATTCCCCAAGTACACTCTCTTTCCACCAGGCATCTGGACCTTCAATTGTTCCAAAACAGTGAAGAATACGATGCTAATTCCATTATCAATTTTATGTAATTGTGATATACATCTGTTTATAAACCCAACCTTCTGTTAATTTTCTCCCGTCATATCTCCAGTCTCCAGTAAGGAAAAAAATTGAGTATTTCCTTTATGCCAACTCAGATGGTGGGAGGAGAGTGCAATGTGTTGCAAACAGGTTGCATAGAGTTCGCTGAGCCATGTATTGTTTCATTTACCTTCATGTCAGCATTTTCGCTACTGTTCCATGATGTGAATTGCATAAATAAATAATTACAGCATGATGAGAAAGTGACAATCAATTATTCAATCCTTCGCTCTCATTCTTTTGCAGTTTATTAAATATTTTACCACAACAATTACCTTTATACCATTTTATGCTATAATGTTTTAATTATATCCCTTGATGGCAGTTTTCTTTCAACCAATTCAAGTTGGAAAGATACTGGACAATTGTGGGTTTCTCAACACTTGACCTTTTTATTAGTATTAATAGTAAATTTATAGTGTTTGCTTATATTTTTGAACAATGAAAGTTAGCTAAGTTCATGAATGCAAATTTGCTACTCAATCGATTCACAGAATACGCTAGAATCACAATTGAAAATTATCTTGATGCAATTCAAATTATCTTGGCACATATAGGTAGTATATAATTCTATTATGGTTTGTTATTTTTAAACGTGCCTATTTTTGTATTTTTGTCCCTCGTAAGGTTTTAATCAACAATGAATGTATTGAAAAGAAACAATCGAACTCTAGGACATCAATAACTCTATACTTGTATCATTTTAGGGGTATGCACTTGAGGTGGCTTTTTTAATATTGAATAATATCCATATAAAAGTATCCCAATGACACCATATGAGCTATGAATTAGGAGATATTCAAAATTTTCTTTTATCAGAGTCTAAAGCTGCGAAGTGTATATGAATTGCTAAGAATTTATTAAATTGGAATCAAGATATAATAAAAACGTGTTTGTGTTGTATTCTAAAGAAACTAAAAATATTATTTTTATCATCCCAGCGAGATTGCTTATGAAACTAATTTTTTTTGAAAGAATTTTTCTCGAAAGAAGCTAGTAGGAGTGATTTTGACTTGAACAAGGTTCAAGGTTAATCATAAAGACACTCGGGTTGAGATGGAATATGAGCCTCTACCATAGATTGTTAGACAACCTGAGGCTTAAATTGTTAGGGAATATCGGGTGAAAAAAAAGAATTTTTAATGTGATGCACATAGTGGAATTTTCACTCAATTTATTTCTTCCCAGATGATCCATATGACATTAAAATAAACAAACATACATGTTTAGAAAGTTACTCTTACTGCAAGATCTAGAAAGTTACCTCTATAGGTATCCATACAGTGATTGATGCAGGTGGGAAGCATAAGTAAAGCTACTGATTTAAAATCAATTATTTATTTCTTTATTTTTCAGAATAAAGATCAAAATTCAGGAAACAACAAGAAATCTAGGGCTATAAAAAAATAATCATTTATGAAAAGTAGCTATGCCTTGGAGGAGGATCCAATGATCCTCAATTGGAACTGACTAAAACAAATGGTAGAACCAAACTAGCTCTCTTCAATCGTTCAAAAAATAGAGTGTTATGTCTTGTTTGAGCGTGTATGATATCTACAACAAGAAGACTAGTCAGATCAGTGAATGAAAATAGTACAGACATTTATCAGCCTTCAAAAGTGCCTATGCCTCCTAGGATGAACTAGTGATTATTCGATGGAACCAACTAATCTGAGAGGTAGAACGAAACATGTTCTTCCTAATCGTGTGAAAGATCAAGGTTCCAGCTTATGAAAGCACATTAAATACCTACAACAAAAAAGACTAATCTAATTATTTAATTAGTCTTAAAAAAAATGCTATGTCATGCAGTTTGATCCATTGTCACTTGAGTTGAATAGACTTATCCCGTAGGTAGAGCAAGATTAGTTCATTCTATTCATGCCAAAGATCAAGGGTTTTCTTTTCTCATATGTTTAAAATACGTGCAAAAATACACTTAATCAGATTAATATTAAGAGCAAAGTAGAAACTTGCAATAGGAAAGCAGAAGAGGAAATCTGGAAGCAGCAAGCGAGGCATGTGCCGATCAATGACGGTGGGGCATGGATCATGATAGGTTTCCGCAAGTGCATGGAATTATCGAAGTAATAAAAAGATTATCGTTCCCAACGAGGACTACGTAGTTAAGTACTAACCTTTCGACTTGTTTAAATCCAGGCAAAACAGATGAATGGTTATGATAAACTTCTAAGCACGAACAATTCAAAAGCAGCTTTTAGAGGGTTCAAGTTCTAAGAGAATCGTGATTTCTGCATTTCACCACACTGACTATTATGAATCTTATAAAAGTTACTCAACCAATAGAAAATATCTATCATGAAAGGAACTTTTCCAACCTACTCTTGTGATTGGATTCGAAGGTCCAATTGAAATAGATCGGATGTTGTGATTCACCTCTGGGTCCTTCTCGCAACGTCTAAGATGCAATTATACGTGGCCAAGGTATATTACGAAATAAACGCAACTTAAATCAAATCATGATAATAATTTCATATAAAAAGAGTATGAATAAAGATTAATTCATAAAAGTCAATGAGCTAAGCCCTAAATCCCGAAACGATGATCTACTCACTCATGTTCTTAAGGAAATACATGTTTAAGCGATGAACAAGTATAGATCTAGAAAAAATCGCAAAGAATTCACTAAGACAACAATAAAACCAACTTCCCCTCGATCTGGAGATGAAGTAGAGTCGATCAATCGTCGCCTTTGCATGAAATCTCATCGGAATTTCGCTTGGAAATCAACTTTTGCCCTTGTCGTCGCCGCCGCTTGTGTTCATCCCCAAAAGCTCTCCTTTTCCTTGAAAAATATGATCTTTTATAGTTAGACCAGTTTGGAACCCCTCAGCGAACGTTTCTGCAAAGTCTAGTTCAAATCCGGTTCGAATCGGTGGAGAATCGAGTGAAAAACTCATCAAGCGGACGTTTTTATGGTCAGTAATGTGTTCATGGCCACGACCGTGATTCTTTCTGTGTGTACAACACTTATGTCACAGAAACATTTCAGGCAAGCAACTTTTCAGAACTTAGATCATTTGAGAGAAATCACATTAGAGACAAACTGTCAAGAATTTACAATCCAAGAAAGATAAAATTCACAAGTCATGTTATAATGCTCATTCAACACATATCTAAAATCAAAAACTTTTTGGTTTAATAAATCTGCCTTAATCAATAGATAAAGATTTATTTCAAGTCATTTGGTGAAACTATGAATAAGAGATTTTTAGTGCAATTTGGTCTTTAAACTGTTATGTATCATAACATTGTTCAAAGTATACTGCATAACAGTATAATTTAACTCATGGTCTCAATCATAAGTCAGAGGAATTTTCCACCAAGCCCACAACTTTCTCTTTTACTCAATTTTTTTAGACTTCAACTCATGTCTTCGGTACGACTGCCAATTTTTCGCAGTGCTAAGTAGAGGAGTCACACATTTTTTTTTTCAATTTGGAGAAAGTTGGCCAGTGTCAACCTATAACCTTAGATTATGCTACCAGAGGAGTTGGAGGAAATCTCAAGTTAAATATATAAATCACCAAATTTCTATCCATAAAAATCACTATTAACTCAAAGGAAAATAAATTAAACTTAGAGTACAAGGATCATTATGCACACGTTGTTTAAACACACAACAATTCCTATGTAAACTTTATCAATACTAGAATCGATCTTACTCAACAATTTAAGTTTTCATGAAATCTCAAAAATTCTCTAAGTCATCAAATTAAATGCCCAAAATGCTTTCTAAGTTCAAAATTAAGGATAAAATAAATCTGATTTATCCTTAACAATCTTAAACATTCAAATATCATATTTATAAAACTATGAAGAACTTGCAAAACATGAAAATGGATACATACCCTAGACTTAATTTGATGCATATGTATAAACAATAATTCAATGAAAGATTTCAGAAAATTTTTTGCAAGAGTTCCCTCTATATTTTTGGCGAAACCCTGTACAGTTATATTAAAAGTATGAAATACAACTCAGAAAAATCCGAAAAATATACTATATCAAAGATATTCAAATTTTACATGGTAATCAATTTTCAAACATCAAATACCCTCAAGTTTTCATCATTCAAATCACAGTTTACCGTACTCACAAAGATTAGCTTCAATTTTTACAATTCTAGAGCAGTTCACTGTATCATCCATAATTCTCTTGTTCATCATTTCTTTCCTTCGCAAAAACTCTTCAAAATTTCCTACAATCAAAGCTACACAAAAATTAAAACTCTAAATTACCAAAATACTCTAAGGCAAAATTAAATCAAGATAAATTAGAAGAACAAAAATCAGAAATATGGGTTGCCTCCCAAACTGCGCTTATTTAAGGTCCTTAGCTTGACCAAATCAATGTTTAAAGATTTCCTGATGGATTGGATAGAATCAAATACATGTCTTCTTCAACTTGTTCCTCTTCAAAATAATGCTTCAAATGTTGCCCATTCATTTTGAAACTTTCTTGTCCTTCTCTTGATATCTCCACTGTGCTATATGGGAATACTTTTTGAACAATATAAGGCCCCAACCAGCGGCTCCTTAATTTCCCTGGAAATAGCCTGAGACGCGAGTTATATAGTAGAACTTTATCTCCTTAATTCCTTCCTTGAAATCCACTGATCATGCCACTTTTTAGTGCATTCTTTGTAAGCCGAATTCCTGATTTCATGTAATTCATTCAATTGAAATTTTCTTCTTTCTTCAGCACTCTTCAGGTCATAGTTTAGCTTTTTCACTGCCCAGTAAGCCCTGTGCTCAAGTTTCACAGGTAAATGACAAGATTTGCCATAAACAATTTGGAATAGAGACATGCCCAAGGGAGTTTTGAAAGTCATCCTATAAGCCCAAAGATCATCATCAAGCTTCAGCGCCCAATCCTTCCTTGCTCCTGACACAGTCTTTTCAAGTATCCTCTTAATTTTTCGATTCGAAACCTCAGCTTGCCCACTAGTCTGGGGGTGATATGGTGTAGCAATTTTATGGTGTACTCCATATTTCCTTAACAATGACTCAAGCTTATTTTCAATGAAATAAGAACCTCCGTCACTGATCAGAACTCTAGGGACACCAAATCTTGGAAAAATTATTTTCTTAAATAACTTGGCTACAACACGTGAATCGTTAGTGACCTTAGCAGTTGCTTCAACCCATTTAGATACATAATCAACACAAAGAAGGATATATTTCTTCCCACAGGACGTAGGGAATGGGCCCATAAAATCAATTCCCCAGACATCAAAGATTTTGACTCCCAAAATTCCGTGTTGAGGTAATTCATCTTTTCTAGTGACATTACCAGCTCGCTGGCATTTATCGCAGGATTGAATAAATTTCCTAGCATCACAAAAAAATTGTTGGCCAATAGAATCCTGACTGGAGAATTTTGAATGCTATCTTTGATGCGCCGGCATGCCCTCCGTAAGGAGAAGAATGATAGTGGGAAAGAACATCGTGAATTTCCTCTTCTGGCAAACACCTTCGAAACAAACTATCCGCGCATCAACGATATAAATATGGCTCATCCCAGTAGTAATGCTTAACATCCGACTTGAATTTCTTTTTCCCTTGAAATGTCAGATCAGGTGGCATGATATTGGACACAAGAAAGTTTACAATATCCGCATACCATGGTGTCTCTT
>CM050441.1:31290085-31301302 GCA_027562315.1 Costus pulverulentus | reverse complement strand
TAATCCTAGGTTCATAATCATCATCAAGGCAATTAGTCATCTAAAATAAAGAAATAAGAACTTAACCTAATTTCTTATGGTGAGTTCCTATTAATCAATTTTAGGGTTTCAGTTCTCAAGCATGTCACCTTTTGGTCCTTAATGCAAGAACTCTATTCATGATGACAAAAACTAAACTAAGGAGAAACTTAGAACAATAATCACATAGGTAAAATTATCAAAGTACAATAATCATGATGAAAGCAAAACATTATCTAGTCATTAAGAAAATCAAAGGGATTTTCTCCCCCATGTCCCAAAGATATGTCAAAGCTTGCATGGAGAAGAAAATACAATAATCCATAATTTCAGAAGATCAAAAATCAACTAGAAAAGAGGTTTTAGAAAAATACACCATGGCTGTAATACAAATTACAGCCGTATTTTGCAAGGAAACTCGCTGTGAACAGTGCCCAAGAGCTTCTTTCGTTGATTACTCCTCCAATTGAACTCCTTTTCCTCTAAGGCAAATCTTCTTCATGAAAATCACGGCCTGAGGTGCCCTCTACGCCTCTCGGCGCGAGGCCAAACCCTAACTGTCTCTTTGGCGATTGCTCCCTCGATTCTAGATAAAAATTCTTCCTTTTAGTGTGTATGTCTTCTCCTCTTAAAGACGAGTCCGTAACAACTTTCGGATATCAATTTGGAGCTCTGGATCAAAAGTTATGGTCCGCGCAAGAATCGGACCCACAAAACTTGCGAATTTGACTTGAAAATACGGCTGTGTTATATTTTACGGCAGTGCCGTATTTTTGCTCGCGTGTTCTGTTCTGATGTTGTCTCAAAAATATAGTTCCGTGGAATTGTTTACGGCACTGCCGTAAAATCGGCTGACCTCTTTGGTTGAAAACGTCTAGAAAATATGGCCCGTGTAATTCCTTATGACAGTGCCGTAAAATCAGCAAAGGTCTCTGTTCTGAAAACGCTAAAAAATATGGCCCGTAAAATGGTTTACGGCAGTGCCGTATTTTTGGCAAAATCTTCTGTTCGGGCTCTCTCCAAAATACGGCAGTGTTCTTGATTTTACGGTAGCGTACGAAAATACGGTACCGTAAAATAGAATACGACACTACCGTATTTTTCTGAGTTGCTCTGTTTTGCGTGGAATTTTTCAGGTGATCTTCTCTTGACGACGGTAACTCTTTCATGTCTTTGATTTTGCTTGAAAATGTCTCAAAATAGTGCCTTTTTACCTGAAAAACATGAAAAACTAAAATAGAAGTAGACTTTGCAATATTTGACGTATTCAACATAAAAACTAGTAAAAGATCCTCAATTTAGCATGAAAAGATATCTAAAATGATATAAAATATACTATATATTTTGGTGTCATCAAAATACATAAGGCTCAAACTTTGCTTGTACTCAAGCAAAAATCAAAATTTTTTTAAAAGATAAACCTTTTCATGCTCAATAAATGTCTAAAATACAATCATCAATGAAAAATTCCATCGATTGTTTCACAAAACTTCAAGTAAATATATCATCCTTAGAACTCAACCCTCTAGATCCACAATTCAATCAAATAAAACTTTGAAATTTGTATAATAAATAGAATTTTCAATCTCAAGACTTCACCCAATTTCAGTTCAATCTATCATGCTTTTGTTTACAGGAATTAGGTTTCCAAGATATTTTTCCACACACACACACACACACACACACACACACACACACACACACACACACATATATATATATATATATATATATATATTATTTTTCATACATTTTGTTTTGCCATGTATTTTGTTATTTTTGCATGGACGGCATGTACCCACATAGATACATGCTTTTTATTTTGACTTCAACTCTTTTCATAGGTACCACTGTCAATTTTACACAGTGCCAAGTAGAGGAGTCTTATTCTTTTCCACTCTCATTATTTTTTATAGACTTCAACCCATGTCTTAGGTACTGCTATCAATTTTACATAGTGCCAAGTAGGGGAGTCTTTCACTAGTTTTGTGGATCTTGGATTCTTATTTCCCAACAAATAGCAAAAATGGACTAACATCTACTAAGTTGATCAATTGATCTTAATTCCCAAATCATACTCATATACTCATTTTATTCAAAAGAATAGGTTCACCTTAGACCTTATTCCTTAAATAATACATCTACCCAAAATTTCATGCATCAACCAATGTCAAATTTCAGAGATAGATATGCATTGAAGAAATAAATCTAACATTATAGGGTTTTTCTCTAATCATGAATTTGAATCCATTCATTATCAATCAATCAAGTCATCAACAATATAAAACAAGAATATATTCATCATCATCACAAAATATCAAAAAAAAAAATCATTGTAAACACTAAATATGTCATCATGTATACTACAACTATATCGAAGATAGCTCATCAGAATATCGAAATATCATAAAACAACCGCATCGAAAAAGCATATGAAACAGAATAGCAATGTCGGTGGTTATAGAGGTGTTGAAGCATCAAACGTAACAATCATCAGATGTAAAGTGATATATCCGTATAATCACATAAGGCTCAAACAATGCAAAGGATGTAAAGTGATAGATCTAAGAGAAGAAAAGTGTAGATAATCATATCAAATCAAATAATCACAGGAAAGTGCAAACAATACTCACAAAACTATATAGCAAGCTCTGACTGAAAATACATAAGGCTCAGATCAAAAATAGTGTCGGGGTAGATGCTGCTAGGTCCAAGGATGTGCCTTTTGAAAATTTTACCTGCACAATTTAAGATACATAAGGCTCAGTCTAAAAATAGCCTCTAAAAATAATAATGATATAAATAATTTTCTCAAGGGAGAATCAGAGATGTCGCTGGAGGTCTGAAAAGGATGCCGGTGGAAAAAGCTGATGTAGCTGAGAAGCAGAGGTGGAACAGAGGCTGGCTAAAAAGCTACTAGCAGTGATGGTGGTGCCGATAGTAGAGTGAGTAATCTCTAGTGGCCTGCTAGAGAATACAGTCATGGAGGTGAGATCGTCGGCCGGTGGGTCCGAGAGATAGCACTGCATAGAAAAAAAACCAGTCACTAATGAAGAGTCTGCTACATAAATAAAATAAATGGAATAAGAGGCAGCAAAAAAAGTAAGAATCTACAGATGGTATAATACAGTGTCGACGGTTGGATACAGTGATGTCAGATGCAGATGCAGTGGTGGCTAGAGGTGGAAGACAGTTGTTCTTGATGATTTCTGAATCTGGAGGCAAAATAAGCAATAACTGGTAGAAAGCAAACTGTGCAGTTTTTGAATTTTTTTTATGAAAAGTAGCCATACCCTAGAATAAAATTTAATGATCCAAATAGAGAATGGACAGAACCAAGTTGTAGAATAAGATATGTTCTTTTCAGACGTATGAAAATTAAAGGATCAAAATCTGTCAGGAATTTAGGGTATCAACAGAAAGAAGGCTACTCAGATTTTAAAACTGCAAAAACTGCACAAAAGTTAATCAAATTCGAAAAGTTGCTATGTGTCCTAGAATAATCGGAAAATATTTTCATGAAAATAACTATTCCACGAGATAGAACTACACACGAACTTCATATTCCAAGTGAAAAATCTGGGTTTCAACTTATTTAAGCATCTTAAAAAGTTGCAGCAAAAGTGTAAATCAGATTAGTCAAAAGAAAACTGCTTCAGAAATTAATCATAATCAAAAAGTTGCTATGTGTTTTAGAATGATCCATGGACTTTAAAATTCAGAAAAAATATCCAGATGATAGAAAAAGATGAGTACTTCGATGTTGTGCCAAAGATCAAAATTTTTCTCAAGTCAGTTTCTTAAAATTGCAGCAAGAAAACACCTACTCAATAAGCAGAAAGCAGCTTTAAAATACGATACCGTGAAATGCTTTACGGCAGTGCCGTAATTTACAAAGAACTCTCGGGGAAGAAATCACTGAAAATTATGGCACGTCAAAAATGTTACGGCAGTGCCATAAAATACCAAAAAAAAAAACTCTCGGGTGGAAATCAGACCAAAAATACGGTGCCGTAAAATGGATTACAACAGTGCCGTATTTTGCGCAAAAATTGTTTTCACCTACAAAAAGAGAAGAAAAAATTGTTCTAAAAATAAACTAAAATAAATGAAACTAAACTAAAGTAAAAGTGCTTGGGTTGCCTCCCAAGAAGCGCTAATTTTAGCTCTATAGCTTGACCAAAACTCAAACATCATGGTGAAGCAGGTGAATCAGTTCCAAAGTAGATAGCATGTATTTTCCTCCTTTTCCTTTGTCTAAAAAGTTTAGCCACTAATCCAAAAATCCAGAATTTCATGTAAATCACAATCAAAGTGGCTTTCTCAAATATGTAGAAATCAAAATCAATATATTCAATAATCTTCCTATGTTTGTGAGAGAGTAAAATCATTAGTCTTTTCTTCAAATTTATGTCTTCGGCAATAGGACTTTGATCACAAGATATGAGTATTGGATCATCAAAATAAGTTTTATGTCTTTCATTAGATTCCTCAATAAAGCACAAATTTTCAAATATATCAGGAGATTTAACATCAAAATGAGATCCATCAGTGTTTGTAACATTCAAATTTTTTTCAATTTCCTCATGCACTTCATCAAACAATTTATCAATTTCCAAATCATCATTAAAGTCAAGATGAGACTCTTCAAAATTAATTTACTCATGCTTCCCCACAAATAATTCATCATCAGAAGAGTCAAAATCAGAATCATATGAGAAAGAATTAATAGAATCAGAGTTAACCACAAGAGATTTATCATTAATTTCAAAAATATCACCAAAATCAGATTGAGGTACATGAATATCACAATTTTCAAATTCATCAGATTTAACCATAAATGATATATCATAAAAAGCATCAATTTCATCAAAAGAGGGTTTTTTAGATTCAATTTCCTCAAACTTTTCCATAATTAAATTGTTAGATAAATCAATTTCACAATTATCAAAATTAGAATGAGATTCATGAATATTCACATAAGGCTCAATATCAAAACAATCATAATCAGTGGGGGAATTTTTTAAATCAAGTTTTTCAGTTTCCAAATCAAACTCAAATAAACAATCTTGTTGGGCTCTCTGGGTTTCCAAAATTTTGGAATTAGCAGTTAAAGATTCTACTTGAGAAGCAAGTTGACTAATCATCCCCTTAAGATTTTCAATTTCCTTACTTCTATTTGTTATGATCTTCAATTTCTCAAGCATCGACTCTAAGCTAGAATTTTCAGTGTCCTCAAAGCATGGTTTATAAATATGATCAGAGCAATCATCATAAAAAGATCTAGAATCATGTTGATCATCTTGATACCATGATGAATTGTGATTTGCATGATATCTAAACTGAAATTCACAAGTATAATGATCATTGGATTTACAAATATTGCATCTAATAGAAGGAATAGAGTGTAATTTCAATATGTCCGCAAGAGTGTATTGTGAATAATCTTCATGCATACCTTGTGGCATGTATACCTTACTTCTTTGAGATGCCCATGAATTGTGATGAAAAGACATAATTTCAAATCTATCAAAAACAGAGAGATAATCAAACACCAATCAATTAGGTTGATTTTTTATATTTTTATTTTTTAGAATATATAAAAAAATAGAAATCACTAATAAAATCACAGATTTTAGAAATCAAAGCTCTGTCATAGTTTGTGAAGATCCAAAACCTGTAAAAACAAAAAACAGAGTTAAATCTAAAACAAATAAAACCTAGTCTAGCAATATTAACAACTATTTTGATATTAACAAAACTATGGTCCCCGGCAACGGCGCAAAAAACTTGATGTATCTCAAGTTGTTTGGCATGTACCTAGGACTAATCCCTGGCAACGGCGCCAAAAACTTGTTGTACTCCGCAAGTGCACAGATACTCGAAGTAATAAAGAAAAGTACCGATCCCACAGAGATCTTATTGTTAAATACCAAATAGTTGTGTTTTTACTAGCTAAGCAATTGATTATGATGCAAATCAATGATGGAAAACACACGTAATTAGATAATCAGAGGGAAATATTGGGACTAGGGTTTTATTCATTTTAATTTTCATGACTAGATATATAAGGATGTTCATCAATCAAATTCTAATTTGATAAAGACTTAATTTACTTCATAAGGGGATTATCTCACTTTCGTGCAGACAACCATGCAGAGACAAATCCTCGCTTTTGCGCAAGATTTATCCCAAGCTGATGATAAGTAAATCATGAATCAAAGAACTCAAGATCACTTTCGTGCATCTGAATTATAGGTTGATTGTCTCGAGCGGAATCTCGAGGATCACTTTCGTGCATCCAAGACTCAACACAAGTTATACCTATGGTTCTCCAACGTTCTGATCCTCACTTTCGTGCAAGATCTCCACGTTTGACACACTAAATTAATCCTAGGTTCATAATCATCATCAAGGCAATTAGTCATCTAAAATAAAGAAATAAGAACTTAACCTAATTTCTTACGGTGAGTTCCTATTAATCAATTTTAGGGTTTCAGTTCTCAAGTATGTCACCTTTCGGTCCTTAATGCAAGAACTCTATTCATGATGACAAAAACTAAACTAAGGTGAAACTTAGAACAATAATCACATAGGTAAAATTATCAAAGTACAATAATCATGATGAAAGCAAAACATTATCTAGTCATTAAGAAAATCAAAGGGAATTTCTCCCCCATGTCCCAAAGATATGTCTAAGCTTGCATGGAGAAGAAAATACAATAATCCATAATTCCAGAAGATCAAAAATCAACTAGAAAAGTGGTTTTAGAAAAATACACCATGGCTATAATACAAATTACAGCCTTATTTTGCAAGGAAACTCGCTGTGAACAGTGCCCAAGAGCTTCTTTTGTTGATTCCTCCTCTGATTGAACTCTTTTTCCTCTGAAACTTTTGGGCTGTTGTCTTCTCCTCCAGGCGAAGCTTCTGCGTGAAAATCACGGCCTGAGGTTCCCTCTACACCTCTCAGCGCAAGGCCAAACCCTAACCGCCTCTTTGGCGATCGCTCCCTCGATTCTGGATAAAAATTCTTCCTTTTGGTGCCTGTGTCTTCTCCCCTCTTAAAGACTAGTCTGCGGCAACTTTCGGATCTCAATTTGGAGCTCTGGATCAAAAGTTGTGGTCCGCGCAAGAATCGGACCTGCAAAACTCGCGAATTTGACTTGAAAATACGGCTGTGTTATATTTTACGGCAGTGCCGTATTTTTGCTCGCTTGTTCTGTTCTAAAGTTGTCTCAAAAATACAGTATCGTGGAATGGTTTATGCCACTACCGTAAAATCAGCTGAACTCTCTCGTCAAAAACGTCTGGAAAATACGGCCCGTGTAATTCCTTATGGCAGTGCCGTAAAATCAGCAAAGGTCTCTATTCTGAAAACGCTCAAAAATATGGCCCGTAAAATGGTTTACGATAGTGCCGCATTTTTGGCAAAATCTTCTGTTCGGGTTCTCTCCAAATTACGGCAATGTTCTTGATTTTACTGTAGCATATGAAAATACGATACCGTAAAATAGAATACGGCACTACCGTATTTTTCTGAGTTGCTCCGTTTTGCATGGAATTTTTTGGGTGATCTTCTCTTGACGATGGTAACTCTTTCATGTCTTTGATTTTGCTTTAAAATGCCTCAAAATAGTGACACCTAGCAGTGCATCGCTGCTACCCAGGTCATTGGAATGGATATCGACATCGACATCCCCATCATTGCAACTAGGTATAGATGCATTACAGTCTCTTTGCCGAACTAATATCCGATTGGACAAGTATGTCACCACTTGTTTTCACCCAATCACATGGCTATGACTAAATTAGGTTCTCACTGGGTATGGCCATACACTTTCAGTCATAGAACCATAGAGGAGCTCGATGGATATCAAGCTTCCCTTAGGAAGGGGCAAATCCTTTGTCTATCTGTTGACCTTCTCATATGGGTCGTGACATGCTCAATGACAACCGTTATTACCTCCCAACTACGGCGAGGTGTTAGGTTGTATCAAAGCATGTCCCTAATTATATAGAATGACCAATGACCTCAAGTCAAGGGATCAATGCATCTCCTGTCACATGTAAGGATAACTCATGACACCAAGTCATTGCCTCACAACGGGTCTATCCAGTATATCCACCACTGATATACCCATATATCTACGTTAGAACCTCGTGCCTAACCAGCACATATACCAGTCTCACAAGTACTGGAGCTGTCCCATATCCACTCAGGTACATCGACTAGTGACAATCATTTGAGCACAGATCCAATCTATCTCCTGGGACATTATCGTGTAAGTACATAATCGCAGATGTAAACAAACATAGATAATGACAATGCCAGAATGATATAAATATCAAAGTTAAGTAGTACAATAATGGATCAATACTTGGTCCTAGGACATATACACCAACAATCTCCCACTTGCACTAAGACCTAAAGGTTGAGGAATCTCAACCCCATATCTCTAGCGTGACCATCATGCTTCTGCTTTGCCAAAGCCTTGGTCAATGGGTCTGCCAGATTGTTCTCTGTGTCAACTCTACTAATCTTGACATCACCTCTGTCAATGATCTCTCTAATCTGGTGAAATCTTCTGAGTATGTGTTTGGATCTTTGATGAGACCGTGGTTCCTTGACATGTACAATTACTCCATTGTTGTCACAGTAGAGCTCAATGGGATCCATTGCACTTGAAACCACCTGAAGTTTAGAAATGAACTTCCTGATTGAAACGGCTTCTTTGGCTGCCTCAGAAGCGGCCACATACTCAGCCTCAGTTGTAGAATCAGCTATGATGGATTGCTTGAAGCTTTTACAGCATACAGTGCCTCCATTCAACTTGAACACATAGCCGGCCCACGATCTAAAGTCATCAGGGTCAGACTGGAATGACGCATCAGTATAGCCCTGTATACTGAGCTCTTCCTGTCCCCCATAGACTAAGAACAAATCCTAAGTTCTTCTCAGATACTTAAGGATATTCTTTATAGCCACCCAGTGCTGTAAACCAGGATTGGATTGGTATCGGCTGGTTATGCTCACAGCATAAGCCACGTCTGGTCTAGTACACTACATTGCATACATGATCGATCCCACTGCCGAAGCATAGGCCACTTGACTCATGTCATCCCTCTCAGCTTGTGTGGTGGGACACTATCTCTTTGAGAGAGTAAGGCCATGTCTCACTGGACGGTATCCCTTCTTGGATTGCACCAAGTTGAACCTCTCCAGGACCTTATCAATATAGGTACTCTGACTAAGGGCCAGGAGCCTCTTGGATCTATCCCGGTAGATCTTCACGCATAGGATATAGGCGGCCTCCCCTAAGTCCTTCATCTCGAAACACTTCCCTAACCATGTCTTCACTGACTGAAGACTAGGGATGTCGTTTCCAATGAGTAGTATGTCATCGACATACAAGACCAGAAAAGTCACCAAGCTCCCACTGAATTTTCTATATACATAGGCGTCATCTTCGCTTTTGATAAAGCCATAATCTCTCATAGCTTCATCAAACCGAAGATTCCAACTTTGAGATGCTTGCTTTAATCCATAAATGGATTTCTTTAGCCTGTAGACCTTACTGGCATCTGCAGGATGGATGAAGCCATCAAGTTGTGTCATATACACATCCTCAGTCAGCTTCCCGTTAAGGAATGCTGTCTTCATATCCATCTGCCATATCTCATGGTCATGATATGCAACTATAGCAAGCAGAATCTGAATGGATTTGATCATGGCAACCGGCGAGAAGGTTTCATCATAGTCCACCCCGTGGACTTGTTTGAATCCCTTAGCCACTAGTCTACCTTTATAGGTTACTATGTTGCCATCCATGTCTGTCTTCCTCTTGAAGACTCATTTACACCCTATGGGTTTTACCCCATCAGGTAGCTCAACCAAATCCCATACTTGATTAGCTGACATGGAATCCATCTTGGATCGCATGGCCTTAAGCCATCTCTCGGAGTCTGGTCCACTAACCGCCTCATCATAAGTCCTGGGTACATCCTCAATGATGAAGATCCTGTCATGTTGGGTCGGCAGTGACCCATACGTCTTAGGTGCATGACGAATCCTCCCAAACTTACGTGGGGCCTGTGTCTGAGCCTCAGGTTGCCTAGCAACCGGTGCAGGTGGCTCAGGTTCCATCTCTTTGTCTTGTGGTTGCACTTGGACCTCGTCCAAGTCAAACTTGCTCCCACTGACTTCTTTCATGAGAAATTCTCTCTAGAAAGACAACACCCCGAGCAACAAAGACTTTGTTCTCCGTTGGGACATAGAAGTAGTATCCTTTAGTTTCTTTAGGATACCCCACAAACACGCATTTATCAGATCTAGGTTCTAGCATGCTAGAATCTTGACGTTTGACATAAGCCTCACATCTCTAGATCCTGATAAAAGTGAGATTAAGGCGTCTCCCAGTCCATACCTCATATGGAATCTTTGAGACACTATTAGATGGAACAATATTCAGTATTAGAGAAGTTGTCTCAAGTGCATGCCCCGAGAATGAGAGAGGTAGAGTTGCATGACTCATCATAGACCGAACCATCTCCAACAAGGTTCGATTTCTCCTTTCAGATACACCGTTCCATTGAGGTGTTCCAGGAGGAGTGAGTTGGGATAGGATCCCACACTCTCTTAGATAGTCAAAGAACTCACCGCTCAGGTACTCTCCACCACGATCTGATCGAAGAGCTTTAATGGATCTACCAAGGTAGTTCTCTACTTCATGCCTGAACTCCTTAAATTTTTCAAAGGATTCAGATTTATGTCTCATCAAGTAGACATAATCATATCTACTGAAGTCATCAGTAAATGTGATGAAGTAGTTGTACCCTCCTCTGGCTTGTTTATTGAATGACCCACACACATCACTATGTATGAGATCCAATAAACCTCCTGCCCTCTCACCAATCTTGGTGAAGGGCGCCTTTGTCATCTTCCCTAATAAACAAGGTTCACAAGTATCAAATTCCTCCAAGGAACTTGAATCTAACAACCCATTTGCATTTGAGTTGTTGGATGCAATTCTTGTTTATATGGGCTAATCAATAATGCCATAGGAAAGCACCAACTGATCCACTCAGTTTGTCCTTTTACTATTTATGTTACAAACAGAGTTATCCATGTCCAATACATATAGACCATTGCACAAAGTACCCTTCCCATAGAACATATTTGCAAATGAAAAAGAACAA
>CM050441.1:31277179-31289985 GCA_027562315.1 Costus pulverulentus | reverse complement strand
CATTGCACAAAGTACCCTTCCCATAGAACATATTTGCAAATGAAAAAGAACAAGAGTTCTTATTTATTTCAAACTTAAATCCCTTCTTTGCCAAGCAAGGAATAGATACAATGGTCTTAGTAAGCGATGGTACATAATAGCAATTATCTAACTCTAATTGAAGTCCAGAAGGCAGGGAGAGAGAGTCAAAACTCCTATAGTAACGGCAGCAACCTGTGCCCCATTTTCAACTCGTAGGTTAATCTCTCCAGCCTGCACCGATCTACTTTCTTGAGCCCCCTCCATATTTGTACAAATATGAGCTCCACATGCGGTATCCAATACCCATGACATAGAAGTAGAATGGTTGACATATGTAACATAAATACCTGAGCTAGAAGCTAAGGCGAAGCCTTTCTTCTCCTCATTCTGAAGTTTCTTGTAGTCCCTCCTCCGGTGACCCTGCTCGCCACAATGGAAACACCTCTGCTCTTTTGACTTCTTCGCCTTTTTCTCCAGTGCCTTGGTAGGACCTCTAGCACTACCCTTAGCATGTGCCTTAACCTTCTTCTTCATCTTCTTGGTCGTAGGGATCAAAAGAACAGAATTGTGTTTGGTCTGACCCATCTCACGCTCGGTTGTTTGGAGCATATTCAGTAGTTCCTCCCTTGTGCAATCAATCTGGTTTATGTTAAAATTTATGATAAACAAACTGAAGCTAGGGGGCAGGGACTGCAGAATAAGATCCACAACCAGCTCGTTGTCTATGGTATGCCCTAGTCTTCTGAGATGATCCACATTCCCAATCAGCTTGAGAACGTGGGTCTCACTGGTGCACCTTCAGACAACTTGCACCCAAAAACTACTTTGGCAGTGTCATATCTCTCAGTTCTAGCCTGAGCCTCGAACATCTATTTCAGATGAGTGATCATCTGAAAAGCGTTCTGCTCCTCATATTATACCTAAAGTTCAGGTGCCATAGTGGCTAGCATGAGACATGCAACCTCTAAAGGGTCATCCTAATGCTTTCTAAAAGCATCCCTGTCTGCCGTCTGGGCATTAAGCGGAGGAGCCGCAGAAAGAGGCTGTTCAAGGACATACAGCTTCTTCTCGAGCTTGAGGGCTATCCTCAAGTTCCAATGCTAGTCCATAAAGTTGGTTCCAGCCAACTTATCCTTATCTAAAAGGGATCACAGTGTCAATCCGCCAGTGTTCATAGCCATTGTTCTATAACAACCAAGAAACAATAGATTAGTACTACTTCGAATCATTTAAACTGGACTTGTTTTAAATGATTATGACTCCCACTATTTTAATCGAATTGACAACCCACAAAGTCAATCGGGAAATTTAAGATTTTCTAGTGAGATGGGATCCTTATTCCACATGAGGCTTCGCGTCCCACGAGGGTGGGATGAGATGCACAAAGTGACCCATGCTTCTTAAGGTGGGCGCGCCGGCCGGTTGCTCCAAGCAACTCCCCTTGTTGGGACACTCTAGGCATTTCATGTCCAGCAAGGGCTGGATACAGCATAAAACCCTAACCTCTCAACGATGCCTCTAGAGTTTCATCATGTGCCTAGCACATATGAAAATCTAGTCAAGTTCATTCCTAACCGTTATGCCTAGGGCCATTGGGTTTCCTTGCGAAGGCACGCCTAGGTTGAAACTAGACTGAGAAAACCATTGCCACCACGCACTTTCTAAAGATAAGTGGGTGTGTCCCACGAGGGTGGGAAACAGTTCACAACACCACTGATCGATAGCTTAGTGAGGGCTACGCGTTAGAAAACTACTAGACTTGATATTTTGAATGAGGGTTTTTGAGGTCTCATTAGTTTTAGCTTATGTCTAACAATACAGGCATGCAATCCTATAGTCATAACATAACGATAAAACATCACAGGCATGCTTTAGCAGATAAGGAAAGTTGTAAAAGAATGATGTGATCATAGCCTATTATAGACATTGAACCAACCCATGCCAATAGGAGGTTCAACTCTTGACCTAGGATTCAAGCCCCAAAGACAAGACCTAACCTAGCCGACCTCTAGCTTGATCTTCAAGGTTGGCTCCAAGGTCCTTCTCTCCATGGTTTAGCTCTCAAACCTTAGGGGTATACCCCCAAGGTTTGGCCAATGCCATGGTCTTCCTCTAGGGAAGGTGCGCCATCAAGCAAGCCACAAGAGAGATAGCACACAAGCAAAAGGCTCGGCCAAACCCTAACTTGCGCCCCCATGCAAAGATGCGCCATCTTTGAAGAAGCTTCTTGCGCCACCAAGCAAGGTGCGCAAGCTTCAAGCATGCGCCAATCTCCAAGTACAAGCGCTACCCTAATCTTCTTCTTAATTAAAAGCCAAAAGAAAAGCGGCACACAGGCCTCACAAGGATACATCACATGCATGCAAAGGGGCTTGACTCATGACCACAACATTATGCACAACCAAGGTATTTACTCATGCAATTCTACATGCTCATGAAAAATATAAAATCTGAAATTTTACTTTTTCATAAAACAAGTCTCTTTTCCTCATATTCTTATCACAAATCTTTTTGTTATTCGCGATTAATTTTTCATGATGATTTCATAGATCCTTTTGGCTGGCAATTTTGTCAGATCAAGAGACCCGGCTAGTCCGAAGACACAATGTCTGTCCTACTTGACAAAACTACGTGCGCCTTTGATCTTTAAATCAAGCAAGAAAAATAACCCAAAAATCCAAAGAGATTGACAAGATGATAGGAACAAGAAACCCTAATTTTTTCTACTTAGAAAAGTCATTTGCCATGTGATTATGCAATTTTCAAAAATTGAGATATGGCATGTGAGCATGGAAAAGCATGAAATTACATCGTTCGAGTCTCGCAAGTGCTCTGATACCACTGTTGGGAAACCCCAGGGATATTTTACATTTTTCAGAAATAGAGATTACACAAATACATTGCACAGCGGAAGCATTATCCTCGAAATGAGCTAGTCCCAAAAACCCAGTGAAGATCGCATGCGAGAGAGTTGATACGATGAGTTAGAAAATACCTTAGGAGCAAGATGAGGCCGATGTTGTGATAGGCGCCCAAGTGTGCGCCCTCTGCAGTCTCACACACACGGATGCCTCGAGTCCTCTTCTTCCATGCCCGGTGCTAGCCTCGGGAAGAAGATCCAAGCCTTGTGCTCCTTCTACACCACTTGCGCCACCTTCAAAGGAAGAAGCGCCAAGAGGAAGGAGGAAGAAGGGAAGAAGCTTGCAGCCCTCTTGTTGGAAGATGGAAGTTGCGCCAAAGCCCTTGCTCTCGCCTCTTAGATGTGTTCTCATGCCTCCAAGGAATTGAACACTAAGAGAGGGGAGGCTAGGGTCCAATAAATAGGGCAAGAGGCAGTTTGAGCAACGGCTAGGATCATGACAAGTGTATGGCTAGGATGAGGGGGTTTGAGGCAAGGAAAGTCTCCAAGACTTTACCATAAACCTCATTCAACCTATCCATAATTGCCCAAGAACCATATCAGCCCAAGAAATGCCTTAAAGGGATTCATACCATCACAGGAGAAGGGCTAGGCGAAAATTCCTTCTTAATAAAGTAATTTTTGCCACCCAAACCCCATTATGCCCCTTAGGCACTAATGGGGTTGGGTTTCTCCCCATTATACCCTTTTAGCCTATTGCCTCTTCATGACAACTTGTTATTGGGCCTCATTGGGTAATGAGCTAGCCCAAACTTCATTACATGGGTTGATTAAGCAATTGGATCCAATCCAATGCAACCCTAATCCAAATGTGACCAACCATGGTCAAATACGGGTCAACCTGCCAAAAATGAAGTTTGGCTCCAATAACATTCTTCCATCTCATCATGCCCATTGGCGCTGATGAAATCTCCCAAATAGATCCGAGCTATCCAATAACTCGATCATAAGGCTTCCCGATCAATACGAGAACTCGAGTATCAAGGTGTGCGACCCTGTAGGTTCCTCTGATGCTGGCAGTGCTGACCAAAGGTCACCACAAGCAGTGAGTGGCACCTAGCAGTGCATTGCTGCCACCCAGGTCGTTGGAATGGATATCGACATTGACATCCCCATCATCGCAACTAGGTACAGATGCATTACATTCTCTTTACTGAACTGATATCTGATTAGACAAGTGTGTCACCACTTGTCCATAGAACCATAGAGGAGCACCATGGTTCTCACCTGTGTATGGCCATACACTTTCAGTCATAGAACCATAGGGGAGCTCCATGGATATCAAGCTTCTTTTAGGAAGGGGCAAATCCTTTGTCTGTCTGTTGACCGTCTCATATGGGTCGTGACATGCTCAATGACAACCGTTATTACCTCCCAACTACGGCGAGGTGTTAGGTTGTATCAAAGCATGTCCCTAACCATATAGAATGGCCAATGACCTCAAGTCAAGGGATCAAACCATCTCCTATCACATGTGAGGATAACTCATGACACCAAGTCATTGCCTCACAGCGGGTCCATCCAGTATATCCACCACTGATATACCCATTTGTCTGCATTAGCACTTCGTGCCTAACCAGCCCATATACCAGTCTCACAAGTACCAGAGCTGTCCCATATCCACTCAGGTACATCGATTGAGGACAATCATTTGAGCACAGATCCAATCTGTCTCCAGGGACATTATCATGTAAGTACATAATCACAGATGTAAATAAACATAGATAATGACAATGCCAGAATGTATAAATATCAAAGTTAAGTAGTACAATAATGGACCAATACTAGGTCCTAGGGCATATACACCAACATCTTCTCTATCTATTCTTGGTGAAAGTAAGATAAGGCCTTGGCAGCACTCATCTCCTCTCCTTCTTCATTAGCACATCTTTTTGGAAGGTGGCGCAAGCTTTCAAGAAGGTGACCTAAGGCTTGGATCTTCTTCCCGAGGCTAGCACCGGGCGTGGAAGTAGAGGACTCGAGGCATCCATGTGTGTGAGACTACAGAGGGCGCACGCTTGGGCACCTACCTCGACATCGACCTCCTCTTGCTCTAGGTATTTACTATCTCATCGTGTCGACCCCCTCGCAAGATGATCTTCACTAGGTTTTTGGGACCAGCCTATTTTGGGGATATTATTCCATTGTGTTCGTATTGTAATCTTTATGAAAAATTATAAAATATCCCCGAGGTTTTCCAACAATGGTATCATAGGGACTTGCGAGCCTCAAACAATGTTTCTATGCTTTTCTCTATGCTCACATGCCATATTTC
The DNA here is from genome assembly GCA_027562315.1 of Costus pulverulentus. Classification (NCBI taxonomy): domain Eukaryota; kingdom Viridiplantae; phylum Streptophyta; class Magnoliopsida; order Zingiberales; family Costaceae; genus Costus; species Costus pulverulentus. Next base: position 31,284,769 of record CM050441.1, on the reverse strand, counting down.
AATTTTCGTAAATTGCATATACATGGCGCATGATTTTTCTTAGTGAGAAAAATTGTAGGTCTTTGCTTCCTATCTTCTATTCAATTTCTTTTGGATTGTTGAATGATTATTTTTATTGATTGATTTAAGATCAAAGGCGCACATAGTTTTGTCAAGTAGGACGGGCATTGTGTCTTCGGACTGGCCGGGTCTCTTGATCTGACAAAATTGCCAGCTGATAGGATCTATAAAATTATCATGAAACATAATCTCAAATAATCAAAAGATCTGTGATAAGATGATGAGGAAGAGAGACATGTTTTATGAGAAACTAAAATTTCAGATTTTAGGTTTTTCATGAGCATATAGAATTGCATGTGTAAGTACCTTGTTTGTACACGATGTTGTGATCATTAGGCAAGCCCCTTTGCATGCCTGCGATATATCCCTGTGAGGCATGCGTGCCGCTTTTCCTTTTAATTTTATTTTGTAATCATAAGAAGAAGATTAGGGGCACATCTACTTGGAGCATGGCACATGCATGAAGCTTGCGTACCTTGCATGGTGGCGCATAAAGCTTCAACAAAGGTGGCGCATCCTTGCATGGGGCGCAAGTATGGGTTTGGCTGAGCCTTATGCCACTGAGCTATCCCACTTGTGGCTTTTATGTTGGCACTTCTTCCTTGGAGGAAGACCATGGCATTGGCCGAACCATGGGGTATCCTTCTAGGGTCTCCCTATAACTACCTCTAGGGTTTGAGAGCTAAACCATAGTGTTGTGGACCTTGGAGCCAACCTTGAAGACCAAGCTAGAGGTCAGCTAGGCTAGGTCTAGTTTTAGGGGCTTGTCTCCTAGGTCAAGAGTTGAACCCCTTTGGCATGGGTTGGTTCAATGTCTTGAATGGGCTATGATCACATCATCCTTTTATTGTTTTCTTTAGCAAAGCCAAAGCATGCCTACGATGTTTTATCTTCATGTTATCACTATCAGATTGTATGCTTGTAATGTTAGACATAAGATAAAACTAATAGGTTGAGACCTCAAAAGCCCTCGATTAAAATATCAAGTCTAGTAGCCTTCTAACGTTTAGCCCTCACCAAGCTATCGATCAGTGGTGTTGTGAACTGTTTCCCACCCTCGTGGGACACACCCACTTATCTTTAGAAGGTATGTGGTGACACTGATTTCCCAGTCTAGTTTTATCCTGGATGTGCCTTCGCAAGCAAACTCGTTGGCCCTGGGCATAACGGTTAGGAATGGACTTGACTAGATTTCCACATGTGCTGGGCAAATGGTGGAACTCTAGAGGCATCGTTGAGAGGTTAGGGTTTCATGCCGTATCCAGCCCTTGCTGGACATGAAATGCCTAGACTGTCTCAATAAGGGGAGTTGCCAAGTGCAATCGACTGGCGTGCCCACCATAAGAAGCATGGGTCACTTTGTGCATCTCATCCCACCCTCGTGGGAGGCGAAGCCCCATGTGGAATAAGGATTCCATCTCATTAGGAAATCTCAGATTTCCCGATTGACTTTGTGGGTTGTCAATTCAATTAAAATAGTGGGAGCCATGATCATTTAAAACAAGTCCAGTTTAAATGATTTGAAGTAGTACTAATCTTCTTTTCTTGATCATTGTAGAACAATAGCTACGAACAATAGCAGATGGTCATTGTGATCTACCCTGGAAAGGGATAAGTTGGTTGGATCCAACTTACTGGATTGGTATATGAACTTGAGAATTGTGCTCAATCTCAAGAGGAAGCTCTATGTCCTTGAGTAGCCTATTCCTGAGCCACTTCCATGCTCAGCCTCAACGGCTGAGAATGACACTTATAATAAGCATCAGGCTGATACTTCGGAGGTTGCTAATTTGATGCTAACCAACATGTCGCCTGAATTTAGAGGGCAATATGAATCTAAGAGTGCCTCTGAGATTATTTCTAATCTAAGGCAGCTCTTTGATGAATTGGTTGAGCTCAACCCTCATAAAGTAGAAATTCAATGTGTTGAGCCGAAAGACTTAACTAAGACATTGAAGATAAAGATGGAAAGGATTAGGAATAACAAGTGCTACTCATGTGGAGGACCACCTCACATGATAAAGGATATGGTGCGACTTCAGAATTAGAAGAAGAGAGGCAAGACTTTGTCTTCATGCACAGGTATTTATGTTACTGAAGTCAACCTTTCTACTTCTATGTCATGGGTATTGGATACCGCATGTTGATGACACCAAAATTCACAGTATATTTTGTGTCATATCATGTGTCTTTTTGTGTCATAATTATGCTCTTTTGCTTGTTTTTAAGCCTTAATTGTCAAATATTGCAAAATCTACACCACTTCTTGTTTTGATCATTTTTAGGTTAAAAGTGCCATATTTTGATGGATTTTAGAGGATTTGAGCACACCAATAGATTCCAGATGTCGAAACGAAGCTACACATCAATTTTTATCAAATTCGGAGCTAAACTGCAAAAATACGGCACAACCATATTTTCTGGACAAACTCTCATGGTACCGTATTTCTCAGCCGAAGACTTGGGTGAAATACGACACTACCGTATGGAACTACATGGTACCGTATTATTTAGCATTTCAGACCAGAAAAGTTTGACATGAATGCGGCACTGCCGTATGAAACTACACGGTACTATATTTTGTAGCAATTTTGACTAGGAGGTTTTACCAAAAATACGGCACTACCGTATAATTGGGCAGCATTATCACGGTACCGTATTTGCTACCCGGAACTTACAGAAGGAAAATACGGCGCTGCCGTAATCCGAATACGGTACTGGTACCGTATTTTGAAACCCAGAATTATGAGTTTTCCGCCGCAAAATTAAAAAGACCATATTTTTTGATCTAGAAGTTCAAATTGAGGTCCAAAAGTTGCAGCAAATGCGTCTTCAAGAGGAGAAGACGCACGAAGTGGAAGGGGGAATTTTTATCCAGCATTGAGGGAGAAATTGACAGAACGGCGCTTAGGGTTTGGCTTCATGCTGAGAGGCGTCGAAGCCACCTCAGGCCGTGATTTTTACACCAAAGCTTGCTCTAGAGTAGGAGAGCACGCCCCAGAACTTTCAGAGCGTTTGGAGTCCGATCGAGGAAGAAATCATCAAAATAGTAGTGATAGCATTGTTCACACGCGAAATTACGGGTTGTAATTCAATTACAACCCTGTTTTGTAACTTTTCTTCCCTCTTCTTGATTTCTATTCATACTGAAACAATGTTTTATTGTAATTCCTTCATTATGGAAGCTTAAACATCTTATGGGACATGGGGTGTAATCCCCTTAATTTTTGTCATGATAAATCTTTGTTATGATAATTCTGCTTTTGTGATGAATTGTCTTTAATTCTTCTTAGATTTATACTATCATGCATGTTTTAGAATTTTGCAAAATAGACTGGGAGGTTGATTGTGAAATTTGGAACCCTAAAAAATCATTGAGTTTGGAACTTATCGTAAGAGATTAGGTTAGTTCTTTGAATTCTGATTTTTAGTGATTTTATTGCCATGTTGATTTTATGAATCTAGGATTGTGTTATTGTGTCAAACATTGATAGATCTTGCACGAGAGTGAAGATTGGTCTGTTGGAAAACCCTAAGTGGAACCTGTGTTGAGACTCGGATGTACGAGAGTGATCCTTGAGTTTCCACATGAGATGTTTGACTTAGAATTCAGATGCATGAGAGTGATCCTTGAGTTCTTTGTTCAATTATTTACTTATTTTCAGCATTGGATAGATCTTGCACGAGAGTGAGGATTGGTACTTTGTATGATTGACTGCGCGAGAGCGAGTTGATCCTTTTATGAAGTAAATTACATCTTTATTATAATGAAATTTGATTGCCAGCCTTTATTTCTTTCTAGTAATTAGAATCAAGGTGGATGAACCCCTAGTCCCAGTTTTCTTCTATGATATTTTCCCGTGCACTTTTCGATCATTTACCTTCATCATATTCGGTTCACTTAGCTAGCGAGAAAATGATTATTTGGTACTTAACACGTAGGTCTCTGTGGTTCGATATTTTTATTACTTCAAAGTATCCGTGCACTTGCGGACACAACAAGTTTTTGGCGCTGTTGCCGGGGACCTTAGTTTTGTTAATATCAAGATAGTTGTTCTTATTGCTAGACTAAGTTTTATTTGTTTTAGATTTAACTTTGTTTTATGTTTTTGTAGGTTTTGGATTTCACAAGTTGTGACAAGACTATGATTTCTAAAATTTTTGAATTTACTTGTGTTTTGTGTTTTTGTGTTTTTTTTATTTAAAAAAAAATCTAATTGATTGGTGATTAGATAATCTTTTTGTTCTTGATAGATTTGAAAATATGTCTTTAGTCATAGCTCGTGGGCAACTGAAAGAGGTGAGGTATACATGCCACAAGGTAATTCTCTTGTAGATCAATTTAACTCTTATATGCATCATTCTAGAACATCTTATTCTCCTGTTAGATGTGATATTTGTGGATGTTTTGATCACGTTGCATCTAACTGCCCAATTTTAATTTCTCCATATTCTAATTCACCATGGCATCAAGATAATCAATATGATTCTAGATCTTTTTATGATGATTGCTCAAATTATACTTCTGAACCATGCTTTGAGGATACTGAAAAATCTAACTTAGAGATAATGTTTGAAAAGTTCATGAGTGCCAAGCAAAACAAAATGAAGAAATGACATAGAGTTTTAAACAAATAAATTCTAGGTTAGATGGTGTTGTTGCTCACAATAAAATGTTAGAAAACCGGATAGCACAACAAAATTGTTTGAGTTTGATTTAGAAACTCAAGAAATTGATTTAGAAAAATCCCCCTCTGATTATGATTGTTTTGAGGTTGAGCCTTATGCGAACATTAATAAATCTCACTCTGATTTTGATGCTTGTAAAATTGATTCTTCTGATAGTTTGTTTGAAGAAAAGTTTGAGAAAATTAATTTTGAAAAACCCTCTTTTGATGTTGTATCATTTATGGTTAAATCTGATGAGTTTGATAAAGAGTTGAAAATCACAGACATTCATGAGCCCCACTTTGATTTTGGTGATATTGCTAAGATTAATGATAAGTCTTTTGTGGTTGACTCTGATTCTATTAATTCTTTTGTGAATATTGATAAATCTCATTATGATTTTTCATATGATTCTGATTTTGATTCTTCTGATGATGAATTATGTGTGGGGAGGCATGAGGAAATTGATTTTGAAGAGTCTCATCTTGATTATGATGATGATTTTGAAATTGATAAATTATTTGATGAAGTGCATGAGGAGCATGAAAAAGTTTTAAAAATTTTGAATGATGTTGAACCTCACTCTGATACTTTGCCCATGTCTTCTGCTTTATTTGAAAAATTGTGCTTTATTGAAGAATCTAATATGAGACAGAAAGTTTATTTTCATGATCCAATATTTGAATCATTTGATCAAAGTCCTTTTGTTATTGCTATTGAAAATATTAATTTGAAAAAGGGACTAATGATTTTGCTTTTTGACAAACATAGGAAGATCATAAAGATTACTTTGAGTGGATTTGAAAATTTTGAATTTAAATTCTGCATATTTAAGAAAGCCACGTCAATCATGATTTATGAGAAATTTTGGATATTTGGATTAGTAGCTAAACTTTTCGGACAAAGGAAATGCAGAAAATTGTATGCGATTTACTTTGGAATTGATTCACCTGCTTCACCTTGATTTTTGAGTTTAGGTCAAGCTATGAACCTAAAATTAGCGCTTATTGGGAGGCAACCCAAGCCCTCTTACTTAGTTTAGTTTCTTTTATTTTAGTTTATTTTTAAAGTTAATTTTTCTTTTATTTTTGTTGGGAAAAACAAAACTGTGCGCAAAATACGGCACTGCCGTAATCTCTTCCACGGTGCCATAATTTGGGTCCCGAGAGCTTTGAAATCTTTTACGACACTACCGTAATTTTGTGCTAAACTTTCATGGTGCCGTATTTTTGACAACTTTTGTACAGAAGGTTTTATGGCTTTTACGACAGTACCGTATGCTTTTTCACGGTACCGTATTTCAGCTGATATCTGACAAGAGAGTTTTTGCATATTACGGCACTGCCGTAAAGAATTGTACGGTACCGTATTTGAAATCTGCAAATTGCTTATTTGAGTAGGTGTTTTCTCGCTGCGATTTTAAGAATCTGGGTTGCAAAAAATTTTGATCGTTGGCACCATCACGAAGTACTCATCTTTGTCTATTTTTTGGATATTTTTGCCGAATTTTAAAGTCCATGGATCATCTTAAAACACATAGCACCTTTTGGTAAATGATTAATTTCTGCAGTGGTTTTCTTTTGACTAATCTGATTAGCACTTTTGCTGCAAATTTTTAAGATGCTTAAATAACTTGAAACCCAGATTTTTCGCATGGAATATGAAGAACATGTGTCATTCTATCTTGTGGATTAATTATTTTCATGATTTTATTTTCTGATCATTTTAGGACACATGGCAACTTTTTGAATCTGATTAACTTTTGTGCAGTTTTTGCAGTTTTGTAATCTGAGTAGCCTTCTTTCTGTTGATACCCTAAATTCCTGACAGATTTTGATCCTTTAATTCTCATGCGTCTGAAAATAACATGCCTTATTCTAAAACTTGGTTCTGTCCATTTTCTATTTGGATCATTAAATTTTATTCTAGGGTATGGCTACTTTTCATAAAAAATTCAAAAACTGCTTGGTTTGCTTTCTACTTGTTATTGCTTCTTTTGACTCCAGATTCAGAAATCTTCAAGAGCAATTGTCCTCCACCTCTTGCGGAGCATCACCAGCAGCTTCTTGCTTCTTCTTCTGCCTCTATTTCCATTGATTATATTTATTTTATTTATTTATGCAGCAGACTCTTCATTAGTGACTTTGATTTTTTTTTATCTATGCAGCATTATTTTTCACCGCCCACAGGCCGATGATCTCACCTCCAGGACTGTAGTCTCTAGCAGGCCACTAGAGATTACTCACTCTACTGTCAGCACCATCACCATCATTGCTAGCAACTTTTCAGCTAGCCTCTGTTCACCCTCTACTTTTCAGCTGCATCAACTCTTTTCACCAGCACTCTTCTGGACCATCGATGATATCTTTGATTATTCTTTGATAAAATCATTTCTATCATTATTATTTTAGAGACTATTTTAAAAAAAAACTGAGTCTTATGTATCTTAATTTGTGCAGGTAAAATTTTCAAAAGGCACACCTTTGGACCTTGCAGCATTTGCCTCGACACTATTTTTGGTCTGAGCCGTATGTATTTTTGGTCAGAGCTTGCTATATAGTTTTGTGAGTATCTTTTGCACTCTCTTGTATTCATGATTATTTCATATGGTTTGCATCTCTGATTTACTTTAGATGTATCACTCACTGAGATTTCTATTCGATGTGGTCTCTTGAATCTATCATGTTTCACTTTTGATTATGATTGTGTGAGTTTCATGCTTCACACCTTTTGCATTGATGATGATATTTTTGTGGTTTAAAAATTTTATGACTTGAATCCATGTGATGAGAGATGGGTAGATTTTTCTATGATGATGAATGTTCATGCATGCATGCCTATGAATGGAGATATACCTATTAT
>CM050441.1:31255451-31268935 GCA_027562315.1 Costus pulverulentus | reverse complement strand
TTAACTGCATGTCAGCCTAGCTGAACAGCATTGAGACATTATTCAGAAGTATACATATTGCAGCAGATGATGTAAGAACCTGAATAATAACCATTGCCTTTATAAACAAAGAGTTTTTATACATGATACTGATACAATCCCAAGGCCTCAAACATTAGCCTTAAGGGCATACCCCAACACCTCAACCTCTAGGTCTTAGTGCAAGTGGGAGATTATTGGTGTTTATGCCCTAGGACCTAGTTTTGGTCCATCTTCTGTACTACTTGATACTGATAGTTCTTATATCATTCTGGCATTGTCGTTATCATTGTTTGTTTACATATGTGATTGTGTACTTACATGATAATATCCCAGGAGACAGATTGGATATGTGCTCAGATGGTTATCTCCAATTAATGTACCCTAGTGGATATGGGACAGGTATGGTACGTGAGAGACTGATATATGGGCTGGTTAGGCACAAGGTGCTAACGCAGACATATGGGTATATCTGTGGTAGATATACTGGACCGACCCATTGTGAGGCTATGACTTGGTGTCATGAGTTATCCTCACAAGTGACAGGAGATGCATTGATCCCTTGACTTGAGTGTTGGGAAACCTGTTGTGTCTGCAAGTGCACGGATACTCGAAGTAATATAAAAATTATCGAACCACAAAGACCTTGTTGCCAAGTACTAAATAATCGATTTCTTGCTAGCTAGGCAATCGGAAAATAGTGAATCAAGCTATCGAAAAGAGCACGGAGAGAATATCAGAGAAGAAACTGGGACTAGGGGTTCATCTACTTTAAATTTCTAATGGCTAGATTAAGATAAGTGTCTGCCAATATAATTCTATCATGGTAAAGGTATAATTTACTGCATAAATAAATTATCTCGCTCTCGCGCAGACAACCATACAAAAAACTGATCCCCACTCTCATGCAAGATCTATTCAATGCTAAGAGTAAGTAAATCATCAACTAAGAACTCGAGGATCACTCTCGTGCATCCGAATTCTAGGTTGATCACCTCAAGTGGAAACTCAAAGATCACTCTCGTGCATCCGAGTCTCAACACTAGTTTTACTCAAGGGTTTCCAACGACTCGACACTCAATCTCTTGCAATATCAAATCAAGTCTACACATTAGCTCAATCTCAAGAGTCACAAAATCAACAAGGCATTATAGTTCTCTAAAAATCAGAATTCGAAGAACAACCTAATCTCTTACGGTAGTTCCAAACTCAATAATTCCTAGGGTTCCGAATTTTAAACAATCAACCTCTCGGTCTATTTCGCAAAATTCTAAAACATGCTGATATTTAAGACACAAGGGAGAATTAAAGAACAATCAATTACAAGAGTAAAATTATCATAATAAAATCAGTTTGACAAAATTAGGGTTTTCTAACCATTAAGAAACAAAGAGATTACACCCCCATGTCTCAAAAAGATTAAGCTACCATGATGAAAGGATTACAATAAAACATGTTCTCAAAGTGATAAGGAATCGAAAAGAGGGAAGAAAGATTACAAAACAGGGTTGTAATGAAATTACAGCCGTAATATGCTTTGAATAGCGCTATCACCACTGTTGTGTCGATTTCTCTTTGAATAGTGCTCTAGAACTTGAGATGCATGTTCTCCTTCACCAGACGAAGCTCTCTATCAAAAATCGTGGCCGGAGATGGTTTTTGTGCTGAGAACCGACGAGCCCTAGCGAATACGCCCTTCTCTAAAATTCACCGTGAATCCATGATAAAAATTGTTCCTTTTAGTCTGCAACTCTTCGCCTTCTTATTCTGAAACTTCCCCTTTTTACGGATCTTCAATTGGTGCCCTAAGTTCCGAGAAATCACGTTTTTAAATTTGCGGCGGAAAACTTAGAATTCTGGGTTTTGTAATACGGTACCGTAATTGGAATACAGCCGTATTTTCCTTTTATGAGATCTGGGCAGCGAATACAGTACCGTGACATTGTTGCATGAATATACGGCACTGCCATATTCCTGCCAAAACCTTCTAGTTAAATTTGTCCAAATATACGACACCGTGTAAACGCCCACGATAGTGCCGTATTTCCGCTGAAATTCTCTGGTCAAAATCGTCCAAATATATGGCACCGTGTAAACGACCATGGTGGTATAGTAATTCTATTGAAACTCTCTGGTCAAAAACCTCGAAAAATACGGTACCGTGAAAGTGCGTTTGCAAAATACGGTATTGCCGTATTTTAACTAGAAGGTGTATTTTGGCTTGAAATTTGTTTTGTAGACTCCTCTTGATGATTAGAACTCATTCACGCATTGATATTGCTCGAAAACCAGTTATAATAATGCCTTTTTACCTGAAATTGATTAAAAACCAAAGATTGTGTAGATTTTGAAGTATTTGGTAAAAAAGGGTATAAAAGCAACGTAAAAGAGTAAGACTATGGCTCAAAAGACTACCAAATAAGTATGCAAAATACTATGAAATTTGGAGTCATCAAAACCCTAGGGATATTTTACAATTTCAGAGATAGATATTACAAATTACATTGCATAGTGGAAGAATATCCCTGAAATAAGCTAGTCCCAAAAACCCTGTGAAGATCATCTTGCGTGGGGGTCGACACGATGAGATAGTAAATACCTTTAGCAAGCGCGAATGTCGATGTCGAGATAGGCGCCCAAGTGTCCACCCTCTGCAGTTTCACACACACGGATTCCTCGAGTCTTCTTCTTCCATGCCCGGTGCTAGCCTCGGGAAGAAGATCCACACCTCAGGAGATCCTCTTGATCACTTGCGCCAATCTCCAGAAAGAAGTGGCGCCAAGAGAAGGAGAAGAGGAAGAAGCTGCAAGCCTTCTAGTTCCTTTGCACCAAGGAAAGGAAGAAGGAAGGAGAAGAAGATTGCTTGCGCCCTTGATGGAAGAAGAGGAGCTCTAAGCTCTCCAAGCCGTCGCCCTCTAGTGCTTCATAACTCCAAGGAATTAGAACAATAAGAGGGGCCGGCTAGGGTCACTTATATAACAATATGAGGCGGTTTGGGTAAAGGGAAAGACTAGGTAATTAGGGCATGATTCTAGGGTTTTATTCAATCAATTAAGTTGACTAAATCCCTTCATCCATATGCGCCAAAGCCTTGCCTAAGCAAGCATGGAGCCATATGCACCCAAAGATTACCTAAAGAGGCATAACATTAATGAATGCACCAAGACTAGGTCAAGCCATCATGAATGTCTTCCTAATTTGGTTTGGGCACAAATCTTCCAAATAGGATTCTCATTAAGTTAATAATCAACCCCATGCGTCAAGGACATGGCAAAGATATCCTCCAAGACAAAAACGCCCCAACCCTTGCCATAGATGCAAGGTTGCCATCCAAGGATGAAGGGGGAGGTGCCCTTTACTTCCATAATGAAGCAAAGTCTCCAACTTATCCCCATTAAGCCCCTAGGCGCCAATGGGATAAGTTTCTTCCCCATTATACCCTTTTAGCTTCTAATCTCTCTTGACAACTTATTAGTGTGCCCAATCAAGTAATGGGCCTAGCCCAAAGTCCATTATGCATGTTAACCAAGCCATTGGATCCAATCCAATGTAACCCAAGGTCAAATGAGGCTAACCATAGTTAATTTGGTTAATATGCCAAAAATGGAAGTTGACTCCAATAAGTTTCTTCCATCTCATTAGGCCCATTGGCGCTGCTGAAATCTCCCAAATAGATCTGAGTTATCCAATAACTTGATCTAAAGGCTACCTGATTAATATGAAAACTCGAGTATCAAGGTATGCGACCCTGTAGGTTCCTCTAACATTGGCAGTGCTGACCTAAGGTTATCACAAGCAGTGAGTGGCACCTAGCAGTGCATCGCTGCTACCCAAGTTATCGGAATGGATATCGACATCGACATCCCCATCATCACAACTAGGTACAAATACGCTATAGTCCCTTTGCCAAATTGTTATCCGATTAGACAAGTGTGTCATCACTTGTTTTTACCCAATCACATGGTTATGACTAAATCAGGTTCTCACCTGGGTATGGCCATACACTTCCAGTCATAGAACCTTAGAGGAGCTCCATGGATATCATGCTTCCCTTAGGAAGGGGCAAATCCTCTATCTGTACATTGATCTTCTCATATGGGTCGTGACATACTCAATGACAACCATTATAACCTCCCAATTACGGCGAGGTGTTAGGTTGCATCAAAGCATGTCCCTAACCATATAGAAGAATTAATGACCTCAAGTCTAAGGATCAATGTATCTCCTATCACTTGTGAGGTTAACTCATGACACCAAGTCATTGCCTCACAGCAGGTCGGTCCAGTATATCGACCACTGATATACCCATAATTCTGCGTTAGCATCTCGTGCCTTACCAGCCCATATATTAGTCTCACAAGTACCAGAGCTGTCTCATATCCACTCAGGTACATCGACTAGGGACAACTATTTGAGCACAGATCCAATCTGTCTCTAGGGACATTATCATGTAAATACATAATCGCAGATGTAGACAAACATAGATAATGACAATGCCAGAATGATATAAGAGTATCAATGTCAAGTAGTACAAAGATGGACCAAAACTAGGTCCTAGGGCATATACACCAACAATCTCCCACTTGCACTAAGACCTAGAGGTTGAGGAATCTCAACCCCATATCTCTAGCGTGACCGTCATGCTTCTGCTGCGCCAAAGCCATGGTCAATGGGTCTGCCAGATTGTTCTCTGTGTCAACACTGCTAATCTTGACATCACCTCTGTCAATGATCTCTCTGATCAGGTGAAATCTCTTGAGTATGTGTTTGGACCTTTGATGAGACCGTGGTTCCTTTGCCTATGCAATGGCTCCATTGTTGTCACAATAGAGCTCAATGGGATCCACAGCAGTTGGAATCACCTGAAGATCAGATATGAACTTCCTTATCCAAACAGCTTCATTGGCTGCCTTAGAAGCAGCAACACACTCAGCCTCTGTTGTAGAATCAGCTATGGTGGACTGCTTGTAGCTCTTCTAGCAAACAACGCCCCCATTTAATTTGAACACATAGCCCTGAACAAGTTGTCATGAAGAGATAATGGGCTTAAAGGGTATAATGGTGAGGAAACTTATCCCCTTGGCGCCTAGGGGCTTAATGGGGATAAGTTGGCGCAATTTGCTTCATAAGGAAGAAATTGGCGCCTTGCCCTCTCTCCTTGGATAGAAAGCTTGCCTCTAAGGCAATACTTGGGGTGCATATGGCTTGTAAGACTTATAAGGAAAGTCTTGAGGGCATATGGAAGCGGGCTATGGGTTTATGGAAAGGACTTGGAGTCTTTCCTTGCTTAAAACCCTAGCCGCTCACACCCCCTTTACCCTAGCCACACTCTCTCTTTGTGACTTGCGCCCACACCTTGTTCTTGCCGCCCCTCATGCCTCTATATATCAAGGGATATGCGAGAGGCTAAGACAAGTAATTTCATATTGGTGTGAACCACCAAAGGGGCGAGAGCTTAGGGCTATTAGTGCATCTTCTTCCATAGCCACAAGTGCCTTCTTCTTTTCCTCCTCTTGGTGAAAGTGAAGAGAACCTTGGCGGCATCATCTCCCTTGGAGCCACAAGCTTTCTTCTCCATCTATTCTTAGTGAAAGAAAGATAAGGGCTTGGCGGCAATCATCTCCTCTCCTTCTTCATTGGCACATCTTTCTGGAAGGTGGCGCAAGCTTTGAAGAAGGTGACCTAAGGCTTGTTTCTTCTTTCCGAGGCTAGCACTGAGAGTGGAAGAAGAGGACTCGAGGCATCTATGTGTGTGAGACTGCAGAGGGCGCATGCTTGGGTGTCTACCTCGACATTGGCCTCCTCTTGCTCTAGGTATTACTTTCTCATCATGTTGTCCCCCTCGCAAGACAATCTTCACTGGGTTTTTGGGACCGGCCTATTTTGGTGATATTATTCCACTGTGCTTGTATTGTAATCTATATGAAAAAGTATAAAATATCCCCGGGATTTCCTTACAATTGGTTGGCGCATATGGATGCTAAGTCATGATTTGTGGAATGCGCCAACTTTTTCTTTAGTGAGCTTGAACATCTTGAGCTTCTTTTGAAGTGGTTGAAGTAGTTCTTTTCAAATTTTGAGCTAGCTTTAGAAGTAAGCTTGCTAGCATTAGGAGAGAGCATCTGTGCCTTTGACTAGGGTAGTCTTAGGCTCCACTTGTACCTTCATGGACTATGGTCTCTGCCTCCATCAATGATCCCTTGGATGTTGCTCTTATCTAGACTTAGTGCTAGTCTTGGGAGAAAAGACCAAGTCTATGAGCCTTGATACTTCATTGGGATTTGTACAAATTAAAGAAAAAAAGGAACAGGGGTGGTGGCCAAAGCAGGGGCGACGACATAGGGAGAGGAGGGAGAAGTGATGCATCTACAAGTGCACAGATTTATCGAAGTAATACAATTAAGATCGTTCCCTCGAGGATTGGGTGGTTAAGTACGAACTTTTCGACTTGTTTTAATCTAGGCAAATCAAGTAGTGGTTGTTTGATTTAGGCTTTACGTTTAAAAAGAAATCGAAAAAACAATGTAGGGAGAGATTCAAGTTTTGGAAGATCGGGACTCAGGGTTTCACCACGCTGACAATTATGAATCTTATAAAAATAACTCTTTGAACAGAAAATTTTGATCATGAAACGAGTTATTCCTGAGACACGGATTACCACCTACCGAAGCGTAACCCGGTATCTAGCTACGTTAACTCCCAACTCTCGTGACAGTTAACGTACCTAGACCCATTAAGTTCTATGAAAAACCTAATAAATCCTTCAAACGAATCCAAATTACTCCCGTGATTGGGTTTGTAGGTTTGATTAAAAAAATTCCGACGTTGCGATTCACCTCCCGGTACTTCTCGCAACATCTAAAATGCAATTATACGTGGCTAGTGTAAACTATAAAATAAGCACAATTTTGATCAAATCACGATAAAATAATCATTCAAAGAGTAAGAGAATACAATTCAACTCATAATCATCTGCGGGTTATGCCCTTAATCCCGAAATAAAAAGTTACTCGCTCATGTTCTTAAGAAACAACATGTGAATAGGATGAACAAGCATAAGATCTTCTCATAATCGCAAGAAATTCACTAAGAAAATGATTAGATTAGCTTCCCCTCGATCTGAAGATGAAGAAGATGCAATCAAACTTCTCTTTTGCATGAAATCTTGCTGGAATTTGCCATGGAACTCGATTTTTTGCCTTAGTCACAGCCACCAATTGTCTTCATCCGAAAAGTCCTCCTTAACCCTCCAAAAATTGAACCTTTTATACTTTGATCTGTCTGAAACCCCTCAAGGAACGAATCAGGAGAGTTTGGATCAAATCCGGTTTTATTTGGAGTCGAAATGAGTAAGAAACTCGAAGGGGCGGAAATATTCACGGCCCGTAATGAGTTTACGGCCAAGGCCGTAAATGTTTCTATGTCTACAACTCTTTGTACATAGAAAGTTTTACAAACCGTGAAGGATTCACGACCTCACACGTGAAAGTTTCTGTGAACTTCTATACTTAGCCGTAAAAGTCGCGATCTTCACTATTTTTGCTCTAAATTTGATGTGTAAGCTCGTGATCTCCTCGGGAATCGTGCTATGACATTAAAACTCATGAAATCCATCATTTTGGTGTCCTTTTCCCTGCATTTTTGATAAAACCAAAAAAAGTAAAGATTCTATGCCAAGTGAAGTAAAAATACCAAAATTAGCATAAAATCATGCAATTAAAATACAAGTAAAATTGTGGTGTAAATACAACGCATCAAGAAGCGAGGGTAGTGCAAGATCAACCATTTGTTCATAGACCCATAAACCCTCCCCGATTATTTATAATAAGATATAAATTGGGCCAACTAAAGCCTAAGCACCCCTCCTTGTCTAGATAGGCCAAATGAGGTGCTTAGGGACCTAGGTCTAGGTGCCTTCCCTAATAGTCAAACACTAGTCAAATGATACTCATTTGTTATGCCTAAGTGATGGAGGAACGATTTTTATAGTTTCTAAAGTTCAATCCAAACTTCAAAGATCATCTTAAGGTATGTAGCTCCTCAACAAAACAATCCAAGCAAAAGACATGCGGAAAAAGAAAGCAACCAACAAGAATGGAAAACAAAAGAGAGAAGGGGAAGGATGTCACCTATGGCCCCTTTAGGGAAGGGGCCTAAACCCTTTCTTTGTCCACGCTCCAAGATCTTGGCATGAAGGCTAAGATTAGGTTATTTAAATGATCTGCAAATAATAAGAACAAGGGGAAGACGAAATACAAGAGTCCACAAACTCCCCTTTAAACTAGAACAATGGAGTCCTTAGAAGGGTCTTGTTCAAGTCTTCTTTCTCCAAGCCAATTGCTTTCTTGTTCAAACCTTCCAAGTCCTTTAGCTTCTTCACATCCAAGGGATGACGCCTTCAGGAATCATTCACTCAAAGAGAGAAAGGAGAAAGGGTGAAGAAGGCTTTCGGTCAGCTAGAGATGCATGACAAAATACAAGCTCTTTTAACCTCTCAAAAACCTTAACATTTACATAAAGAGTTTGACCATAAAGCCCTCCAACATTCACTCAAGGCATGGTGGAGATTTGGATAATTTCGAATGGATGGTTGAGATTGATGTTTGAAATGTTATGAAGCTTCCTTGCTCTTATTGGTCGCTTGGGCGGCTCTTGCATGAAGTGATAGAGGTATTCTTGGCATGCATTGGCTGGTGAAAGGAAGCCTTGCTTCTCATTGGAGGCTTTGAAACATGCATGACATGCATTGGTGGGTAAAATACCAATGCCCTTCCTCTTTGGGTGCTTGTTCTTTGATGATTTCGCCCAAGCTAAATTTGAATTTGTCGTGGTAGTTGATGATGTGTTCTTATTGACTTGTTGATGGAGTTGACTTTGACTTCTTGATTTTTGACTTTTTGTGGGCTATTTTGGTAATTTTAGTGCGAGTTGAGAGGTGGCTCCTATGAATTGCACATGCAATGCTTCCTACTCTATTTTGTGCCCTACTACAAAATTCTAGAAAATTAAACATTCTTTAAAATAAAGTAAAACCTAGGCTACCTAACTACATGCAATGCAAAATGATGCTTAATGCAATACTGAAATTTAAACATGCTTAAAGCATTAAATTGTCCTAAAATGCCCTGCATGTCATTATGCAGGTAGAAGTCAAAACTCGATCACCCCGGATCTAGAGGTTCATGCTAGATGGAAAGTTTAAGTGAGGTCCATGCTACTACATCAACTATCTTCAGGGGTGAAGAATTTGCCTCCGGAGAATTAAATTTGAGGGTATGTGAAGGCTTCGGTGGTAAGCCTAAAGTGTGGAGATCATCTAAGGTCCATGCTCCTACATCAACTTTCTCCGGTGGTGAAGAATTCTCCTTCGAAGAATTTAAAATAAAGCTCTATTTTAAATCTAGTGGCCATCCCATTGTGTGAAAGTTGTCCTCCTTCTTTACTTTGTCCTTGCAAATGAATGAAAGACCTTTTATGAAAGTAATTATTTTCTCATGTGTGTGGGGAATTTGTAATTTGAAAACATAATAAGCAAATGTTGTTCCAGTGTTGGTGTATATGCCCTAGGACCTAGTTTTGGTCGATTATTGTACTACTTGATACTGATATTTATATATATCATACTAGCATTGTCGTTATCATTATTTGTTTACATCTGTGAACATATACTTATATAATAATGTCCCTGGAGACAAATTGGATCTGTGCTCAAATGATTGTCCCCAGTCGATGTACCGGAGTGGATATGGGACAACTCTGGTACTTGTGAGACTGACATATGGGCTGGTTAGGCATGAGGTGCTAACGCAGACATATAGGTATATCAATGGTAGATATACTGGACTGACCCACTATGAGGCAATGACTTGGTGTCACGAGTTATCCTCACAAGCAATAGGAGATGCATTGATCCCTTGACTTGAGGTCATTGGCCATTCTATATGGTTAGGGATATGCTTTGATACAACCTAACACCTCGCCGTAGTTGGGAGGTAATAACAGTTGTCATTAAGCATGTCACGACCCATAGGAGAAGGTCAATAGACAGACATAGGATTTGCCTCTTCCTAAGGGAAGCATGATATCCATGGAGCTCCTCTATGGTTCGATGATTGAAAGTGTATGGCCATACCCAGGTGAGACCTGATTTAGTCATAACCATGAGATTGGATGAAAACAAGTGGTGACACATTTGTCCAATCGGATATCAGTTCGGCAAAGAGATTGGAATGCATCTGTTCCTAATTGCGATGATGGGGATGTTGATGTCGATATCCATTCCAATGACCTGGGTAGCAGCGATGCACTGCTAGGTGCCACTCACTGCTTGTGATGACCTTTGATCAGCACTGCCAGCGTCAGAGGAACCTATAGGGTCACACACCTTGATACTTGAGTTCTCGTATTGATTGGGAAGCCTTATGATTGAGTTATTGGATAACTCGAATCTATTCTGGAGTTTTCATCAGTGCCAATGGGCCTGATGAGTTGGAAGAAACTTATTGGAGCCAACTTCCAATTTTGGCAAACTGGCCGAATTAACCATGGTTAGCCTCATTTGACCTTCTGTCACATTGGATTGGATCCAATAGCATGGTTAACATGGGTAATGATCTTTGGGCTCAGCCCATTCCTTAGTTGGGCTCACTAGTAAGTTGTCATGAAGAGAAAATCGCCTAAGGGGTATAATGGGGAGAGAACCGACCCCATTGGCGCCTAAGGGGTATAATGGGGTGAAGTGGGCAAATTTGCTTCATTATGGAAGCAAATTGCGCCTAGCCCTATCCCTAACTGCCCCTTGCTCTATATAAGAGGCCCTAGACACCCCCTCTCAGGTATTCTACTCCTTAGAGGCGTGAGAACACAAAGAGAGGCGAGAGCAAGGGCAAGAGGTGCAAGTGACCGCTTCCATCAAACCCTTACCGCAAGCCTTGATCTTCCTTTCCTCTTGGCGCAAGGAAATTGGTGCTTGGCGGCTTCCCTCTCCTTCATCCTTCTTCTATTGACACATATACCTTGGAGGTGGCGCAAGGCTTGAAGAAGGTGAACAAAAGGCTTGGATCTTCTTCCCGAGGCTAGCACCGGGCATGGAAGAAGAGGACTCAAGAGATCCGTGTGTGTGTGACTGCAGAGGGCGCACGCTTGGGCGCCTATCACGACATCGGCATCGTCTTGCTTTGACGTATCTTCTATCTCATCGTGTCGACTCCCTCACTTGCGATCTTCACTGGGTTTTTGGGACTAGCCTATTTCGGGGATATTAGTTCCGCTGCGCAATGTATTTGTGTAATTTCTTTCTCTGAAAATTGTAAAATATCCCTGGGGTTACCCAACAGTGGTATCAGAGCGACTTGCGAGACTCGAACGATGTATTTTCATGCTTTTCCATGCTCACATGCCATATCTCAATTTTCGCAAATTGCATGATCACATGGCAAACAATTTTTCTAAGTAGGAAAAATTAGGGTTTCTTGTTCCTATCATCTTGTCAATCTCTTTTGAATTTTTGGGTTATTTTTCTTGCATGATTTAAGGATCAAAGGGGCACGTAGTTTTGTCAAGTAGGACGGGCATTGTGTCTTCGGACTGGCTGGGTCTCTTGATCTAACAAAATTGCTAGCCGAAAGGATCTTTAAAATCATCATGAAAGTTTAATCACAGATAACCAAAAGATTTGTGATAAGAAGATGAGGAAAAGAGACTGGTTTTTATGAAAAAGTAAAATTTCAGATTTTATGTTTTTCATGAGCATGTAGAATTGCATGTGTAGATACCTTACTTGTGCATAATGTTGTGATCATGAGTCAAGCCCCTTTTGCATGCCTGTGATGTATCCTTGTGAGGCCTGCGTGCTGCTTTTCCTTTTGCTTTTAACTAAGAAGAAGATTAGGGTGGCGCATGTACTTGGAGCTAGGCGCATGTATGAAGCTTGCGCACCTTGCATGGTGGCGCAACAAGCTTCAAAGATAGCGCGTCCTTGCATGGGGGCGCAAGATAGGGTTTGGCTGAACCTTGTGCTTGTGTGCTATCCCTCTTATGACTTGCTAGATGGCGCACCTTCCTTGGAGGAAGACCATGGCATTGGCCGAACCTTGGGGTGTACCCCTAGCATTTGAGAGCTAAACCATGAGAGAAGGACCTTGGAGCTATCCTTGAAGATAGAGCTAGAGGTCGGCTAGGCTAGGTTTGGTATTGGGGCTTGAATCCTAGGTCAAGAGTTGAACCTCCTTTTGGCATGGGTTGGTTCAATGTCTTGAATAGGCTATGATCACATCATTCATTTATTGCTTTCGATATCTGCTAAAGCATGCCTGTTTTATCGTTATGTTATCACTATAGGATTGCATGCCTGTAATGTTAGACATAAGATAAAACTGATGAGACCTCAAAAACCCTCATAAATAAATTATTGGTGTATATGCCCTAGGACCTAGTTTTGGTCAACTTATGTACTACTTGACATTGATATTTATATATCATTCTGGCATTGTCGTTATCATTGTTTGTCTACACCTGCGATTGTGTACTTACATGATAATGTCCCTGGAGACAGATTAGATATGTGCTCAAATAATTATCCCCAGTCGATGTACCTTAGTGGATATGGGACAGCTATGGTACTTGGGAGACTGGTATGTGGGCTGGTTAGGCACGTGGTGCTAACGCAGACACATGGGTATATCATTGGAAGATATACTGGAAAGACCCACTGTGAGGCTATGACTTGGTGTCATGAGTTATCCTCACAAGTAATAGAAGATGCATTGATCCCTTGACTTGAGGTCATTGATCATTCTATATGGCTAGGGACTTGCTTTGATACAACCTAACACCTTGCCGTAGTTGGGAGGTCATAACGGTTGTCATTGAGCATGTCACGACCCATATGAGAAGGTCAATGGACAGACATAGGATTTGCCTCTTCCATAGGGAAGTATGATATCCATGGAGCTCCTCTATGGTTCTATGACTGAGAATGTATGGCCATACCCAGGTGAGAACCTGTTTTAGTCATAGCCATGTGATTGGGTGAAAACAAGTGGTGACACACTTGTCCAATCGGATATCAGTTCGGCAAAGAGACTGTAATGCATCTGTACCTAGTTGCGATGATGGGGATGTCGATGTCGATATCCATTCCAATGACCTGGGTAGCAGCGATGCACTGCTAGGTGCCACTCACTGCTTGTGATGACCTTTGGTCAGCACTGCCAGCGTCGCACACCTTGATACTTGAGTTCTCGTATTGATCGGGAAGCCTTATGATCGAGTAATTGGATAACTCGGATCTAATTGGGAGATTTCATCAGCGCCAATGGGCCTGATGAGATGGAAGAACATTATTGGAGCCAAACTTAATTTTTGGCAGGTTGACCCGTATTTGACAATGATTGGTCACATTCGGATTAAGGTTACATTGGATTGGATCCAAAGTACTTAATCAACCCATGTAATGAAGTTTGGGC
>CM050441.1:31201552-31212376 GCA_027562315.1 Costus pulverulentus | reverse complement strand
GATGAGAATGATTAGATCAGATGAACATAGTCATCTGGGTATGGCCATACACTTTCTCAATCATCTCATCCAGGGGGCCCCTTAAGAACATCACACTCCAAACTAGGAAAAGGCAATCCTATATCTATCACTAGCGCCCTAACATGACTCATGCTCATTATCCAAGATAATCTATAACCATTATATTTCAAATGATATTGAACTACCTCAACACAATGCCAATCATCATTTAGAAACATAAGTGATCTCAAGTCAGAGGAAATATGCCACTTGCTTGCATATAAGGATTATTCACATTGTGACAAGCAATTGAACATCCTAAGTAGGGTCTGTCCAGTACATCCAATGTACCCATGAGTCTGTATCTTAGTCCATGCTCAAAGCATCCTATAAGATTAGAACACATATTAGTCTCAATCATATCAAGGCTGTCTCATGTTCACCAAGATATCTCGACTAAGGACAATACTGCATGTCAGCCAAGCTGAACAGCATCGAGACATTATTTAGTAGTATACATATGGCAGCAGATAATGCAACAACAACCTGAATAACAACCATTGCCTTTATAAACATTGAGTTTATACATGATACTGATATAATCCCAAGGCCTCAAACATTAGCCTTAAGGGCATACCCCAACATCACTATCTAAGCAATCGAAAGAGTGTAAACTAGCAAACGAAGACCAAAGTGCTAAAACGGAATTATCAGAGAGAGAAGCAGGGACTAGGGTTTCGTTCACTTTAATTTTTATGACTAGACATGAATAGAGATTTCATTAGTTTAACTTCAACATGACAAAGATGCAATTTACTTGAATAAAAGGATTATCTCACTTTCGTGCAGACATCCATGTAGGGATAAATCTTCGCTCTCGTGCAAGAGTTGTCCCAATGCTAATGATAAGTAAATCATCAACTGAGAACTCAAGGATCACTTTCGTACATCCGAGTTCTAAGTCGATAATCTCTAGTGGAATCTCAAGGATCACTTTCGTGCATCCGAATCTCGACACTAGTTTTACTCAAGGTTCTCAAATGTTCCGATCTTTGCTTTCGCACAAGATCTCCACGTTTGAAAGCTTAGACTAATCCTAGATTTATATTATTATCATGGCAGTTAGCTTAGTAGAATCAAACAAACAAGAACTAACCTAAAAGGGGTTCCTATCATGCAATTCTAGGGTACAAATTCTCAAGCAATTACTTTTCAGTCAATAGCAAAAATTCTAAAACACAAATAGTAATATAGATATGAGGAGAGTCTAAGGACAAAACATCACATGAGTAAAATCATCATGCTAAGATTAAACAAGATGAAATAATAGATAGATAGTTATCTAGTCATTAAAACTCAAGTGAATTACTCCCCCATGTCCCAAAAGAGGTTTAAGCTATCATAGAGGGAAGATTACAATGATTCATGATGAAGAAAATCGAAATAGAGGAGGAGTAAAAATTACGGTACGGCCGTAAAGATGTTTATGACCGTAATCTAGGCGAACAACGGCGGCGCTCAATTTTCTGGTGATTTCTCCTCCGTCTGATCTCTGATCCCGTTGAAACTTCAGGGGTGTCTTCTTCTCCTCTATGCGTAGCTTCCACTCAAATTTCATGTCCGGAGATGCTCGGAATTGGTCGCAGCGGCAGAACACTAGGCGGCATCGTGAACTCTGATTTCTCTCTGGCCGGTGGATCAAAATTGGGGCTTTTGGTGTGCTTGGCTTTGTCTCATCGATGGCTGCCTTTCTCCTTCTTACAGCTTCCCTTTTAAATGCCTGGATCATTTGAAATCATCTACGTAAAAATTGGACTTCTGAGTTGACCAGGATAGTCGCGAGCAGCGATGAAATTACGACCGTAATGATCCTTACGGCAGGGCCGTAATCTTGACAGCGAGCTCTCGCATGAAATTCTTCTGGGATTACGGTACCGTATTGTTCTTTACAGTAGTGCCATAATGTGAACAATCTCTCAGGTGGAAAATTGACTAGAATTACGGTGCCGTAGAGAGGATTACGGTAGTGTCGTAAGCATCTCAAAGTCTCTGTCCAAAAATACCTATTAATTACGGCACCGTAAAGATATTTATGGCTGTGCCGTAACGTTCATCGATTCTCTGCCCGATTAAAGCTCCAAATTACGGTACCGTAAAGCATTTGTTGGGGGTGCCATAATTTCCTCTGAAGCTCCAAATCTTCTGAAATTTGACGTGTGATCTTCTTTTGATGTTGTGAGTTTGATTATGCACTTGGATTGCTCGAAATCGATTGAAAAATACACCTTTTTACCTGAAAATCATCAAAAACATAAAAGAGTGTAGATTCCGTAAATATTGATAAAATATGGCGTAAAAACAAGCAAAGACTATGAATATGACACATAAATATCAATAAAATGGCATAGAAATCACGATGAATTTTGGTGTCATCACTTGAACCTAGAAAATACCAACAAACAAGATGACACCTAAAACTATTAACACATAGGGACAACTGAATTTGAGCCTAAGATAGAACTTGAACCTAAAGACATTAGGCTAGACTTAAACATAGAGGATACAAAAGAACAACCTGAACCCTTAGAACAAATGTCCCTAGGAACTCAACCCTTAATTCCCTATGAAACAAGTTCTCCTCAACCTATAGAACATGAACCCGTTGAGCAATTTGAGCCTACTCAAACCATAGACGATGAAAACTTAGGCCTAAACCAACTTGATCATAGTGAGTCCATAGAAGTTCACCCACTTTCCCAATGCAAAGACATAGGAACTGTCTCTAGATGGCTGTGAACCTAATCCTATAGTCTTCATTGGGATTGACCAATACTTAGGGAATAAAATACCTCAAGCTATAGACAACCCTAAACCTCAACTCTTGGGTCAACCTCAACCTATTGACACAGTAGAATTGCACCATGACCCTTTGGACTCTCAGTCTTGTCTCTTAGGTCCTTCTACTCACACTATTAAACCACCTTTAGGGTCAACTAAGCTTGAAATAATTGAAAACAAATTTGCTTTGTCTACCTTTGAAGTTGTTGAGCATATTGAATTCATTATTCCCAGACACTTAGAAGCTAAAATTCCTTACTACAAGTTTACTAATGAATATGGCCGAGAAAGGGAATTCAATGCAGGTGTCCATGACTTACAACTTGAACCATGGACATGGAACAACAAGGCAAGATGTTGTGATGCTGACAACATTTTGAAGATTCAGATCCTAAATGAACAACTATCTCTTGCCTCTCCAGAACTTCTCCACTATCACCATAACAATTCTTCGGGGAAGAATTCTTTTCACCCGGGGAGAATTGATGGGGGTAGAAACCACATGCCATGAAAATACAAATGGAGTCTACAAGTGCCATAGATGAAGACTCGGAGGATCACGAATAAGCTAGCATGGTCACTCTTAAAGCTAGCTCAATAATAGGGAAAGCTCTATTTCAACTACTCAATAAATTTTAGAAATCAAGCCAATCCAGCTATATTCCTACGCGCTTCAAATTTGCGAATCATGGACCTCATCCAACGTCCATCCTCATGCCAACAGGGATGAAATCTTCTCCAGCCGAGCAGCAAATCTCCAACAATGTTCAGCAATGGAAACAAGCTCACGATGGAAGCCATGCAACGCTAACTTGCAGACAAAATAGGAATCACCAATGTCTCTTGCACTCACCCTCGCTCAATAATAGCGCAACATAAGGAAAGCTGCAACGTCTTTGTGCTACCGAAGAAATAAAGAACAACGTTCGGCACCAACATTCCTCCAGTTTCTCCCTATATGTATCACGCTGATCCTTGTAATCGACAAGTTTTGTTGAATCAATGAAATAGTTTTCTTCCAATGGAATCAGATGTTTCCCATCCTCTTCCCCTCTGAGGTGCTTGTGTGACATAGCTTTCCCTTCTTCCTCCTTCCCTAATCTTTCTTTCCTCCCGTAATTGAACAAGCCTGTGATGAATGTTCCGAGGATTTTCGAAACTTTGTGAGCACGCCGCCGACGATCCGCCCGCCGGCATCCATCCATCCGCCGGTCCGATCACCGGATTCGAAACGCCGACCAGATCTCCTGTTAATGCCCTGTTTCCGCCCTAGTTCTACCTTTCTTCATCGTTCTCCTCCGCGCGGTCGCTAATCGACCCCAAACTCCGGCCATGTCTTCCCTTCCACCACAATAACCTCCAATTGTAGCAGGTTCTGATTTGGTGCATCACCGGACGTCTGGCGATCGCCCCTGCTTCATGCGCGGACCTCCCTTGTTCCATCTGAATAGTTGCTGCTTTGCCTCCACCAGAGTTCCGACGCCATCCACGCCTCCTCCGCCACCTCCTATCGGTGGTCCAACGTCTTCAGCAACCATTCATCTTGACTCCAACACCGCCGACGAACGATCAATGCCCAGCGCCATTCATCAGCGCTGGATTCCCTCCCTCTGTTTCTCAAACTTGTTGCTTCAAGCTTCCTGTTGTTCTTAATACTAACCTGATTATGCTTATCTCTGTAGGATTTTAACATGCTCAGACCAGCCTCCAGCTTTGATCCTTGGATCTAATAACAAGACCTGATCCTCCTCTATCATTCGGATCAGTTGGCACGAATTAAGATTGAACAGATCAACCTACAAGAGACACCAACTTTTGCTAATTGATTAAATTCCTGCACTTGTTTCAAAACTAATCTGATTAGCTCTCTTCTTGCAAGTGGTTTAAGCAATCAGTGTAACCAAAGTCTTCAACTTTGGTCAAATAATGACTCACGCATCTTGCTCTTTCATGAGGACTAGTTGATGCATACCCAGATCCGACAGTTCAACCTAAAAGGCTTTGCTAAATCTGCAATCTGAAATAATTCTTTGCAGTCTTAACTTACCAATCTGACTAGCTATATTGTTGCATTTATTATACATGCCTGATATCCCCTCACCATATGATTTTTATTGGATTCAAAAGAACTAGTTTAGTACTAGCTATTGGGTTAATTGGATCAAAATTTGGATCTATAGATTTTTCTACAAGGCATAGTTACTTTTCTTAAATGATATATTTCTGCAACACTATGTTTCTAGCTGTTTTCTGAATTTTGACCTTTATTTTGAAAATAAAAAAATAATAATCGGACTTTTAGTTAGTATCATATTTCGTGTCTCCACCCCACATCATGCAGGTTGTGATGTTCATTTGCGCATGCAGAAAGGGGCTTTGTTACCGTTGGTGGTGACAACTTGGCAAGGTGGTTGACTTGTATTGACTTGGGCTGGCATTGATTTACTTGCGGTCCGATTTGATGTGAGGCTAATCTTGAGTGTAGCTTGAATTCCAACGGTTGGTATTGAGTTGATCTTCAAAGATTGGCTGGTTTTGATCAAAGTATGTGTGCCACGGTCATATTGATGTTGGGAACTTAGGTGTCTGCATGTGCAATACATGTGTGTATAGTACCTAGGCTAGAACAACCTATTACATCCACTAAAATAAAACAAAGACTTCAAAATAACTCCTAGGCTAGAGTCCTAACTACAACATAAAACATCAAGTGCTGAAAGTAAAATAGTGTTGCGACATACAAACATTAAACAACTCCCAAAATATCAGAATGCAACAATTTTCAAAAATAACATCAAGCACAATTAAGCCCATGGAGATGTCCCTACATCAATTTCTTTTAAAAATTTTTCATAAGTAGGTATTTAAGATAGAGCATCTGTGAAAGGAATATTTATGTAAAGCTTTTTTTAAAACATCTAAAAATTTCCAAATTGTTTATCTAATTTTTTTTGAATCAGTCTTTGGGGAAAGGGCATGGGAGGCCTATATGGAGCAGGTGAACTGGGTCAAGGTTCGACAGGCTAGCGCGGCTCATCACAACCCCATAAAGGTTCATCTCACTCCTATGACAGTGAGCAAGATGGTGGTTGCACAAGGGCTAGCGGTGTCTCTGAAACTGGCTCATTACTAGGTTCTGTGTTAGGCTCTCCGTCATAACTATCTTTAAGTCTACCCTTGGTTCATCTAATTATTTTCCGCTTCAGGTTGTTATAGCATTGCAATGCTCTCTAGGGTTCAGCTCGGGTTTAGCAGGTAATTTTCCTAGGGCTCTATAAGATGTGATAGCTTGTTGTGCTATTTGGTTTTCCAGAATCCGACTATGTGCAGATTATGTTTCTACCTTAGAAGATAGTTGATTGATTGTATCCCCTTACAGTTCAATCTCTTCCCTAATGTCTTCAAATTCCTTACTTTGATTTGCCATGAGTTTTCTTGCATGGATTCTAAACTAGGTTTTTGGGGCTGATTTTGGTTAAATTGCCTCTGTTGATACCCTCTATTTTCCATCTATCCCCCTGTATTATTTTTTCCACAACAAATTGGGTTAATTCCTCCATCCAGGGTTAAATATGCTAGAGTATGGGTCATTGGCTTTGTTCTGATTCTACCCATCTACAATATTAGCCTGTTCAAAACCCTATTTAGCAATTACCTTGCAATCCTCATAACAATGTCCCTGATTGCCACAAATATCACAAACAATAGATGATGAAGCAAGCCATAATAGTTTGCATGTTAAAAGAGTCCAGTTTATTTATCAAAGAATTTACCTTTTCAGCGAGGGCACACCGAGCATCATTTTCATTCTTACCTTGCGGTCGGTACATTACCCCTTGCTCGGTGGTCCATTGGTTGTGGTTCAAATACATTTATTCTATCAAAGTATAAGCATCGTCAATGCTCTTGTTCATAAGAACTCCACCTGCAGAAGCATCAATAGTGGGATGAGTACTATAGAGAAGGCCATTATAAAAGTATGTATTAAAATCCATTTCTCTAAGTCGTGGTGAGGACACTTTTGTTGTAATTCATTGAAACGCTTCCATGCCTTACTCAGCAATCTCCCATCTCTTTGTGGAAAACTAGTGATCTAGTTTCTGAGCTGGATTGTTTTGCACGGTGGAAAATATTTAGACAGGAAGGCATGCGAGATTTGATCTCATGTAGTAAACATTCTTGATGCATGTGATTGTAGCCAAGCACGTTCCCTATCCATAAAAGAAAAAGGAAACAATCTCAATTTCAAAGCATCACTAGATACAACATTTATCTTAATGGTGTCAAAATATTCATGAAAAAGAGAAATATGTTGGTTAGGATCTTCGAGTGGGGATCCTCCAAACTGATTCTATTGTATCATTGATAGCAAGGCTGATTTAATTTCAAAATTATTGGCCTCAATCATCGGCATGGCTAGTCCTTCTTCCAGTATAATCGCTAAGTGATTATCTTCCTTCCATGGCTAGTCCTTCTTCCTTCTTTTCTTCAAACCTGAGTTTCCTACGTAATCTAAATGTTTGTTCGATTACAGGGTCTAGAGGAAATAGCTGTCCAGACCTAAGAGTCATGCGCATAAAGAAACCAAAAAGAATTGGGTGAACTCAGAAATTTCAAAAGAAACAGAAAAAATTTTCAGCATGCGTGATCATAGGTCTATGACAAATGATCACAAGGGTGTGATGATGAAGCAAAAAACTAGAAAAACACATAATGTAGATTTTTTTTCAATTCCCAACGATTATAAATAATTTTAGAATTTTTTTGGTGATTTTTCAGAATTTTTTTGAGTATCAAAAAGCCCATAAAACCCTAAAACTATTTCAGCCTGCATGGCTTGTGACAATAGAACAAATTTTTTCTTAGATTTTTGTAGATCCTAAAATAAGTAGATTTTTAAAATTTTTTGTATTTTTAAACATAACATAAAATGAATAGAAAATGAAAAGAAAGCAAAAATAGTGCAAAATTTTAAAAATCATGTGATCACTGCCCTATGAAAATATGGAAACCTGCAAAAATAAAAAATAAAGTAAAAAGGAAATAAAAAAAATGCTTAGACTAGTAATACTAATAATTATTTTGATATTAACAATGCTTAGGTCCCCGACAATGGTGCTAAAACCTTGATAAAGTGCACAGATACGTCAAAGTAATTAAATAGATATCAATCCCATAAAGACCTATGTGCTAAGTACCAAATAATCATATTTTTACTAACTAAGCAAACAATGTATGATGAGAATAAAATAGAGAACAAATAAGCTGACACTAACGTTGAAAATCATAAGGAGAAAGCTAGGACTAGGGTTTCACCACTTTAATTTTCATGACTAAACATAATAAAATTTCCTTCAGTTATTCAAATAATGTTAAAGAATAAATTCCCATAAAAAAAGTTGTCTCCTTTCAAACACTCAACTTACACTAATTCAACTTTCACTCTTATGACTTGTTGTTTTACTGATTTAGACATGGGTAATTTTAGGAACACTATCATGTTTAACTCTTGAGTCTATTTCTAAAATAAAATTAGGCACTCTCATATTTTAATCTTACAACTTTTACCTAAGGGGTTCTAATAGTCTAATTTACTTCTTAGTGTAGTTACTCGTCTTACACATTGTAATTGTTATATTAAAATAATTACATGTAAAATAGGCATCGATAGTTAGATTTATGGAATTTAGCTACTCTTGTAGACTAGGTTTCTATGTCTAATTAAAGGGGTCCACGTCTATAAGTCAACTCTCGGACCTTGTTATGACCAAAACATGTGGGTATTTAGAATTTAACAATTAAGGTAAATAAATCACAGGGGTAAAATTAACAATCAATGAATAACTAATAGGTAAGTGTTTATCTAGTCATTGCAAAAATTAAAGGGATTACTCACATTGTCCCAAAGGAAATTTACGCTACCACAGTCATAGGAGCATGATTAATATTCATGAAGAAGAAAGAATCAAAACTTAGAAAGTAAATTTTGAAATAAAAATTTTTTTATTGTCACATGGGTGTGATGGTCGTAGTACATATCATCATAGCCCCGTGATTACAAGATGAACTCAGAATCCCGTGATGGTACTGTGGCTGCTCCAATCTTTCAATAATTTGTCCAAATCCTGATCTTCTTTCTTCCCTAAAATTTTTTGCATGTGTTATGCCTCTCGGTCAGTGATGAAACCCTAGCGCTGCCTTGATTGATTTCTCCTCTATTCGTCCTCATGAGTGTTGATACTTCAATCCGATCTTCTCCTCCCTTTTATAATTAGTCCTATGCTTCCAATTTTTCTGATTGTGCCTCATAGTTTTCTAATTTGGTGTCAAAAAATTTGGATTTGGATACAGCGAAAGAATTGGGCTGCAGTCGCATTTTCCACCTAATTTCGTAATTACATCCCTATGATGCTTGCAGTTCATTCTGTCACAGGCGTGTGATAGTAAGTTCTTTCTTAATTTGCCTCTTGAGCTCCAAATTTCATCCTGATTCCATCTTTTGCTCTTTTATCCTTGAAAATCCACAAAAATAAGCATATTTTACCTAAAAAAGTTGAAAAATGAAAGGAGGTGAAGATTCCGAAACAATTGACCGAATTTAAATTAAAACCAAACAAAATTATGATAAAGATGACTTAAATTAAGTATATATGATCACTATGACTTTTTGAGTCATCAATGTGCATCCTCATAGAATCCATAGGACATTAGCAACAATGATCACTCAAGATTACTATAAGTAGTGAGAGGTATTTAGCAACACATCGTTACTACCCAAGTCGTAGGATATGATTCGTCTATAAACTACTCTTTGTCAAGCAAAATGGTAATTCGGCAATATAATCCCTTTGCTAACTGACATCCTGATTGGCCACATATGTCACACTTGATTAACTCAATCTAATGGACATGACATTAACAAGTTATTCACCTGGGTATGGCTATACACATCAAGTCATATTCTAATAGTTGAGGCCCTATGGATGTCATACTTTCCTAAGGAAGGGGGCAAATTCTCCTATTAGCCAACCACATATCTCATATAGCCTATGACACGTCGAATGATAGCCATTATGATCCCTCTATTTGACAGAGAAAATTAGAGTGCGGTAGGTGGTCCTTAGTTCTGACTCTAAGGTGTGGGTGACAAATGCAATGCGAAAATATGACAGGGTCTTGAGATGAGGGAGGTAAAATGCGCTTGGTGGGAAAACTAACAAGAAAGCAATGCAGAAATCTAATTGCGATTCATATTTGCTCAACAGCATATAAGTATCAAAACCATGGCAATCACATTATAGAAAATAATAACTAACCGCTATGCGAGCTAGCCAAATTTTAGCATAAGCGTTGCATGGGAAGCATGTTCACAACATAGTAAAGTGGGGTGCTTACCAGCTATGACCGTAAACACACACATAAGTACTAATGTGATCTACGCCGTTCTGGTGACCGGAGTGGCATGTGGTAAGAAGGAACACTCAAGTGGACAAGACAAGTTTGTTGGGGTATGCCCTTAAGGCTAATATTTGAGGCCTGTGGGAATGTATCTGTATCATGTAATAAACTGTTATGTTTATAAAGGCATGGTTGTTATTCAATTAGCTACATTGTCTGCTGCAATATATGTTCTTCTGAATAATGTCTCAAAGCTGTTCAGTTGGGCTGACATGCAATTAAGTCCTTAGTCGATATATCTTGGTGAACATGAGACAGCCTTGATATGTTTGAGACTAATATGTGTTCTGATCTTATAGGATGCTTCGAGCATGGAATAAGATGTAGACTCATAGGTACATTGGATGTACTGGACAGACCCTACAAGGATGTTCAATTGTTTGTCACAATGTGAACATTCCTTGAATGTGACAACTGGCGCATTTCCTCTGACTTGAGATCACTTGTGTTTTCTAAATGATGATTGTCATTGTTTTGAGATAGTTCAATATCATTTGAAACATAATGATTATAGACTATCTTGGATGG
>CM050441.1:31179506-31201452 GCA_027562315.1 Costus pulverulentus | reverse complement strand
GATCATCTTATACATGCTTTGCGACTCTTGAAACCCTCTTCCGCTGCTATATTCCCTTATATGCGCCATGCTGGGTTTCGCCCCCCTCTCGAAAGGGGTCCCTTCAAAGTTTAGGAATAGGCATTATCTTGATGCATCAAGGTGCGATTTAAATATCCTTGAATAACTTGAGATTACAAAAGAGGACCTCCAAGAAGCTATCCCCGCTTCCGACTACACTTTCGCACTCGACAAATGAGCTATACTCTTCTTAGTAAGCTACCTTCTATCTTCCCTTGGTTGCCCTTTTATAGGAGAAGGGGGCTAGGGATAACAATAAAATAGTAGGTGGGTGGTTTTAATATTATAACCCCCTAAAAGTAATATGGAATCTAATCAAAATTGACTAAAGCTAAAAATCATAATTACCAAGTACAAAAGATCTTAAAAACTCCAACTTAGATAGACCTTGATTTGACTTTGAGTGCAGGCTAGGCCTTGTTGGGTTGATTGGGCTAGCTACACCATCTTCGAGCATGCTACCATGAAACAACAAAGGTGGCTTGTTTGGGGTTGGTTCATCTCGAGGTTGATTGGTCCCTGTGACATGCTCATAAGTTAGTTATGATGTAGATTCAGCTTAGGCTTCATCAAAATTTATGATTCTAGATGCATAAGGCAGAGGGACTCCCTTTGGGTTGATGAAGGACTAATTATCCCCACGTACTTATCCGGAGGCTGACTTTGACATTGAGAATTCCATAAGGCCTTCAGAACAACATGTGCTAGCCTTTTTAGAGTCATTACGAGCACCGTCACTGCCATAATCTTTGTGGGTAGAGCGAGGAATGACATTAGTGATTATCAATGGGCGGTTCGTGATCTTCATCATCGCCGTAATATGGGATTATGACTAAGCCCTAATGTTCATCATGGTCATGATGTTTCCCAAGCTATTTTGCGAACTCCACAATGGGCTTCATAGCTAGGTCATGATCTTCGTTATGGCAGCAAGCTACGGTTACAACTAGGCCTCGTGTTGTGATACATAAGGCTCAAACTTTGATTGTCCTCAAGCAAAAATAAAAATTTGAAATCAAAATTTGATTAAAAGAATAACCTTTTCATGCCGAATAAATTTCTAAAATACAACTTGTCAATGGAAAATTCTATCAATTGATTTATAAAACTTTAAATAAACATATCATTCTTAGAACTCAATCCTCTAGATTCACAACTCAATCAAATAAAACTTTGCAACTTGTATAATAAATAGAAATTTCAATCTCATGATTTCACCTAGTATCAATTTAAATCTATCATGCTTTTGTTTACAGGAATTAAGTCTCTAAGATCTTTTTCCACACAAAATTTCTTTCTCTCTCTTTTTTTTTTCATGGAATTTTTTTGCATAGATGGTATGTATCCACATAGACACATACTTTTTATTTTTGACATCAACTCTTTCTTTGGTACCACTATCAATTTTACACAGTGCCAAGTAGAGGAGTCTTATTCTTTTTATCACTAATTATTCTTTTTTATGCATAGACTTCAACCCATGTCTTAGGTACTACTATCAATTTTACATAGTGCCAAGTACGGAAGTCTCTCACTATTTTTATGGATCTTGGATTCCTTCTTCCCAACAAATAGCAAAAATAGACTAAGCCTCAACTAGGTTGATCAATTGATCTAAATTCACAAATCATACTAATATACTCATTTTATTCAAAAGAGAAGTTTCACTTTTAAATTTTATTCTTCAAATAATACATCCACCCAAAATTTTATGCATCAATCAATGTCATATCTCAATAGACAAATATGTATTGAAGAAATAAATTTAACATGATAGAGTTATATTTTCAATCATGAATTTGAGATCATCAATCATTCAAGTTATCAACAGTATAAATCAAGAGTGTACTCATCATCATCATCAATCATCACAATATCATATCAACAAAAATATATCATCATGTATACTACAACCATATCGAAAATATCTCATCAGAATATCAAAATATCATACAACCCCATCCAAATAGTAAAAATCAATATCATCATCATCATACAACCATATCGAATAAGAATAATAGGCATGGTAAACATAATAGCAGTGGTGGCAGTCATGGAAGCATCATCCTTCATCATATGAAACAACGGTAAGATATAGAAAATCATAGCATAGCAAAAAGATAAAGGAAGACAATACTCACAAAGCATCTACTCATCATCATCTGATCGGGTGGCCTCAGAGTCTCTCGCAGTCTCCTATGGATCATAGTATGGGGTTCCTCCCTAATCACCTTGGTATCCATAGTCTCTGTGATCAGTATACCCAAAGCGGTCACAGAGGAAGTTGCCCATGTCTTCCATATGATTGCACAGCCTCTCCATATCTCTGTGGATGTACCCCAGAGTCTCATCCATCCCATCCAGGCGGCGCTTCTGACTGTACATCTATGCTGTGAGTGCTTGAAAGCCGGGATCGTGGTGGCTAGCAAATCTGCCCCTAGGTGTGTGCGAGGAGGTACCAGCAGGCTGTGAAGAGTCATGAGGAGGTGACTCCATCCCATAAGGATCACTCCTTCCACCCCCGGTGGGTGGTGGTGGAACTGTATCAGGTGATGGAATAAATGCTCCCTCAGTTTCATTAGGACATAGCTTCCAGTTGGCCCTTTCTCTCACTATGGTCTTCTCAATGTAGGGTAAGGGTAGAGGCGAGATATTTGGTCCAAGGACCATACAAAAAGTGTCTCCCTCTCTAACTATCATCTTCATCGCTATGCAAGACTCAATGTTGAGCCTTGTATTCCCTCGTGTCGTGTCGATCCATAGGGCTCTATCCCAAAGTATCTAGCTATAGGAGTAATCAAACCTCCTATCACCACTAATCCTCTGCTCGCTCTGGCCACCTTGTCCATGTGCTTGATCATAAAATAAGCCACATCAATTGCGAATTCACTGAGCATGCTCCAAAGAAAATACAGCTCGTGTTGACGGACCATGTCGTCACTGTCTCCTCTCCCAAATATTGTGTGTGCTAGAACCCGATGTGCTTATCTGATACAGGGGTTCATGATTTTTGAGGCTCTGGAAGACACAGCATAGAAGTGGCTCTCATTAGTGATCTCGTTCCAGAATATGTTCTCCTTAAATCCAAGGGGTATCTCAATGTAACCCCCAGTGCTCAATCCAAAGATGTCTCTCACTTCTTGCAAGGTAAGTTTCCTCTCCTCATTGGCTAATCTGAATGTGATTTCCCCCTCTGCAGGGCCATGACAGTACTCCTTCAAATCAATTATTAGGATGCTCAAAAACTCCAAAACAAGGGGTAAGTATGTGTGTGGAGTCATCTGGAAGAATTCCTTAGCCTTGATTCTATCAAACATCCAAAGTAAGTCTTCATAAAGCCCTAAGGCTTCCAAGGTTCTTCTATCAGCATATTTGGTGTTGATGACCTTCCTTTCTAAAATTTTGTTGTATCTAGCCTCCTGCATCTCATTCCTAAAGAGAATCCCATGGGGGTTCTGTGGTTGTGATGATTCAGCAGGGGCCTTCCCCTTTCTCCTTGGTGCAATTGATTTTGTTCTTGGTGCCATTTCACAAGCTGCAAGCTTATCAGTCAATGCATGCAAATATAACAGTGTAAATTTAGTCAATGGCATCCTATCAACATGTTCTACAAGTGTCTTCAGCTAAAAACAGAGTGAAAAATAGAGAAAAAATGGTGCACGTAATCTCAATCTCAACACAATATGACAAGCATATATCACACTCCCAAAATTATCAGAAACATCAATCCAGCAATTTTGAGACAAAAATTCGTTTAAATTTCATGCTCTAACAAAAAGCGAAACAAGCGTTGATGAACAGTAATTCCGAATCGTGCACGTTGCGTTTCAGCTCAGATTAGTGACGGAAATCGGTCAAAATTCTTCTCAAACAGCAAAGGATTGATAACCTATCTTCTAGTGAGTAAATGCAAACAAGAATCACTTAAAATGATCAAGAATCGAGAGAAAACGAGTGAAAGGGGTGAAATTTTGTGAAAACTCATTAAAGTGGTAAAATCAGAGAATCGGTTACCTAATCGACGACGAGAGTTGAACGGGAAAGGTCGCCGGTGTCCTCAGGTGGTCGAAGACGATCAGAAATCCAGGAACGGCTCGAAGATGAGTGAGATCTAGGGTAAAACCTTAAAAACGGTCCAGTCGTAACTCTAAATACGGCATAAGACTCGCGTACAGAAATCAAAATACGGCAGTGTAATGTCTTACGACACTGCCGTAAAATCTCAAAATCTATCTGTTTGAAAACGATGCAAAATACGGTACCGTAAGCAGTTTACGGTACCGCCATAAAATCTCGGCAACGTTCTGTTCAAAACCACTCAAAAATACGGTACCGTAAAATGCTTTACGGTATTGCCGTAAAATTCAAGCAGCGTGCTTTTTTTTTAATGGAAAAACAAAAAAAAACAAAAATTCAAGAAAATACGGCACGTAAAATACCTTACGGTAGTGCCGTAAAAATCACGAAACACTCGTGTTGATTTTGGATCAGAAATACGGTACCGTGAAACACCTTACGGCTGTACCGTAATTTCGTCGTAGCTCTCTGGTCATGAGCAGACAGAAATACGGTACCATAATTTACTTTACAGTACTGCCGTATTTTGCTCCAAATCACAAAAAACCAACAAAAATAAAAGAAAAATTAGTCCTAAGCAAAAATCAAGGTAAAGTAAAACTAAGGTGAGGGTTAGAAAGCTTGGGTTGCCTCCCAAGAAGCGCTAATTTAAAGGTCATTAGCTTGACCCTTTAACACTCGGATGTGATCGTGAACTCCTCGAATGCCCCTCTGATCTTTCTTTTGGTTGGGTATCGCATTGAACCACATAAGGCTCAGGCTTGAAACACTCTCCAAATTTGTTCCAAATTTTCTTTCCTTTGTCAAACAATTTAGATCTTCTTCTTTTTCTTCTTCTTTTTGAATTCCTGTCTTTCTTTTCCTATAACACTTTATCAATTTCCTCAGAAGATTTGATATTTTCAATATTTGAGGGTTCATCAAATAGATTGCAAACATCATAAACAATATCATCAATTAACTCAACACTACAACATGATCCTGAGTAAGAAAGTTTATTCACTGAGTCATTAAGATTAAACTCAATTATTTTGTCACAGATATCAAAAGTTATTTTTCCTTCCTTCACACCTATATTTGCCTTTGCATTGGCCAACAATGGTCTTCCTAAAATTATAGGATTCTTGCTATTTTCCTCCATGTCAAAAACTACAAAGTCAGCGGGTATAAAAAACTCACCTATCTTGATCGGAACATTTTTTATGATACCTACAGGATACTTTACCGAAGAGTCCACGAGCTGCAAAGATATGGATGTAGGTTTCAGCTCTCCAAGATTTAGTTTCCTGTAGATGGAAAGAGGCATCAGACTAACACTTGCACCTAAGTCACATAAGGCTCGGTCAAAAGCCATAGTGCCGATAGAACAAGGTATAGAAAAACTACCTGGATCCTTCAGTTTTGGTGGTAGTTTATTTTGAATGACCGCACTACAATCTTCAGTCAATGTAACCGTGCAAGTACCATAATCATCTAACTTTCTCTTACTAGACAATATTTCTTTCAAAAACTTTGCATATGAAGGCATTTGAGAAATAGCTTCAGTAAAAGGAATATTAATGTAAAGCTTTTTTAGGATTTCAAGGAATTTTGCAAACTGTTTGTCTAGTTTGTGTTGAACTAACCTTTGGGGAAAAGGTATTGGTGGTCTATAAGGAGGAGGCAAATCAGACTCAGAATTACCTTCCTCACATGACACATCCCCTTTTGGTTCATCACACTTTTAAGGTGTTAAATTGGTTAGGGTTTGTTCATGTTTAGAAGGTTTTTCCAATTCTGATTCCTCATCATGTTCATCATAAGACTTTTTTTCCTTAAGTTCAACCTTCCCTTTAGCTTCTCCCAATTGTCTCCCACTCCTAGTCATGATGGCATTGCAATGCTCTCTAGGGTTTATCTCAGGCTTAGCAGGTAACTTCCTAGGGGGTCTGTATGTAGTGCTAGCCTGTTGTGCAAGTTGGTTTTCTAAAATCTTGTTATGTGCCTCTACTCTTTCCAACCTAGAGTTAAGTTGACTAAAATTTTCCTTAAATTCTTCATTTTGCCTACTTTGATTAGACATGAACTGATTTTGATTTGCCAAAATTTTCTCAAGCATGGATTCTACACTAGAATTCTGATTTTTGTTTTGGTTTTCGTGTGGATTCGGCCTTTGGAATCCTCTATTCTCAGTTTCTCCTCTTTCATTGTTATTGTTTCTCCAAGAAAGGTTGGGGTGATTCCTCCACCCAGGGTTATAGGTGTAAGTCCCTAAGGCACTGACATGTTCATCCCCTTGATCTACAATAATCCTACAGTTTTCAGATGAGTGACCGGTGTTACCAAAAATTTCACAGGTAATGGAAGAAACAGCAGCAACTTGCATTTTAAAAGAATCGAAACTACTGCATAAAGAGTCTACCTTTTCTGCTAAGGAATGCCATCCATCATTCACATTCTTACCTTGAGATGGTCTATAAAATACTCCCCTCTCTACAATCCATTGATTGTGATTTTGGGCTATCTCCTCCAGCAGTTTAAAGGCATCCTCACTCGTTTTGTTCATAAGAACTCCTCTTGCGGCAGCATCTACAGTTAGTTTGGTATTATACAATAAACCATGATAGAAAGTATGCAATAAAACCCAATCCTCCAAGCCATGGTGAGGACACTTCCTTTGTAGTTCGTTAAACCGCTCCCATACCTCGCTGAATGATTCGACATCTTTTTACTGAAAATTTGTAATTTGATTCCTCAGCTGGATTGTTTTTCCTAGAGGGAAATATTTTGTCAGGAAGAAATTTGATAGCTGCTCCCATGTTGTGAAGGTTCTGGTTGGTTGCGATTGAAGCCATATCCTCGCCCGGTCCCTGAGTGAAAAAGGAAATAACCTTAGTCTGAGTGCATCATTAGAAACTCCATTCATCTTAATAGTATAACAAAATTCTAAAAATAAAGAACGTGCAAGTTTGGATCTTCTAGTGGAGATCCTCCAAACTGGTTCTGTTGGATCATGGAACTAAAACCAGGTTTAATTTCGAAGTTATTTGCTTCGATAGGGGGTCTAGCAAGGCTAGAATGAATTTCTGGTGGGTTAGGGGCTACATAATCCCTCAATGTTCTCTGATTATTTGCCATCTCTACAACTTCTTCTTGAATCTCTTGTGAATCTTCTTCTAGTCTCAACTTCCTGCGCGCTCTAAGAGTTTTGTTGATTTCAGGATCCAATGGAACAAGTGGTCCTGACCTAAGACTTCTGCGCATGCAAAGTAGATAGATCAAGTGATTTTAAGAAAATAGAAAATAAACAGAAAAACAAAAAAATATAGTAAATAAAACCTAGTCTAGCAATACTTTCAATGTCTTCAATATTGACAAAACTAAAGTCTCCCCGGCAACGGCGCCAAAAACTTGATAGGTTTTCGCAAGTGCACGGAATTATCGAAGTAATAAAGAAAGATATCGAACCACAGAGACCAACGTGTTAAGTACCAAATAATTATTTTCTTACTAGCTAAGTAAACCGAATATGATGCAATAATCAACGGAAAGAGTGTAAAGTAAATCAGAGAGATAAATATGGGACTAGGGTTTCGTCCACCTTGATTTCAATGATTAGATATAAATAAAAGGTCGTCAGTCTAATTTTATCATGATAAAGACTTAATTTACTTCATAAAGGGATCATCTCACTTTCGTGTAGACAATCATGCAGGGACCAATCTTTACTTTCGCGCAAGACTTATCCCAGGCTAATGATAAGTAAATCATCAATCAATGAACTCAAGGATCACTTTCGTGCATCCGAGTTCTAGGTTGATAATCTCTAGTGGAATCTCAAGGATCACTTTCGTGCATCCGAGCCACAACACTAGTTTTACTCATGGATCTCCAACGTTCCGATCCTCACTTTCGTGCAAGATCTCCACATTTGACAAATAGACATCGATCTATAGATTCAAGTTATAATTATGGCAATTATTCTACTAGAATAGATCAAGTTGGATCTAACCTAAGGAAGGGTTCCTATCATGCAATTCTAGGGTTCTGAATTCTCAAGCAATTACCTTTCAGTCAATAGTGAAAATTCTAAAAACATAATTAGTAACATGGATCTATAGAGAGTCTAAGCACAAATATCACATGAGCAAAATTATCATCATAAAAATATTCTGACGATGATAAAAAATTATCTAATCATTAAAAATCAAAGGGAATTACACCCATGTCCCAAACATGTTTAAGCTTGCATGGAGAAGAAAATACAATAATTCATGGCGATCAGAAATTGAAAATCAAAGGAAAAGAAGAGTTAAGAAAAAATAGCACAGCTGTGAAATATTTCACAGCCGTATTTTGCAATTTAAATGATGAATAGTGTCAGCACCTCTTCATTCTTTGATTTCTCCTCCAATTGATCTCCTTTTGCTTTGAAAATTCTGTGGTGTCCTCCACTCCTCCCGACGAAGCTTTTGCGTGAAAATCAAACCCAGAGGTGTCCTCCACACCTCTCGGTGCGAAGCCAAATCCTAACAGCCTCTCTGACAATTGCTCTCTCGATACATGATAAAAGCTCCCCTTTTTAGTGTGTGTGTCTTCTCCTCTTAAGACGAGTCCGCAGCAACTTTCAGATCTCAATTTGGAGCTCTGGATCAAAAGCTATGGCCCGCGCAAGAATAGGACCCGTAAATATTGCGTTTTTGAGTGTAATTATGGTACCATATTTAAAAAACGGTAGTGCCATATTTTCAACTGAACTTTCTGGTCGGAAATTGCTCTAAATTATAGCCCGTGTTATTTCTTACGGCAGTGTTGTATTTCGGGCAGAAAATTACACCCGTAATATCCATTACACCCGGGGTGTATTTTTCAAACTTGCTCTGATTTGCATGAAAATTGGCAGGTGGCTTCGTTTCAACGTCTGGAATCCACTGGTGCACTCAGATCTTCCAAAATCCATCAAAATATGTCACTTTTAACCTAAAATTCATGAAAAATAAGAAATTATGTAGATTCCATAATATTTAACAAATAATGCTTAAAAACAAACAAAAGTACATAAATATGACACGAAAAGATATATAAAATGGCATGAAATTTACTATAAATTTCGGTGTCATCAATGTCCGTTATGGCCATAATGTTTCCTAGGTTGTTTTGCAAACTCCACAATAGGCTTCACGGCCGGGCCTTG
Organism: Costus pulverulentus; assembly: GCA_027562315.1. Classification (NCBI taxonomy): domain Eukaryota; kingdom Viridiplantae; phylum Streptophyta; class Magnoliopsida; order Zingiberales; family Costaceae; genus Costus; species Costus pulverulentus. Next base: position 31,192,142 of record CM050441.1, on the reverse strand, counting down.
ATGTTCGTCACAGTCATAATCTATCATTGCGGGTAGGGTGTGATGTCTGTCATGGTCATGATCTACTAGAAACTTATACGCCATAGGGACTTGCACTACATCAACCCTCCCTGGTCAAAAAGTTCTCCTCTAGAGAATAGATAGCTAGGGCAACGATAGGTAGATCAGTGTCAGGCTCTTCTCCATCAACTGGGGTGTGGTAAGGTAGGAGGTTGGCTATATTAAACATGAGGCTAAACCACATATTGTCTAGTAGGTCCAAGACATAGGAATTAGACCAAACTTGTCATAAGTGCATGTAAGTCCCTATGTATCATGCTTGCAGCTTCAAGTTGGTTCAACTCGGTAATTGCTAAGGATGGGTAAACACTCTCACTAAGTCACCTTCCTCAAAATTAAGTGACCTATAATGATTGTCAGCCATCAATTTATATTTGGTTTTGCTCAAATAGATCAGATGCGCAATTTCTTCATGTAGACTCGCTAGATGTTTTGTGAATGCAAATGCCAACTTAGAAGTCTAACATACATAATGCACAATTTCTTTATGAGGTTGTTGTCCTAACACCACTTGGAAGAGACTCAGACCAGTAGACCTATTAATGACACTCTTACGCACAAACTCAGCATTAGGAAGTATGGCATCCTAGCATTGTAGGTGTTTGCCCACTAGACATCAAAGAAAATTTCCCAAACTATGGTTCATCACCTTAGTTTGATCATCGATCTGGGTATGGTAAGTTGAGAAGAATTTCAGCATTGTTCCTAAAAGAGACCAGAGGGACCACCAAAAATGGCCGATAAAATAAGTGTCGCTATACGATACAATCGAAAGGGGTAAGCCTTGAAGTCACACATCCTCATGAATAAATAAAGAGGCAATGTGGGAGGCATAAAAGGTCTTGGTGTAAGGGATGGAGTGCGCCATCTTAGAAAATTGATCTACAATCACAAAGATGGAAGGAAACCTATACTCCATTTATGGAAGGCCTAACACAAAATTCAAGCTCAAGTCTTGCTAGGGACCTTGGGGAATGTGAAGTGGTGTGTAGAAACTAGTATTGGCAGGTTGTCATTTGGCCATTTGGCATGTGCTATAATGGTAAAAAAATATATTTAATGTCCTTTCTTAAGCCAATCTAGAAGAATCATTCCTCAGCTAGTTCCATGGTCTTTTCACACCTATGGTACCCCATGATACTACCAATATGCAACTCGATTAGCAAGTGTTCCCAGAGGGGGGTTCTTAGGATGCACAACTAGTTACCAAAGAAGAGATAGTCCTCGTAGACTTGATAGGGTAAATCAGATGGACCAGACTGAAGGATGTAGGTGAATGTTCTACCGAAGTCAGGACAACTAGGGTAATCATCCTTGACATGGTGAAAGGTGTTTACCCGGGGGCCCATGACACACATGAGGGTTTTGTTAGTGTTTTGCCCTAGGACCTATATTTTGGTCTTACCTTTTGTACTACATACATTGATATTTATAAATATCCTGACATTGTCATTGTCATGGTTTGTTATACATCTGCGCATATGTATGTTTACATGATGATGTCCCTTGAGATATTACTATCTTAGTTTGCTATGTCCTGAGTCAAGTACTATAGTGGATATGAGACATATGTGTTGGTTAGCATGAGTTGCTTAACGCAGGCATATGGATATATCAAAGAAGATATACTAGACCAAGCTGGCATGAGGATTTTCTTGGTGTCTCAAGAAGAATCTCACAGTGATAGAATTGTAGATGTCCTTTAACTTGAAGGAGATTGTGGCTCTATGTAGTAAGGGATATGTTTTGATATAACCTAATGCCTTGCCATAAAAGGGAGGTCATAATGGTTGTCATTGGGTATGTCTTGAGCTGTATAGAGTTATATCTTGCCAATAGAGGATTAGCCCCTTCTCTATGGGAAAGCTTGATGTCATTGGGCCCCTATATGGTGCATGACTGAAAGTGTGTGGCCGCACACAGGTTTAGCCTGATTGAGTCATGACCATTATCGTTGGAGTAAACAAGTGTGACACACTTGTCCAACTTGGATGATTGGCCTGGCAAAGGGACACGTATATTTATATATCTTATCACAGTTTGAGGTTGTCGATGGCAACATTTATTTCAATGACTTGGGTACCAGCGATGCAATGCTAGGTGCCACTCACTACTTGTGATGATGAGGTCATCACTGCCAACGTTAAAGGGATCTAAGGGTCGCACACCTAGATGCTAGAGACTCCGTATTGATCAGATAGCCTTAGATCGAATCTATGGATCATCGGATCTATTTGGGAGTATTGATGAGTTGGGAGATGGTTTTTTAGAGTTGGATGACACCTAATATTATTTGATACGTCAAATAATTTAAGCAGGATCCTGAGGATTCCAAAGCTTATGCGCTAAATTGATTTTAGTAGAAACAGCTTGGACACTAAAATGATTTTACGGAAAGATTTCTCATGGGACCAACGACATCAGCACAAAGTTAATATATGAATATTTATATTGTGGCTTAAGTGGATGGGCCCCATGACTAAAGTCTATATATATGGGGCTAGGGGCACATACACAAATGTTCACACCTTCCTCTTATTGGCGCCTCCAACCTTGTTGTCGCCCCTCTTCTCCATAGGGGACAACATACTTCTCTTGGTGCAAGAGGGAGTTGAGGGTGTTCTTCTTCTTCCTTGGTGCCTACCTTTGCGTGGCACATCTCCAGAAGAAGAAGGGCAGCATACTTTAGAGTGGCACATCTTTGTTGATTGGCGCAACTTAAATAAATAAGCCCCCTTGGCGCATCTTGAAAAAGGTGACGTAAGCAAGGAGGACAACTCCCCTTGGCATGGATCTCCTCTCTCGAAGCTAGCACGTGTGTGGAGCGGAGGAGTCTTAAGGCAGTTCGTGTGTGCACGAATGTAGAAGACGGGCTCTTGCATATCTCTGATCGTCATCATCGGCCTCAAATTGCTAGTAAGGTATACACCGTATCACATTTGGTGTTAATATTGTAAGACGGTGCTTGTTGAATTAGGAATCTCATTTCGGGCTCGCTTTCACTATTCTTCTGATTTTTTAAAAATAGCAAGGGGATTCCCAACAGGTTTGGACTTGACTTAGTGCAATGACAACCACATTTTCTTTTTGGCTTTGTAGTTGATGACAAATGAATACTATTGTGGGTATTTGACTCACTTAGCATATTGGACACTTAAGTTCCTATGCACGTTTACGAAAGATAGTGCCTAGTGGTCACTATATAAGATGAACTCTGTATAAAGGAGGCAATGTTTCCATTGCCTCAATGATTGGGTAATGTATAGAACTTATCATACATGGGGTATCTTTGTCTAGCCTCATTCAACTTTTCACTAAAGAAGATGATCTTAGTGTTTAGGTAGAGGTGCTCTTTATGCAGGATTTCAATGGTAGACCTAAGGTATTCAATGTGGGCATCTCGGGTGCGACTAAAGACCAAAATGTCATCGAAGTTGACGACTAGGAACTTCCCTAGGAAAGGTTTAAGTTCTTGGCTCATAAGGCGCATAAAAGTGGATGGGGCGTTGGTCAACCCAAACGACATGAGCAACCACTCATGTGGGCCATCCTTGCTCTTGAAAGCATTTCTTGGTGATATCCGCTCCTAAGATCAAGCTTGGAGAACCACAATGATCCCGACACTAGATTTAACATGCCATCCAACTAGGGTATGAGAAACCTATACTTAACTATAATGCAGTTGATGGCTCTACAATCGATGCACCTATGCCAAGATCCATCCTTCTTAGGCGTAAGAAGTGCCAAACTAGCATAAGGGCTAAGTCTCTCACAGATGAATCTCTCAGCCATGTGGTCATCCACCTGCCGCTATAACTCAACATGCTCGATGGGGTTTAGGTAGTGATGTCGGAGGTTTGGAAGAGCTGTTCTTGCAACTAAGTCAATTACGTGTTGAATACCTAATGTATCATATTCATATAGCATTTTTTGCTATAATTTTTATACATAATTTTTCCTATTTTTATGATATTTTCACATAATTTGACTTAAATCATTTTTTTTTTTTGAAATCTTTACTTCTCTTTGCTTTTTATCAAATTTCAGGAGAAAACCACAATAGTTTGATGGATTATGAAGGATCTGAGTGCACAGATGAATTCCAGACATAAAAATGAAGCTGTCCATCAATTTTCAAGTAAAACAGAGCTTGGTTGGAAATTACGGCCTACCCATAATTTATTTTATGGCCATAATTTATTGATGATTTTCTACAGAGAAGATTATAGCTGTGCAGACTTTCCCGTAATTATTTTCACTGTCGTAAAGCTTGGACAATTCTGAATAGAGAAAATTACAGCTGAGCAGATTTCACCGTAAATAATTTCATGGCCATAATTTCCTAGAAAATATACACAGAACAAACTACGGGTGTGGCCGTAACATATATTACGCTCGTAATTTCATCCGCCAGTTACGAATTTTACTCGATTTCTCGCTCGATTTGATTCCTTTTCACGCTAAAATTTGAGGAAAACCTAATATGAGGGTGGAGAACTATATAAGAGAGCTTTGCAGTCATTATGAGGACTTTTTGGCTGATTTTCGAGTGGAATTTGGTGAAGAGGCAAAAATTAGGGCAAGATGGTAGCGATCTTCATATTTCAACTGGAAAAGCTTGGATTTTTCGGCTGGCAGACGTCGATCTTCATCAGGGAGCCTTGATTTTTGTCTTCCTTTGTCAATTTCATACTTATTTGCCAATTTGTAATCGAAACATGGATTTTAATATCGTGAACATGTACAACATGTCAGCATAAACCTTTATTCAAGATTAAGCGCGTAGCCCTCTTTGTTGTCATGACTTGAATGTTTAATATCCTCTTATGAAGTAATTTGCTTGTGTTAGATCTAACTATTATTGTGTTAATTACTGGTCATGATTTACATGTCTTAAACGTCACAAGAAGTACTGAGAGGTGAATTGTGACGTCAGATCTACAATATTTGGACAAGTTGATTTGAACACGAGAGTAGTTTGAATCGGCTTGAGAGGCTTTATTGATTTGTCAAGAACTCATTGGGTTTATCTCGAGTTAACAACCACAAGAGTTGGGGATTACTTCATATAGATACCGGATTGCACTGCTGAGAGGGGGCAATCTATACATGCGGATAAATCCCCTTCAACACAGTAAATCCTTCTTAAGATTTCTTTAATTTTAATAAGTCATAAAATTTAGAGTGGTGAACCCTAAATCCTGAAATTATCATAAATCGATTGCAACCAAAGTTTGTTTACTACTTCTTCTATTTTAGTAGAGATAAGAATCATTCTCTTTAAGATTAGTCTAGCTAACAATTCTAAATAGAGTTGGTACTTATCCATTGGTCTATGTGGGATCGATATTTTTATTACTTCGATTTGTCCATGCACTTGCAGATCACATCAAGTTTTTGGCACCGTTGCCGGGTTCCAATTTCTCTAATATTTACTTAATCTAAGGATTGATAGACTAGGCTTTTGTTTTCTTTTTAATTCTGTTTTTGAACTCATTGTCTATCTTTTATCTTCAATTTAATTTGTTGATTGTTTATGCCTAGGTGTTATAGAAAGTTATTTGAATAAGATCCAAAAGCAGAACGAATTTTTTGTCTGCGCAGAAAGCAACTAGCAAAGGAAATTTTACAATCTAAGATAGGTGATGCGAACCCGCACCCGAGAACTCTAAAGGATTATGCAAACCCAATTTTGAAAGGGGTTCGATCTAGTATTGCTCGCCCCAACATCGAGGCGAACAACTTTAGAATCAAGCCATCTTTACTTTCCATAGTTGAGCAGAACCAATTTGGAGGCTTGCCGTCCGAGGATCCAAATATGCACTTTTCTATATTTCTTGAATACTGTGATGCTTTGAAAATCAATGGAATTTCTAATGATGCTTTGAGACTCAGACTCTTTCCTTTTTCTTTCAGGGATAGGGCTCATGTGTGGCTTCACTCTCATCCGCCAAGTTCCATAACGACTTGGGAGGAGCTCTCCAACGCTTTTTGATATGGGTAGAAACCACATGCCACGAAAATACAAATAGAGTCTACAAGTGCCATAGACGAAGACTCAGAGGATCATGAATAAGCTAGCATGGTCACTCTTAAACCAAGATCAACAATAGGGATGAAATCTTCTCCAGCCGAGCAGCAAATCTCCAACGATGTTCAACAATGGAAACAAGTTCACGATGGAAGCCTTGCAATGTCTCGAAACCTTGCAACGCTAACTTGCAGCCAAGAAAAGGAATCACCAACGTCTCTTGCACTCACCCTCGCTCAATAATAGCCCAAAACAAGGAAAGCTGCAATGTCTTTGTGCTGCCGAACAAGGAAAGAACAACGTTCGGCTCCAACGTTCCTCCAGTTTCTCCCTATATGTATCACGCTGATCATTGTAATAGACAAGTTTTGTTGAATCAATGAAATAGTTTTCTTCCAATGGAATCAGATGTTTCCCATCCTCTTCCCCTCAGAGGTGCCTGTGTTACCTAGCTTTCCCTTCTTCCTCCTTCCCTAATCTTTCTTTCCTCCCGTAATCGAACCAGCCTGTGACGAATGTTCCTAGGATTTCCGAAACTTTGTGAGCACGCCGTCGACGATCCGCCGGTCTGATCCTCACGAAACTTCGGGCATCACTCCTCCTCCCCAAGACTAAGTTCTAGCCTCCGGCATCCGTCCATCCGCCGGTCCGATCACCGGATTTGAAACGCCGACCAGATCTCCTATTAATGCCCTCTTTCCGCCCTTGTTCTGCCTTTCTTCATCGTTCTCCTCCGCGCGGCCGACAATCGACCCCAAACTCCGGCCATGTCTTCCCCTCCACCACAATAACCTCCAGTTGTAATAGGTTCTGATTTGTTGCATTACCGGACGTCTTGCGATCGCCCCTGCTTCACACGCGGACCTCCCCTGTTCCATCTAAATATTTGCTACTTCGCCTCTGCTAGAGTTTCCACGCCATCCGCGCCTCCTCCGCCACCTCCTATCGGTGGTCCAACATCTTCATCAACCATTCATCTTGACTCCAACACCGCCGATGAACGATCCATGCCTAGCGCCGGATTCGCTCCCTCTGTTTCTCAGACTTGTTGCTTCAAGCTTCCTGTTGTTATTAATACTAACTTGATTATGCTTATCTCTCTAGGATTTTAACATGCACGGACAAGCCTCCAGCTTTGATCCTTGGATCCAATAGCAAGACCTGATCCTCCTCTATCATTCAGATCAGGTGGCACGAATTAAGATTGAATAGATCAACGTACAAGAGACACCAACTTTTGCTAATTGATTAAATTCCTGCACTTGTTTCAAAACTAATCTAATTAGCTCTCTTCTTGCAGGAGGTTTAACCAATCGGTGTAACCAAGGTCTTCAACTTTGGTCAGATAATGACACACGCATCTTGCTCTTTCATGAGGACTAGTTGATGCATACCCAGATCCGACAGTTCAACCTAAAAGGCTTTGCTAAATCTGCAATTTGAAACAATTCTTTGTAGTCTTACTTACCAATCTGACTAGCTATATTGTTGCATTTATTATACATGCCTGATATCCCCTCACCATCTGATTTTTATTGGATTCAAAAGAACTAGTTTGGTACTAGCTCTTGGGTTAATTGGATCAAATTCTGGATCTATAGATTTTCCTGCAAGGCATAGTTACTTTTCTTAAATGATATATTTCTGCAACACTATGTTTCTAGCTGTTTTCTGAATTTTCACTTTTATTTTGAAAAAAAAATAAAAAAATAATCGGACTTTTAGTTAGTATCATATTTTGTGTCTCCACCCCACATCAGTTTGGTATCAAAGGAAGTTATGAGCAACTCTTGTGTGCCCACACGATCCTTGCTTTGCTCTTTGCATTAAAAAAAAGAAAAAAAAATCATTCTTATTTTTTTTTCCTTTTCATACTTAGTTGTTCTTGCTATTTTATTTGCATGCTCTCATGTTTAGTTGTTTTTGCTAATTTATTTGCATAGAAAAAGGAAAAAATTTTGCTTTCATTGAATACAATTCTGAATAGCACTGCATAATATCTCTCGATTTTTTTCTTGCAACGCACCTCAAATTCTGCATGTGTTTTCCTGATGCTCCACTCAGTTTTATAAATCCTGCAACATCTGGACCATTAAATTTTTGAAGATTCCTGATTTGTTTTCAACCTCTCGCTGCACATTATCTTTATCAAACTGCAGACAGTTGAAACCATCTACAACTGAATTCTCTAAAAGCTGAATTCTGCACTTGATTACTTCATTTTTAAATCTGGTTTTTCAATTTTCTAAATTTGAAATTTTCAGCCTGCAGCTTTTGAACTCAATGTATTTGAACTTTCAGCCCTGCACATGCTACACTTTGTCGCAATCAAATTGGATTTATTGCTGAGTTTCTGGTTATAATTATGCACAGCCATATGATCCTGAAATTTCTCTAAGTTGTATTTGGACATTGCTGAAACTGAAACTGAAATCTGCACTATTTTCAGCTTTGCAAAATTTACTTTCTGCTAACCGAAATCTCAATTTTCTAACTGAGTTATTTTCAGTTTGAAACATCTATAAGTGCAGCCTTGGATGTATTGATTTGATGCTGAAATTCTGCATTTGAAATCTGAATTGTCTTTCAGCCTTCTTCATATTGCAGTCATCAACTTGTTGCAATTGACTTTGATTTAGTGCTGAATTTTTGCTTGTAATCCCGCACTACACTTCTACAATAGTCATTTCTAGCATTAATTTTCTTGTTTATCATCATGCATTATTTCACACAAAGGGAAGTTATAGCTAGAACAGAACTAATAACTGTTAGGGAACGAAAGGCTCTTACACTTAGTTTTACAACATTTAAATATAGGGTTTTTACTCATAGGCCTAGTTGTTTCACAACATACACTTTGTGCAATGGCTATAATAGCAAAACCGTTATTGATCATCAAGTCAAGTTTAATGTTATATCTCCCAAAGTCATTGAGCAATTTGGCCTCCCCATACATAAACATGATTATCCATATGTCATAACTTGGGAAGACTATACTAAAACTTTAGTTGACTTTCGATGTTTAGTTCCCATCCAGTTAGACAATATGAAATTCAATATCTGGTGTGATGTTGTTCTCAGCTTAGAAGGTTTTGATATTTTGTTAGGTAATGAATTCCTTCATAGTGTCCAAGCCTATCGTTCTAAAGAACCTTGGTCCTATAGTATCATCTTTAGAGGGTTAAAACACATCATCTATCCTAGAAGTCTGGAGTCAACACAAGCTAGCACTAAAGCCATTCGTTATGAGATGAATAAACAATTTGATAATATGAATAAAGAAATTGATGATATGAAACAACTTTTAGAAAGAATTAGTGACCTGTGCCTACAACAAGCGTCCAATCAAACCATAGAAGTCACCCAACCACACACTGAGACTAAGATTCAGCTCAATCCTTTAGGTGACTTGAACCTAGAAAACACCAACAAACAAGATGACACCTCAAACTATGAACACATAGGGACAACCCAATTTGAGCCTAAGATAAAACTTGAAACTAAAGACATTAGGCTAGACTTAAACCTAGAGGATACAAAAGAACAACCTGAACCCTTAGAACAAATTTCCCTAGGAACTCAACCCTTAATTCCCTATGAAACAAGTTCTCCTCAACTTATAGAACTTGAACCCCTTGAGCAATTTGAGCCTACTCAAACCATAGACGATGAAAACTTAGGCCTGAACCAACTTGATCATAGTGGGTCCATAGAAGTTCACCCACTTACCCAATCCAAAGACATAGGAACTGTGTCTCTAGATAGCTGTGAACCTAATCCTATAGACTTCATTGGGATTGACCAATACTTAGGGAATAAAATACCTCAAGCTATAGACAACCCTAAATCTCAACTCTTAGGTCAACCTCAACTTATTGACACAGTAGAATTGCACCATGACCCTTTGGACTCTCAGTCTTGTCTCTTAGGTCCTTCTACTCACACTATTAAACCACCTTTAGGGTCAACTCAGCTTGAAATAATTGAAAACAAATTTTCTTTGTCAACGTTTGATGACACCAAAATATATAGTATATTTTTATCATTTTAGATATCTTTTCATGCTAAATTGAAGATCTTATTACTTGTTTTCATGCTAAATTCATCGAATATAGCAAAGTCTACTTCTATTTTGGTTTTTCATGATCTTCAGGTAAAAAGGCACTATTTTGAGGCATTTTTAAGCAATATCAAAGACATGAAAGAATTACCATCATCAAGAGGAGATCACCCAAGAAATTTTATGAATATCGGAGCATCTCAGCAAAATACGTCAAGGTCTTAAACTATATTACGGTACCATATTTTTATACGCTACCGTAATATCGAGAACACTGCCGTATTTTGAGGAGTTCCGGAACAAAAGGTTTTTTGGATTTTACGGCAGTACCGTAAACCAGATTACGGTATCGTATTTCAGAGCGCTTCAGAATAGAAACTTTGTTTGATTTTACGGCACCCCCGTAAAGGATTACATGGGCCGTATTTTACAGTCACTCCCGAACAGAGAGTTCAGCCGAATTTACGGCAGTACCGTAAACCAGATTACGGTGCCGTATTTCCAAGACGACATCAGAACAGAAAACTTGATCGATTTTACGGCAGTGCCGTAAACATTTACACAACCGTATTTCTATTGTTGAACGCGATTTCCAGGTCAATTCTAAAGTCCGATTCTTGCGGAGACGATTGTGGGTGAACCAGAGCTTTATATTCAAAGCCGTAAGAAGCAATCCGGGAGGGGGTGACGAGAAGCTCACATATACACCGGAAGCCCCAATTTTTATCTAGTATCGAGATAGAGATCTTTAGGGAGGCGTCTAGGGTTTGGCCTCGCGCCGAGAGGCATAGAGGTCATCTCCGGCCGCGATTTTTATAGAAAAGCTTCGTTTGGAGGAGAGGAGGACACCGCAGAAGTTTCAGTGCAAAAGGAGTCCGATCGGAGGAGGAATCAACGAAAGAAGTGTCACTGGCACTATTCATAGCAAGTTCCTTGCAAATTACGGCTGTGTTTAACTTCGCAGTCGTGTTGTAAAGTTTATTTCTTCCTTCTCTTCAACTTCTGATACTTTGAAACTATGGTTGATTGTTTTTCTTTCTCCATGCAAGCTTAGACATATTTTGGGACACAGGGTGTAATTCCCTTTGATTTTATATGATTAGATACCTTTTTATTTCGTCAAGATAATTTTACCTATGTGATTATTGCTCTAAGTTTCTTCTTAGTTTATTTCTTGTCATCATGTTTAGAGTTCTTGCAATAAGGACCGAAAGGTGACTTGCTTGAGAATTGGAACCCTAAAACTGATCAATAGGAACTCACCGTAAGAAATTAGGTTAGGATCTTATTTCTTTATTTTAGTGATTAATTGCCATGTTGATAATTATGAACCCAGGATTAGGTTAGTTTGTCAAACATGGAGATCTTGCACGAAAGTGAGGATCAGAACGTTGGAGAACCATAGGTAGAACTTGTGTTGAGTTTCGGATGCACGAAAGTGATCCTTGAGATTCCACTCGAGACAATCAACTTAGAATTCGGATGCACGAAAGTGATCTTTGAATTCTCTGATTGATGATTTCCTTATCTTTAGCATTTGGATAAATATTGCGCGAAAGCGAGGATTGGTCCCTGCATGATTATCTGCACGAAGTGAGATAATCTCTTTATGAAGTAAATTAAGTCTTTATCATAACAAGATTTGAATGACAAACCTTTTATTTATATCTAATCATTGAAATCAAGGTGGATGAAACCCTAGTCCCAGTTTATCTCTCTATTTATCTTTCGTGTTCTCTCTATATCGTTCACTTGCATCATATTCGGTTTACTTAGCTAGCAAGAATACGATTATTTGGTACTTAACAATAAGGTCTCTGTGGGATCAATATTTTTCATTATTACTTTGAGTATCCGTGCACTTGCGGACACTACAAGTTTAGGGACAACAAGTTTTTGGAGCCGTATCAGGGGGTGACAGTTCCCTGTGCGCCAAACAAGTTTTGGCTGCGACTCCTTAAATTAGTCTACCTACTTGTATTTAAAAGTGTGTCCTTTCGGATCACAACAACCTTTGAAGTTGTTGAGCATATTGAATTCATTATTCCCAGCCACTTAGATGCTAATGAATATGGCCGAGAAAGGGAATTCAATGCAGGTGTCCTGACTTACAGCTTGAACAATGGACATGGAACAACAAGGCAAGATGGTGTTGTTGGGAAACCCCGGGGACATTTTACAATTTTCAGAGTTGTAAACATTCATACATTCATTGCACAGCGGAAGAATGTCCCCGAAACAGGCCGGTCCCAAAAACCCAGTGAAGATCGCATGCAAGGGGTTCGACATGATGAGTTAGAAAACACCTTAGGAGCAATGCAGAGCAATGTCGATGTAGGCGCCCAAGTGTTCGCCCTCTGCAGTCTCACACACACGAATCTCTTGAGTTCTCTTCTTCCTCGCCCGGTGCTAGCCTCGGGAAGAAGATCCAAGCCTTAGGGAGATGCTCTCCTTAACTTGCGCCACCAAGAGAGAGGATGCGCCA
>CM050441.1:31145897-31176854 GCA_027562315.1 Costus pulverulentus | reverse complement strand
ATGTCTCACTGGAAGGTATCCTTTCTTGGATTGCTCCATGTAAAACCTCTCCAGTACCTTATCAATGTAGGTACTCTGACTCAGGGCCAGGAGCCTCTTGGACCTATCTCGGTAGATCCTTACGCCTAGAATATAGGCGGCCTCCCCTAGTTCCGCCCTGTTTCCGCCCTAGTTCCGCCTTTCTTCATGGTTCTCCTCCGCGCGGCCGCCAATTGACCCCAAAATCCGGCCATGTCTTCCCCTCCACCACAATAACCTCCAATTGTAGTAGGTTCTGATTTGGTGCATCACCGGACGTCCGGCGATCGCTCTTGCTTCACGCGCGGACCTCCCCTATTCCATCTAAATAGTTGCTACTTTGCCTTCGCCAGAGTTCCGACGCCAACCGCGCCTCCTCCGCCACCTCCTATCGGTGGTCCAATGTCTTCAGCAACCATTCATCTTGACTCCAACACCGTCGACGAACGATCCATGCCCAGCGTCGTTGATCAGCGCCGGATTCCCTCCCTCTGTTTCTCAAACTTGTTGCTTGAAGCTTCCTATTGTTCTTAATACTAACTTGATTATGCTTATCCCTGCAGGATTTTAACATGCTCGGACAAGCCTCCAGCTTTGATCCTTGGATCCAATAGCAAGACCTGATCCTCCTCTATCATTCGGATCAGTTGGCATGAATTAAGATTGAATAGATCAACCTACAAGAGACACCAACTTTGCTAATTGATTAAATTCCTGCACTTGTTTCAAAACTAATCTGATTAGCTCTCTTCTTGCAGGTGGTTTAAGCAATCGGTGTAACCAAGGTCTTCAACTTTGGTCAGATAATGACGTACGCATCTTGCTCTTTCATGAGGACTAGTTGATGCATACCCAGATCCGACAGTTCAACCTAAAAGGCTTTGCTAAATCTGCAATCTGAAACAATTCTTTGCAGTCATAACTTACTAATCTGACTAGCTATATTGTTGCATTTGTTATACATGCCTGATATCCCCTCACCATCTGATTTTTATTAGATTCAAAAGAACTAGTTTAGTACTAGCTCTTGGGTTAATTGGATCAAATTTTGGATCTATAGATTTTCCTGCAAGGCATAATTACTTTTCTTAAATGATATATTTCTGCAACACTATGTTTCTAGCTGTTTTCTGAATTTTGACTTTTATTTTGAAAATAAAAAAAATAATAATCGGACTTTTAGTTAGTATCATATTTCATGTCTCCACCCCACATTACTTTTCTAGCAAAATATCTTCCCCCAAGTAAGACTGCACAACTAAGGAACCAGATCACAAGTTTTGTTAAGATAGAAGGAGAATCATTGTACGAGGTGTGAGACCAATTTAAAGAGCTTCATAGGCTATGTCCACATCACGGCCTTGAGAAATGGGTAATCGTCCATACTTTTTATAATGCACTTAATTACAACACTCACATGTCAGATGATGTTGCTGCTGGTGGAGCAATCATTTAAAGAGCTTCAGAGGCTATGTCCACATCACGGCCTTGAGAAATGGGAAATTGTCCATACTTTTTATAATGCACTTAATTACAACACTCGTATGTCAGTTGATGTTGCTGCTGGTGGAGCAATCATGAACAAAAGTGTGGATGATGCAATTAATCTGTTTGAGGTGATGGCCTTGAACCATTGTCAATGGGTAAGTGAAAGAGGACCATGTACCAAGGCGTCAGGTAAGTATGATTTAGATGCTATAGCTTCGCTTGCCGCCAAGGTTGATTCTTTGACCCATAAAATTAATTCTTTGAATGCTAATTCTATTACTGTTAATGCTTTTTGGTGTGAGATTTGTGGCAATGCAGGACATGATGCCGAGGATTGTCAGCTAGGAGTTTCTACACAGGGAGAGTGAAATTATGAATACACAAACGCCATTGGGAACTATAATGGAAGACCTCATAATGACTCGTATTCGAGCACTTACAACCGTGGTTGGAGGAACCATCCCAATCTTTCTTGGAAGAATAATCAAAATCAAGCACCTCGGAATAATAATCGACAACCCTCTGGTTTTCATCCAAGATAGTATAACCAACCTCAAGCACCCCAAAAGTCTAACTTGGAAGTTATGATGGAGACTTTTATTGCTGTGCAAACAAAGCAGAATAAAAATTTCATTCAACAATTTGAAAAGCAGAACGATAACTTTAGGCAAGAATTTTGACATGTCAGTGAGTCCATCAAGAATCTCAGTTCCGAGGTAGAGTCTATGAAGACTCATTAGAGGATGTTGGAAACTCAGATAGCTCAGTAGGCTGGCTCTTCAAGTAGACCTGCAGGTAGATTACCAGGAAAGTAATGACTCCAAATTTCATAGTGTTTTTGATACTTATTTGGTAGTCTTTTGAGCCACAGTCTTACTCTTTTACTTTGCTTTTATACCCTTTTTTACCAAATACTTCAGAATCTACACGATCTTTGGTTTTTGATCAATTTCCTGTAAGAAGGCTTTATTATCACTGGTTTTCGAGCAATATCAATGCATGAATGAGTTCTTATCATCAAGAGGAGTCTACACAACAAATTTCAAGCCAAAATACACCATCTAGCTAAAATACGACACTACCGTATTTTCCAGATGAATGCTCACGGTACCGTATTTCTCAGCGGACATTCCTGGGCGAAATACGGCACTACCGTATTTGCTAGAGAATCTTTCACGGTACCGTATTTTTCAACGTTTTTGACCAGAAGGTTTCAATGGAAATACGGCACTGCCGTGGTCGTTTACACGGTACCGTATATTCCGACGTTTTTAACCAGAAACTTTTGGAAGAATTATGGCGGTACCGTGAGGTTTTCCACGGTACCGTATTTGTTGCTCAGAACTCACATAATGAAATACGGCACTATCGTATTTTGGAGAAAAACTCTCATGGCACCGTAATTTTTGTCCGGAACTCACAGAATGAAATACGACACTGCCGTATGAATCATCACGGTGCCGTATTTTGGAATTCAGAATTCCGATTTTTCCGCCCGATTCTTGCAAAGACCATATCTTTTGATCCAGACCTCCAAATGGAGATCCGAAAGAGGCAGTGGACTCGTCTTTAAGAGGAGAAAGTACAACAAGTGAAAGGAACGAATTTTAGGATCCATCCACCACGAATTTCAGAGAGAGGTGGAATTGCTAGGGTTCATCGGATTTCCACCTACAGACCAGCTCTGGCCACGAAATTTAACTGAGAGCTTCATCGGGTGAAGGAGAACATGTACATCAAGTTTCAAAGCGTTTGGAGTTGTATCAAAGGAGAAATCAATGAACAGTGGTGATAGTGCTGATTCCAGGCAAATACGGTGCTGTAATTTCATTACAGCACTGTTTTGTAACTCTTTTCTCCTCTTTTTGATTCCTTATCATTCTGAGAACATGTTTTATTGTAATCCTTTCATCATGGTAGCTTAATCTTTTTATGGGACATGGGGGTGTAATCTCTTTGTTTCTTAATGTCTAAAAAACCCTAATTTTGTCAAACTAATTTTATTATGATAATTTTGCTCTTGTGATTGATTGTTTTTTAATTCTCCTTTGTGTCTTAAATATCAGCATGTTTTATAATTTCGCGAAATAGACCGAGAGGTTGATTGTTTGAAATTCGGAACCCTAGGAATTATTGAGTTTAGAACTACCGTAAGAGATTAGGTTGTTCTTCGAATTCTGATTTTTAGAGAGCTATAATGCCTTGTTGAATTTCTGATACTTTGGATTGAGTTAATGTGTAGATTTGATTTGATATTGCAAGAGATTGAGTATCGAGTCATTGGAAACCCTTGAGTAAAACTAGTGTTGAGACTCGGATGCACGAGAGTGATCTTTGAGTTTCGACTTGAGGTGATCAACCTAGAATTCGGATGCACGAGAGTGATCCTTTAGTTCTTAGCTGATGGTTTACTTATTTTCAACATTGAATAGATCTTGCGCGAGAGTGGGGATCGGTTCTTTGTATGATTGTCTGCGCGAGAGCGAGACAATTTATTTATAAAGTAAATTTTACCTTTACCATAATAGAATTAGATTGACAAATACTTATCTTAATCTAGTCATTAGAAATTAAAGTAGATGAACCCCTAGTCCCGATTTCCTCTCTGATATTTTCTCCGTGTTCTTTTCGATAGTTTGATTCACTATTTTCTGATTGCCTAGCTAGCGAAAAATTAATTATTCAGTGCTCAACAACAAGGTCTCTGTGGTTCGATATTTTTATATTACTTCAAGTATCCGTGCACTTGCGGACACAACAAGTTTTTGGCGTCGTTGCCGGGGACCTTCGTTTTGTCAATATTGAAGATATTGAAAGTATTTCTAGAATAGGTTTTTGTTTTTGTTTTTGTTTATTATTTTCAAAATTTAGATCGACTTTGACTTTCTCTTTATTATTCTGCATCTTTTGAACTTTTTGATCTATCTACTTTGCATGCGCAGAAATCTTAGGTCAGGACCACTTGTACCTTTTGAACCTGAGATAAACAAGACTCTGAGACCGCGAAAGAGATTGAGATTTGAGGAGACACAAGTTATAGAAGTAGTGGAGATGGCTAAGAGAAGATCTTTGCGCGACTATGCTGCTCCAAATACACAGGGAGTTCACTCTAGTATCACCAGACCAGCCATTGATGAGAACAATTTTGAGATCAAACCGGCGTTCATATCAATGCTTCAACAAAATCAGTTTGGAGGATCTCCAATGGAGGATCCTAATATTCATCTATCTCTTTTTCATTAACTGTGTGATACCATCAAGATTAATGGAGTTTCTGATGATGCGCTAAAATTGCATTTATTTCCTTTTACTCTCAGGAACCGAGCACGTGATTGGTTGTACTCTCAACCTTCTGGAACGTTCACAACTTGGAAGCTGCTGTCCAATGCTTTTCTCATGAAATACTTCCCTCCCAGTAAGACGATTCAATTAAGAAACCAGATCATAGGATTTGCTCAGAAGTAAGGAGAATCTCTTAGTGAAGCATGGAAGCGATACAATGAATTGTAGAGGAAGTGTCCTCACCATGGCTTGGAGCAATGGGTTTTAATTGAAATATTTTATTATCCTTTGCTTAATCAAACATGCCTCACTGTTGACGCTGCTGCAGGAGGAGCCTTCATGAACAAGACATTGGATGAGTCTTACCAGATGATTGAAGAGATGACTCTTAACCAAGAACAGAATTCAAGAGAAAGAGGAGTGATATATCGACCTCCTTATGGTAAGGATAATGGTAACGATTTTCGCACCCTAGCTGAGAAAGTTGAATCTTTGTGCAATTGTTTTGATACTTTTAAAATGCAAACTCATGCTTTTTCTTCTTCTGTCACTTGTGAGATTTGTGGTAATCACGGTCATCTTTCTGAGGATTGCAAAATAATTGTTGATAGGGGTGACGAACAAGGAAATTCTTTAGGGAGTTACAACCAAAGTAGATCTTATGACCCCTACTCTAATACCTATAATCCTGGATGGAGGAACCACCCTAACCTTTTATGGAAAAGCAATAATCATGATAATGGGCAGAACGAAAATAGGGGGTTCCAACAAAGACAGTCAAACCAGAGTCAAACCCAAAAATCTAGTTTAGAAGAGATGCTTACTGAATTTATGGGTTTCCAGAAAAAACAGAGTGATGAGATGAATGAGAGACTGAAACGGATTGACTCTAGTATGAATGAGAGAATGAATCAAATGGATTCTAGGATAGATGGTATTATTGCCCATAATAAAATTTTAGAGTCACAAATTGCACAGCAGGCTAGCACCTAGCCTGCTCCTCTTACAGACCCCTTGGGAAACTACCCTCTCAGCCCGAACCTAACCCTAGGGAGTATTGTAATGCCATGATGACTAGAAGTGGAAAACAACTAGAGGAACCAAAGGGGGAAGTTGAGAACAATAGAAAAGAGCCTAGTCTTCATCATGATAAGGATTGTGATTTTGATAAATCTACTGAGCATGAGCAGTCCCATGATAGTTTGTCACCCCACAAGGATGATGAACCAAAAGGTGATTTGCCATGTAAAGATGATAATTCTAAATCTAATTCTCATTCACCATATAAACCACCTATTCTTTTTCCCCAAAGGATTGTGCAAGCTAAGTTAGATAGACAGTTTGGGAAATTTTTGGAAGTTTTGAAGAAGTTGTATATTAATATTCCTCTCAATGATGCTATTTCTCAAATGCCTACATATGCAAAATTTTTAAAAGAAATTTTATCTAAAAAGAGAAAAATAGAAGATTATGCCACTGTTGCTTTAACTGAAGAATGTAGTGCCATCATTCAAAACAAGCTACTACCTAAATTGAAAGATCCAGGTAGCTTTTCTGTCCCCTGTTCTATTGGGAGTGTTACTTTCGACCGAGCCTTATGTGATCTCGGTGCTAGTGTTAGTCTAATACCTTTGTCTGTATGCAGGAAATTGAACATTGGAGAGCTCAAACCAACCTCAATGTCTTTGCAACTTGCTGATTCAACAGTAAAGTATCCGGTTGGTATTTTAGAAAATGTTTCTGTTCAAATTGGTAAGTTTTTCATACCTGCTGATTTTATAGTTCTTGATACGGAGGAAAATTTTAAAAACCCTATTATACTTGGTAGACCTTTTTTGGCCACAGCTGGAGCTCTCATTGATGTGAAAAAGGAAAATTAACATTTGATATTTGTGGTGATTTAATTGAATTTGACTTAACTAATTCTTTAAAAAGGTCATCACACTCAGGGACATGTTGTAGCATAGAAACAATTGATGAGAAGGTTGTTTGTGACATGCATATTTTATTTGAAGAACCTTCTGAATTTGATACATTTTCTGAGTGTGCTAATCAAGAATTTCAAGAAAGGGCCGCAAAGAAGAAGAAGAGGAGACGAAGGGGGAAAAGAATATCAAAATTGCATGAAGAAGTAAAAAGGCTCATAAATAAATTTGGATATTATTTCAAGTTTGAGCCTTATGTTCTTAAGAGCCCTGAACGAGACACAGAGAAATCAGGATGGCTACCAAAGATACAATCACGATCAAATCTGAGTGTTGAACGGTCAAGCTAATGACCATTAAATTAGCGCTTCTTGGGAGGCAACCCAAGCACTTTGCTTTAGCTTGCTTTCTTTTACTTTATTTTTGTTTTGTTCTTTCTTAGAACTAATTTTTATTTTCCTTTTGTAGGTGAAAAAAAAAATAATTTTAAGGCTCTAGTTATTCGAACCCGAAGACACAGAAGATAATTGGATCTGACACGAACTAGTAAAGCTCTGTGAGTATTTTCCTTCCTACTCATCCGCATTCCATCTTTTATATTTTTCTAATAATCCATGTGTTCAAATGGAATATGAATACTTCAAACTTCTTGTGCTCACATGCCACGGATCCTCGCATTTTGATTTTATTGATAGATATTTCGATTTGGTTGTGTTGACACAATATGATGATGATGTGTAGAAGGATTTTTCTGAAAATACTACAAACACCATGCCAAAAATTTTAACGAATTATCATGCATATCAATTTCTAAAAATTATAAATATATTTTATATGTTGAATTTATTTCTCTAATATAATCTATTTATTGGAAATTTTTCATTAATTAATGCATAAAATTCTAGGTAAATGCTTTGTTTAGTGAATGCAATCTTGAAGTGAAATAATTCTTTTGAATAAAATTAGCATACTTGTGCATGTAATTGAGTTGACATCAAGTGATTAATCTAGTTAATCTTTATAATTTTTTATGTTATGTGTTGGGAAAAAGAGATCCAAATCCATGAGAAAGGATGACTCCCCTACTTAGCACTGTATAAAATTAACAGTGGGACCTAAAGACATGGGTTGAAGTCCACAAAAAGAAAAAGAATAACTCCTCTTCTTGGCATTGTGTTCACAATGGTACCTAAGACAAGAGTTGAAGTTCATTGCAAAAGTGTGTATCTATGTAGATGCATGCCAAGAGAGAGCTCCTTTGACATTGACTCCTCTGTCTCAAGAAAATTCTTTCTACCTATGAGATACGAATTCTGTTATGTGTGGTTATGTGACCAGCATACTCTAAATTCGTCATCGGAAAAAGGGTGGTAAACGATTTAGAGAATGTCAAGGACAAAAAAAAATGAGAGAAAAAAAAATGGAGATCCTATTCCTGTAAACAAAAACATATTGGATGAAAATCTCAAAAACAAGATTAATTCATGAAGTTGAAATTCTATTACCATGCATGTTACGAACTTTTATTTAATTGAATTATTTAGTCTTAAAGATTAATTTCAGAAGACGATGTATTTACTTGAAAATTTTGTGTGAAATTGATAAAATTCTCTATGGATGATTATATTCTAGAAATTTATTCGTCATATGGAAATTTATGTTTCCATACTCAATATTGATTTCTTTATTTGCTTGAGGACAAGCAAAGTTTGAGCCTTACGTGTTTGATGACTCCAAATTTCATAGTGTTTTTGATACTTATTTGGTAGTCTTTTGAGCCATAGTCTTACTCTTTTACTTTACTTTTATAGCCTTTTTTACCAAATACTTCGGAATCTACACGATCTTTGGTTTTTGATCAATTTCAGGTAAAAAGGCATTATTATCACTGGTTTTCGAGCAATATCAATGCATGAATGAGTTCTTATCATCAAAAGGAGTCTACAAAAAAAATTTCAAGCCAAAATACACCATCTAGCTAAAATATGGCACTACCGTATTTTCCAGACAAATGCTCACGGTACCGTATTTCTCAGCGGACATTCCTGGGCGAAATACGGCACTACCGTATTTGCTAGAGAATCTTTCACGGTACCGTATTTTACAACATTTTTGACCAGAAGGTTTCAATGGAAATACGACACTACCATGGTCGTTTACACGGTGCCATATATTCCGACATTTTTGACCAGAAACTTTTGGAAGAATTACGGCAGTACCGTGAGGTTTTCCACGGTACCGTATTTGTTACCCAGAACTCACAGAATGAAATACAGCACTACCGTATTTTCGAGAAAAACTCTCACGGCACCGTAATTTTTGTCCAGAACTCACAGAATGAAATACGGCACTGCCATATGAATCGTCACGGTGTCGTATTTTGGAACTCAGAATTTCGATTTTCCCGCCAGATTATTGCAAAGACCATATCTTTTGATCCAAACCTCCAAATTGAGATCCGAAAGAGGCGGTGGACTCGATTTTAAGAGGGGAAAATACAAAAAGTGAAATGAATGAATTTTAGGACCCATCCACGGCGAATTTTAGAGAGAGGTAGAATTGCTAGGGTTCATCGGATTTCTACCTACAGACCACCTCTAGCCACGAAATTTAACAGAGAGCTTCATCGGGTGAAGGAGAACATGTCCTCAAGTTTCAAAGCATTTGGAGTTGAATGAAAGGAGAAATCAATGAAACAGTGGTGATAGTGCTGATTCCAGGCAAATACGGTGCTGTAATTTCATTACAGCACTGTTTTGTAACTCTTTTCTCCTCTTTTCGATTCCTTATCATTCTGAGAACATGTTTTATTGTAATCCTTTCATCATGGTAGCTTAATCTTTTTATGGGACATGGGGGTGTAATCTCTTTGTTTCTTAATGTCTAAAAAACCCTAATTTTGTCAAACTGATTTTATTATGATAATTTTGCTCTTGTGATTGATTGTTCTTTAATTCTCCTTTGTGTCTTAAATATCAGCATGTTTTATAATTTCGTGAAATAGACCGAGAGGTTGATTGTTTGAAATTCAGAACCCTAGGAATTATTGAGTTTGGAACTACCGTAAGAGATTAGGTTGTTCTTCGAATTCTGATTTTTAGAGAGCTATAATGCCTTGTTGAATTTCTGATACTTTGGATTGAGTTAATGTGTAGACTTGATTTGATATTGCAATAGATTGAGTATCGAGTCGTTGGAAAGCCTTGAGTAAAACTAGTGTTGAGACTCGGATGCACAAGCGTGATCTTTGAGTTTCCACTTGAGGTGATCAACCTAGAATTCGGATACACGAGAGTGATCCTTGAGTTCTTAGCTGATGGTTTACTTATTTTTAGCATTGAATAGATCTTGCACGAGAGTGGGGATCAGTTCTTTGTATGATTATCTGCGTGAGAGCGAGACAATTTATTTATAAAGTAAATTTTACCTTTACCATAATATAATTAGATTGACAAATATTTATCTTAATCTAGTCATTAGAAATTAAAATAGATGAACCCCTAGTCCCGATTTTCTCTCTAATAATTTCTCCGTGTTCTTTTCGATAGTTTGATTCACTATTTTCTGATTGCCTAGCTAGCGAAAAATCAATTATTCGGTACTTGACAACAAGGTCTCTGTGGTTCGATATTTTTATATTACTTCGAGTATTCGTGCACTTGCGCACACAACAAAAAGCCAAAGGTAAACCTACGTGAGCAGTGCAATGCTATTACCATGCGTAGTGGAAAACAATTGGAAGAGCCAAGGGTACCAGAGGCAACACAAGAACGAGAGGTGCAAAATTCTGAGTCCATAGAGGAAAAGGGAAAATAAGAGGAGACAACTTCGCAGGATAGAAAGCTGGAGCCAGTTTATGTACCACCATCTCCCTACAAACCTCCAGTACCTTTCCCTCAAAGATTGGCAAAGGCTAAAATTGACAAGTAGTTTAGAAAATTTTTAGATGTACTTAAGAAGCTTTACATTAATATACCTTTCATTAATGCTTTGTCACAAATGCCTTTATATACCAAGTTCTTGAAAAAGATTTTGTCCAACAAAAGGAAGTTGGAGGAGCATGGAATGGTCGCTCTTACTGAGAAGTGTTGTGCTATAATCTAGAACAAGTTGCCACCAAAGCTTAAGGATCCAGGGAGTTTTTCTATTCCCTCTTTGATTGGTGATATGTCCATTGACTGTGCTTTGTGTGATTTAGGGGCTAGTGTCAGCTTGATGCCACAGTCTATTTGAAAAAAAGTTAGACATAGGAGATCTTTGGCCCACTTTTGTTTCTCTGCAGCTGGACGACCGCTCTGTAAGACATCTGGTAGGTATTCTTGAGAATGTGCCTACTAAGGTAGGTAAGTTCTTTGTACCCGCTGATTTTGTTGTCCTCGAGATAGAGGAGGATTCTAGACTTCCTATTATTTTAGGTCACCCCTTTTTGGCAACAGCTGGAGCTATGATAGATGTAAAGAATGGGATGTTCACTTTTAAGACAGGTGAGGATGCTCCATCGATGATCATTAATTCCAGGATAAGAAAAGATCCACTTGAAATATCTCTTGTCAAAGGTGATGACGGTGATGAAGAGGAGGTAAGTTCATATTCTGCACTATCGAATTCTGCACCACCACTTGAACCTAAGAAGATGGAAGAAGGTAAATCTGAGGAAGGAAAAAGGTATGAATTTAAAACTCTCCCAAGCAACCTCAAGTATGAATTTCTTAGAGAGAACTCTACTTTTCCTACAATTATTAATGCAAATCTAGATGTAACTCATACCACTAGGATTCTAACTGAACTTTGGCAACATAAGAGAGTGATTGGCTATACCCTTGATGACATAAAAGGCATTAATCCTTCTATTTGTATGCACAGGATATTTTTAGAAGAAGGGAGCAAGCCATGAATTGAATATCAGAGGAGGCTCAATCTGAACATGAAGAAAGTAGTGAAGAAGGAGATTCTATAGCTCCTAGATGCTGGAGTTATCTATCCTATTTCAGACAACCAGTGGGTGAGCCCAGTTCATGTTGTGCCGAAGAAATGAAGGGTTACCATGATGAAGAAGGAAAACAACACTCTTATTCCAACAAGAATGGTAACATGGTGGCGGATGTGCATTGACTATCAAAAGTTGAATGTCGTAACCCGAAAAGATCATTTTTCCCTTCCTTTTATTGATCAAATGTTAGAGCATTTAGCTTGTAATTCTTATTTTTGCTATCTTGATGGATATTCTAGTTTCTTCCAGATTCCTATTCACCCCGAAGACCAAGAGAAAACAATATTCACGTGCCATAAGGCACTTTTGCCAATCGACATATGCCATTTGGACTTTTCAATGCACCTGCTACTTTTCAGCATTGCATGATGACTATTTTTTTTACTTGATTAAGGATATTATGGATGCGTTTATGGACTATTTTTCCATATATGGTTCAGATTTTGATATTTGCCTGTCTAATTTATCACAAGTGTTACAACGTTGCGAAGAATTTAATTTAGTTTTGAATTAGGAAAGTGTCATTTTTTGGTGAATGAAGGTATTATTTTAGGGCACTTAATTTCTAGTCGTGGTATTGAAGTTGATATGGCAAAGGTAGAGGTGATTGAGAAATTGCCACCACCATCTTTAGTTAAGGGAATTAGAAGTTTTTGTGGACCTGCTGGTTTTTAACGACACTTTGTTAAGGATTTTTCGAAAATTGCTAGACCTCTTACATTATTACTTGGTAAAGATGTTCCTTTTATTTTTAATGAGGATCGTATGATTGCTTTTCAGTAACATAAAAAGGCTCTAATCATAGCACCAATTATTCAACTGCCTGACTGATCACTTCCTTTTGAGCTTATGTGTGATGCCAGTGACCATGCCATAGGTGCTGTTTTGGGGCAACACAAAGAGATGAAGTTGCATGCTATCTATTATGCGAGTCGGACATTGGATGATGCGCAGATCAATTATGCAACAATAGAGAAGGAGTTTTTGGCTATTCTTTTTGCATTTAATAAATTTTGATCTTATCTTAATGATTCTAAAGTAGTTTTTTACACAGATCATTCAGCCATCAGGTACCTTATGAGTAAGAAGGACTTGAAACCAAGGTTAATTATGTTGGGAAACCCCAGGGATTTTAAAAATTTTACATACATCAAAGATACAAGCGGAAGCAAATCCCTAAAATAGGCCCATCCCAAAAACCCAGAAGATCAATGCTTACGAGGGATGACACAGTGAGTAAGAGATAATACCTTAAATAGATTGATGGAGATGTTGATGCAGGCCCCAAAGTGTTCACACTCTACAGTCTTGCTCACAACCGATGCTTGAGTTTTCTTCTTCTACGCCCAGTGCTAGCCTCGAGAAGAAGATCCACGCCAAGGGAGAGTCTTCCAAGATCTCTTGCACCACCCCCAAGGAAGAGGATGCACCAAGAAGAAGAAGAAGAGAAGGGTGTCGCCATGCCTTACTTCACTTGCACCAATGGAAGGTGGAGGAAAGTGCTTGTGGCCTTGATGGAAGAAGAGCTTCTATCTTGCACCTCTCCTTGTTCTCCACACCTCCAAGAGAATTGTGTGTATGTGGATAGGTGGGCTTGGGTCTCTTTTTTAGGAGTTATAGACAATTTGAGTAAAGGAGAAGGATTAGGAGATCAGAGCGTGATGTGATCCGAAAGGGCACACTTTGAAATACAAGCAGGTAGACTCATTTCAGGTGTCGCGACCAAAGGTATTGGCGTATAAGGCTATTGTCCTTCCCGAGCATGGCTCCAAAAACTTGTTGTCCCTAACTTGTAGTGTCCGCAAGTGCACGGATACTCGAAGCAATAAAGAAAAATATCGATCACACAGAGAGACCTATGTTGTCAAGTACCGAATAATTGATTTCTTCCTATCTAGGCAATCGAAAAAGAGAAAGGCAAGTAGAGAGCAAAAACACGCGGGAGAATAATGTCAGAGAGAAATTGGGACTAGGGATTCATTCTCTTGGATTTCCACGACTAGATATATAAAGATGTTCATCAATCGAATTCTAACATGATAAAGACTTAATTTACTTCAAAAATGGATTATCTCACTTTCGTGCAGATAACCATGCAGAGATAAATCATCACTTTCACGCAAGATTCATCCCAAGCTAAAGATAAGTAAATCATCAATCAAAGAACTCAAATATCACTTTCATGCATCCGAGTTCTAAGTTGATTGCCTCGAGTGGAATCTCGAGGATCACTTTCGTGCATCCGAGACTCAACACACGTTTTACCTATGTTTCTCCAACGTTGCGATCCTCACTTTCGTGCAAGATCTCCACATTTGACACAATAACTCAATCCTAAGTTCATTAATATCACCATGGCAATTTAACTTACTAAAATAAAGAAATAAGAACTTAACCTAGTTTCCTACGGTGAGTTCCTATTAATCAATTTTAGGGTTCTAAGTTCTCAAGCAAATCACCTTTCGGTCCTTGTTGTGAAAACTCTAAATCATGATGACAAAAAGTAAACTAAGGAGAATCTTATAGCAATAATCGCATAGGTAAAATTATCAAAGTAGAATAATCATGATGAAAGTAAAAGATTATCTAGTCATTAAGAAAATCAAAGAGAATTACTCCCCCATGTCCCAAAATAAGTATAAGCTAGCATGGTGAAGGAATTACAAAATACCATAATATCAGAAGATCAAAAATCAACAAGAAAGGAGTTTTAGGAAAATACAGCACGGCTATGAAATATTTCACAGCCGTAATTTGCAATGAAAGTGGTGAACAGTGGCGGCGCTTCTTCTTCCATTGATTTCTCCTCAAATTGATCTCCTTTCATTCTGAAACTTCTGGCATGTTGTCTCCTTTTCCAGGTGAAGCTTCAGTATGAAAAACACTGCAGGAGGTGCTATGGATTGGTCGCAGCGGCGGCGTGTACCGAGATTTCTCCCTCTATAGTGGATGCAATTTGGGGCTTTTTGTGTCTATGTGATCCTCTCGTCATCAGCTCCCCTTTTTCTTCTTACGACATCCAATTTAAAGTTCTGGATCACCCGCAATATTCTCCACAAAAATCGGGCATCAAAATTGACCTAGGAGTCACATTCAAAAACAGAAATATGGCAGTGTAATAGTTCACGGCACTGCCGTAAAATCGCTCGAGTGTTCTGTTATGAAAGTGCTAGGAAATACGGCACCGTAATATGGTTCACGGCACTGCCATAAAATCGGCTGAACTCCCTGGTCGGAAACGTTTGGAAAATACGTCCCGTGAAATAGTTTACGGCAGTGCCATAATTTCAGCAATGGTCTATGTTCCGAAAGTGCTCTAAAATACGGCCGTGTAAAGTCTAACGACAGTGCCATATTTTTCGCACATCTGAAGTTTTCCCAAATTACGGCAGGTGCTCCGATATTATGGTATCGTATGGAAATATGGTACCGTAATACAGATTACGACACTACCGTATTTTGGTGTGTTGCTTCATTTTGCGTGAAATTTGTCATGTATCTTCTTCTTGATGATGAGAATTCTTCTATGTATTTGATTTTGCTCAAAAACATACTAAAATGATGCCTTTGTGCCTGAAAATCTTGAAAAACCAAAATAGAAGTAGACTTTGCAATATTTGATGGATTCAGCATAAAAACAAGTAAAAGATCCTCAATTTAGCATGAAAAAGTATCTAAAATGATACAAAATATACTATATATTTTAGTGTCATCAAAATACATAAGGCTCAAACTTTCCTTGTCCTCAAGCAAAAATCAAAATTTTAAATCAAAATTTTTGATTAAAAGAATAACCTTTTCATGCTCAATAAATTTCTAAAATACAACCTATCGATGAAAAATTCTATCAATTGATTTGCAAAACTTTAAATAAACATATCATTCTTAGAACTCAATCCTCTAGATCTACAACTTAATCAAAGAAAACTTCGCAACTGTATAATAAATAGAATTTTCAATCTCAAGACTCCACCTAATTTCAGTTCAAATCCGTTATGCTTTTGTTTACAGGAAGCAAGTTTCCAAGATCTTTTTCCACACTATTTTTTTTTCTTTTTCATGTATTTTGTCATTTTTGCATAGATGGCATGTACCCGCATAGACACATACTTTTTATTTTTCACTTCAACTATTTTCTTCGGTACCACTCTCAATTTTACACAGTGCCAAGTAGAGGAGTCTTATTATCATTTTCTCTCATTATCTTTTTGTCATAGACTTCAACCCATGTCTTCGGTACCACTATCAATTTTACATAGTGCCAAGTAGAGGAGTCTCTAACTATTTTTATGGATCTTGGATTCTCATTTCCCAACAAAGAGCAAAATAGACTAAACATCTACTAGGTTGATCAATTGATCTCAATTCACAAATCATACTAATATACTCATTTTATTCAAAAGAGAAGTTTCACCTTTAAATTTTATTCTTCAAATAATACATCTACCTAAAATCTTATGCATCAATCAACGTCATATTTCAATAGACAAATATGTATTGAAGAAATAAATTTAACATGATATGGTTACATCTTCAATCATGAATTTGAGTTCATTTATCATCAATCAAATCATCAAGAAAATACTTATCATCATCATCAATGAAAATCTTTCAAGATAGAAGCAACAAGCAAAGTAAATCACATGCATCCAACAATCTCAAGAAAAATAATATCATCATCGCATGGTACAACCATATCGAAAAGTATATCATCACTGTAATCATTATTATTGTACAACCACATTGAAAATATAAGCATGTCAAGAATAGCAGTGGTGGTGGTCGTAAAGCATCATCCTTCCCTTCATCATATGAAACAACAATAAGATATAGAAAAATATAGCATAGCAAAGAAATAGAGGAAGATAATACTCATAAAGCATCTACTCATCGCCATCTGATCGTGTGGCCTCAGAGTCCCTTGCAGCAGTCTACATGGGATCATAGTATGGCGTTCCTCCTTGATCACCTTGATATCCATAGTCTCTGTGATCTGCATAACCAAAACGGTCATAAAGGAAGTTGCCCATGTCTTCCATATGATTACACAATCTCTCCATATCTCTGTGGATGTATCCTAGAGTCTCTTCCATCCCATCCAGGTGGCGTTCTTAGTTGTACATCTGTGCTGTGAGCGCCTGAAAACCTGGATCGTGATGGCTAGCAAAACCACCCCTCGTCCCATGTGAGGAAGTACCAGCGGGTTGTGAAGAATCATGAGGAGGTGACTCCATCATATAGGGATCACTCCTTCCACCCCAGGTGGGTGGCGGTGGAACTGTATCAAGCGGTGGAGTAAAAGTTGTCTCAGCTGCACTAGGGGATAATTTCCAGTTGGCTCTTTCTCTGACCGTGGTCTTCTCAATGTGAGGTAAGGGTAGAGGAGGGATATTTGGTGCAAGGACCAAACAAAAAATGTCACCTTCTCTAATAATCATCTTCATTACTATGCAAGACTCAATGTCTAGTCTTGCATTCCCTTTTGCCAACTCAATTCCATAGGGCTCTATCCCAAAATATATAGCTATAGGAGTAATCAAACCTCCTATTACCACAGATCCTCTGCTCTCTCTGGCAACCTTGTCCATGTGTTTGATCATGAAATAAGCAACATCAACAGCAAATCCATTGAGCATCCCCCAAAGAAAATAGAGCTCATGTTGACGGACCATCCCGTCATTGTCTCCCCTCCCAAACACAGTGTGTGCTAGAACTCTGTGAGCATACTTAATACAAGGGTTCTTGATCTTGCTAGCTCTAACAGAAATAGCATAGAAATGATTCTCATATGTAATTTGGTTCCAGAAGAGGCCTTCCATGAATGAAAGAGGCATTTCAGTATACCCTCCTTTGCTCAACTCAAAGATATCTCTGACTTCTTGCAATGTAAGCTTCGTCTCCTCATTGGCTAATCTGAAAGTGATTTCCCCCTCTGCAGGCCCATTCAAAAATTCCTTCAAATCGATTATTAAGCTGCTCAAGAACTCCAGAACAACTGGTAGATAATTCTGCGGAGTCATCTGGAAGAACTGCTTAGCCTTGATCCCCTCAAGCATCCAAAGCACGTCCTCATAAAGCCCCAAGGCTTCCAATGTTCTTCGATCAGCATACTTGGTGTTGATGATTTTTCTTTATAAAATTTTGTTGTATCTGGATTCCTACATTTCATTTCTGAAGATGATCCCATGGGAGTTCCGTGGTTGAGATGATTCAGTAGGGGCTTTCCCCTTTCTTCTTGGACAAATTGACTTTGTTCTCGGTGCCATGAGTATGAACTCAAGCTGCAAACTCATAATTAAATGCATAACAATATAATAGTTTAAATCTAGTCATTGGCATCCTATCAACATGTTCTACAATTATTATCAGCTAAAAACATAGTGAAAAATAGAGTAAATGTTCATGAACAGTGATTTTGAATTCGTTCAACATGTTTCAGCTCAAATTGGTGACGGAATTCAGTCTGAATCCAGCAAAGGATCGATAGTGTATCCTCTAACGAGTAAATGAAAACAAGAATAACTCAAAATGGTTGAGAAACGAGTGAAAACGTATGAAAGGGGCGAAACTTGATAAAAACTGTCAAATCAGTAAAATCGGTGAAATGAGTACCTAATCGACGACGAAAGTTGAACGGGAAAAGTCGCCGGCATCCCCAAGTGGTCGGAGATGATCGAAAATCCAAGAGCGCCTCAAAAACGAGTGAGAACGAGGGTAAAAACCCTAAAAACGGTCCTGTCAAAACCCTAAATACGGCATAGAGGTCGTGTGTCAGAAAACAAAATATGGCAGTGTAATGTCTTATGGAACTAGCATAAAATTACGATTGCTCTCGGGTCAAAACTAGATTAGAAATACGGTACCGTAATACAACTTACGGTATTGCCATAAAATCTCGAGACTCCTCTGTATGAAAATGACTCAAAAATACGGTACCGTGAAGCAATTTACAGTACCGACGTAAAAATCAAGCAGCGATTTTATTTTATTATTTTCTTATTTTATTTTTTTTTGATGAAAAAAAGTTGAAAAAAATAAAATTTTATGAAAGTACGACACCGTAAAATAACTTACGGTGGTACCGTAAAAACGAAGAGACTCTCGGGTTGATTTTGGCAACAAAATATGGTACCGTGTATGTAATAACGGCAGTGCCGTAATTTCGTCACAACTCTCTGGTGGAAAGTGAATTGAAAATACGGTACCATAACAGACTTTACGGTAGTGCCGTAATTTGCATCAAATCATGATTTTCCTACAAAAATAAAAGAAAAATTAGTCCTAAGCAAAAATTAAGTAAAATAAAACAAATAAAGGTTAGAAAGCTTGGGTTGCCTCCCAAGAAGCGCTAATTTAAAGGTCATTAGCTTGACCCTTTCGCACTCTAGTGTGATCGTTAATTCCTCGATTGCCCCTCTGATCTTTCTTTGGGTTGGGCATCACATTGAACCACATAAGGCTCGGACTTGAAAAAATCTCCAAATTTGCTCTAAATTTTTTTTCCTTTGTCAAACAATCTAGATCTTCTTCTTCTTTTTCTCCTTCTTATTGAAATTTTGTCTTTCTTTTCCTGTAACACTTTATCAACTTCCTCAGAAGATTTGTCAGTTTCAATATTTGAGGATTCATCAAATAAATTGCAAACATCATAAACAATATCATCAATCACCTCAACACTACAACATGATCCTGAGTAAGAAAGTTTATTCAAAGAGTCATTAAGATTAAATTCAATAATGTTTTCACATATATCAAAAGTGATATTTCCTTCTTTCACATCTATGTTTGCTTTAGCAGTAGCTAATAGTGGTCTACCTAGAATTATAGGGTTTTTGCAACTTTCTTCCATGTCCAAAACTACAAAATCTGCAGGTATGAAAAACTCACCTATCTTGATTGGAACATTCTCTAAGATACCTACAGGATACTTTACCGATGAATCCGCGAGCTGTAAAGATATGGATGTAGGTTTCAGCTCTCCAATATTAAGTTTTCTATAGATAGAAAGAGGCATTAGACTTACACTTGCACCTAAATCACATAAGGCCCGGTCAAAAGCCATAGTTCCAATTGAACAAGGTATAGAAAAACTACCTGGATCCTTTAGTTTTGGTGGCAGTTTATTTTGAATGACCGCACTACAATCTCCAGTCAATGTTACAGTGCAAGTACCATAATCATCTAACTTTCTCTTACTAGACAATATTTCTTTCAAGAACTTTGCATATGAAGGCATTTGAGAAATAGCTTCAGTAAAAGGTATATTAATGTAAAGCTTTTTCAAGATTTCAAGGAAATTGGCAAATTGTTTGTCTAGTTTGTTTTGAACTAGCCTTTGAGGAAAAGGTATTGGTGGTCTGTAGGGTGGAGGTAAATCAAACTAGGTAGGCTTTGTTCATGTTTAAAGGATTTTTCTTTATATGGCACATCCCCTTTTGGTTCATCACCCTTTTGAGGTGTTAAACTAGGTAGGCTTTGTTCATTTTTAAAGGTTTTTTCTAATTCAAATTCCTCATCATGATTATAATAAGACTCTTTTTTCTTGAATTCAACCTTCCCTTTAGGCTCTCCTAGTTGTTTCCCACTTCTAGTCATGATGGCAGTACAATGCTCCCTAGGATTTATCTCAGGTTTAGCAGGCAATTTTCCAGGGGGTCTATAAGAAGTACTGGCTTGTTGTGCAATTTGGTTTTCTAAAATCTTATTGTGTGCCTCTACTCTTTCCAATCTGGAGTTGATTTGATTAAGACTTTCCCAAATTCTTCAATTTGTCTACTTTGATTTGTCATGATTTGGCTTTGATTAGACATAAACTGATTTTGATTTGCCATAATTTTTTCAAACATGGATTCTACACTAGAATTCTGATTTATGTTTGGGTTTTGGTTTGGATTTGGCCTTTGGAATCCTCTATTCTCAGTTTGTCCATTTTCATTGTTATTGTTTCTCCATGAAAGGTTGGGGTGATTTCCCCATCCAGGGTTATAGGTACTAGAGTAGGGATCATTGGTTTTACTTTGATTATAAGTCCCTAAAGCATTGACATGTTCATCCCTTTGATCTACAACAACTCTACAGTTTTCAGATGAGTGACCGATGTTACCACAAATTTCGCAAGTGATAGAGGAAACAGCAGCAGCTTGCATTTTGAAAGAATCGAATCTACTGCATAAAGAATCTACCTTTTCTGCTAAGGATTGCCATCCATCACTCTCACTCTTACCTTGAGATGGTTTGTAGAATACTCCTCTCTCAGAAGTCCATTGATTGTGATTGAGAGCCATCTCCTCCAGTAGTTTAAAGGCAGCATCGACAGTTAGTCTAGTGTTATAGAGTAATCCATTATAAAAAGTATGCAATAAAACCCAATCTTCAATGCCATGGTGAGGACACTTCCGTTGTAATTCATTAAATCTCACTCATGCCTCACTGAAAGATTCTCCATTTTTTGTTGGAAACTTGTGATTTGATTTCTCAGCTGAATTGTCTTGCTTGGAGGGAAGTATTTCATCAAGAAGGAATTTGACAGTTGATCCCAAGTTGTGAAGGTTCCGGTTGGTTGTGCTTGAAGCCATATTCTTGCCCGGTCCCTAAGAGAAAAAGGAAATAATCTCAATCTCAGTGCATCATTAGAAACTCCATTAATTTTTATGGTATCACATAGTTCTAAAAATAAAGCCAAGTGTTGGTTTGGATCTTCCAGTGGAGATCCTCCAAACTGATTTTGTTGAATCATGGAAATAAAAGCAGGCTTAATCTCAAAGTTGTTAGCCTCAATTGCTGGTCTAGCAATGCTTGAGTGAATTTCTTGTGGATTAGGGGCTGCATAGTCCCTTAATCTTCTTTGATTCTTTGCCATCTCTACAATTTCTTCTTGTATCTCCTGTGATGTTTCTTGTAAATCTTCTTCCAGTCTTAAATTCCTGCGCACTCTAAGTGTTTTATTGATTTCAGGATCAAATGGAACAAGTGGTCCTGACCTAAGACTCCTGTGCATGCAAAATAGATAGATCAAGTGATTTCAACAAAAAATAGTAAATAAAGAAAATAAAGCCTAGTCTAGTAATACTCTCAATATCTTCAATATTGACAAATCTAAGGTCTCCCCGGCAACGGCGCCAAAAACTTAATGTGATCCGAAAGGACACACTTTTAAATACAAGCAGGTTGACTCGTTTCAGGTGTCGCGGCCAAAGGTGTTGGCGTACAGGGCTATTGTCACACCCTGGCACGGCTCCAAAAGCTTGTTGTCCCTAACTTGTAGTGTCCGCAAGTGCACGGACACTCGAAGTAATAAAGAAAAATATCGATCCCACAGAGAGACCTACGCTGTCAAGTACAAAATAATTGATTTCTTCCTATCTTGGCAATCGAAAAAGCGAAAGGCAAGCAGAGAGCGAAAACACGCGGGAGAATAATGTCAGAGAGAAATTGGGACTAGGGTTTCATTCTCGTGGATTTCCACGACTAGATATATAAAGATGTTCATCAATCGAATTCTAACATGATAAAGACTCAATTTACTTCAAAAAGGGATTATCTCACTTTCATGCAGATAACCATGCAGAGATAAATCTTCACTTTTTCCCAGGATTCATCCCAAGCTGAAGATAAGTAAATCATCAATCAAAGAACTCAAAGATCACTTTCGTGCATCCGAGTTCTAAGTTGATTGCCTCGAGTGCAATCTCGAGGATCACTTTCGTGCATCCGAGACTCAGCACACGTTTTACCTATGGTTCTCCAACGTTTCGATCCTCACTTTCGTGCAAGATCTCCACGTTTGACACAATAACTCAATCCTAAGTTCATTAATATCATCATGGCAATTTAACTTACTAAAATAAAGAAATAAGAACTTAACCTAGTTTCCTTCGGTGAGTTCCTATTAATCAATTTTAGGGTTTCAAGTTCTCAAGCAAATCACCTTTCGGTCCTTATTGCGGAAACTCTAAATTATGATCACAAAAAGTAAACTAACAAGAATCTTAGAGCAATAATCGCATAGATAAAATTATCAAAGTAGAATAATCATGATGAAAGTAAAAGATTGTCTAGTCATTAAGAAAATCAAAGGGAATTACTCCCCCATGTCCCAAAATAAGTTTAAGCTAGCATGGTGAAGGAATTACAAAATACAATAATTTCAGAAGATCAAAAATCAACAAGAAAGGAGTTTTAGGAAAATACAGCATGGCTGTAATTTGCAATGAAAGTGGTGAACAGTAGCGGCGCTTCTTCTTCCTTTCATTTCTCCTCAAATTAATATCCTTCTGTTCTGAAACTTCTGGCACATTGTTTCCTTCTCCAGGCGAAGCTTCAAGATGAAAATCATGGCCGGAGGTGCTCTGGATTGGTCACGGCGGTGAAACCCTAAGCGGCGGCGTGTAACGTGATTTCTTCCTCGATAGTGGATGCAATTTGGGGCTTTTGTGTCACTGTGATCCTCTCATCGTCAGCTCCCCTTTTTCTTCTTTCAGCATCCAATTTAAAGTTCTGGATCGCCCGCAATATTCTCCGCAAAAATCGGGCGTCGAAATTGACCTGGGAGTCGCGTTCAAAAACAGAAATACGACAGTGTAATAGTTCACGACACTGCCGTAAAATCGCTCGAGTGTTCTGTTCTGAAAGTGTTGGGAAATACGGCACCGTAATATAGTTAACGACACTGCCGTAAAATTGGCTGAACTCTCTGGTCGGAAATGTCTGGAAAATACGGCCCGTGAAATAGTTTACGACAATGCCGTAATTTCAGCAATGGTCTCTGTTCCGAAAGTTCTCCAAAATACGGCCGTGTAAAATCTTACGGTAGTGCCGTATTTTTTGCACATCTAAAGTTTTCCTAAATTACGGCAGGTGCTCTGATATTACGGTATCGTATGGAAATACGGTACCGTAATATAGATTACGGCACTACCGTATTTTGGTGAGTTGCTCCGTTTTACGTGAAATTTGTCATGTATCTTCTTCTTGATGATGAGAATTCTTCTATGTATTTGATTTTGCTTCAAAACATCCTAAAATGATGCATTTTTGCCTATAAATCATGAAAAACCAAAATAGAAGTACACTTTGCAATATTTGATGGATTCAGCATAAAAACAAGTAAAAGATCCTTAATTTAGCATGAAAAGGTATCTAAAATGATACAAAATATACTATATATTTTGGTGTCATTAGAGCATGATTTTAGGAATTTAATTAATCAAGTCCTAATCCAATTAGGACTCTAATTAATTTAAATAATCAGCCCCTATTTTATCCCCACTAAAATCTCAAACAATTAATTCAAATTCGAATTTAATTAATCAAATGAAATACATCTATTAAGGCATAGGTGCCAAACCTAGTCTAACTAGGATTCAATATGCGACTACATCTTTATTTCTTCCCCTTAAGCCTATTTAACCGTTCATAACAACTTATTAGAAATCCCTATTGGTTAATGGGCCTAGCCCAAACTTCATTATGCTAGTTAACCAAGTCATTTAATCCAACTTAACCGAAGGTCAAATGAGGCTAACTATGGTTAGTTTTGGTCAATATGCCAAAATTAAAGTTTATCTCCACTATGTTTCTTCCATCTCATCAGGCCCATTGGCACCGATGAAATCTCTCAAATAGATCCGAGTTATGAAATAGCTCGATCCTAAGGCTATCCGATTAATACAAAAACTAGAGCATCAAAGTGTGCGACCCTATAGGTTCCTCTGACGTTGGCAATGATGAACATAGGTCATCACAAGCAGTGAGTGGCACCTAGCAGTGCATCGCTGGTACCCAAGTCTTTAGAATAGATATTGACATCGACATCCCCATCATCGCAACAAGGTACTAATGCATTAAAGTCATTTTGTCAAACTGATATCCGATTGGACAAGTGTGTCACCACTTGTTTTCACCCAATCTCATGATCATGACTAAATCAAGTTTTCACCTAGGTATGGCCATACACTTTTAGTCATAGAAACATAGGAGGGCCCCATGGATTTTAAGCTTCCTTCTTAGGAAGGGGCAAATCCTATATCTATGCATTGTTCTTCTCATATGGGTTGTGACATACTCAATGACAACCGCTATGACCTCCCAACAACGGTGAGGTGTTAGGTTGTATCAAAGTATGTCCCTAACTATATGGAAGAGTCAATGACCTTAAGTCAAAGGATCAATGCATCTCCTGTCACTTGTGAGGTTAACTCATGACACTAAGTTAGAGCTTTACAGCGGGTCGATATAGTATATCTTCCACTGATATACCCATACGTCTGCATTAGCGCCTTGTGCCTAACCAGCACATATATCAGTCTCATATGTACCAGAGCTATCCCTATATCAACTTAGATACTTGACCAGGGATAGAGTTCGAGCATAGACATAATCTGTCTCTGGGGATATTATTATATAAGTACACAATCGCAGATGTAAACAAAACATAATAATGACAATGCCAAAATGATATAAAATATCAATGTCAAATAGTACATAGAATAGACCAACATCTGGTCCTAAGGGCATATATACCAACAATCTCCCACTTGCACTTTGACCTGGTTGTTGCGAAATCTCAACCCCATATCCCTGGCATGACCATCATGCTTCTGCAGCGCTAAAGCCATGGTCAGTGGGTTTACTAGATTGTTGTCGGTGTCAACTTTGCTGATCTTGACATCACCTCTATCTATGATCTCTCTAATCAGGTGAAATCTTCTGAGTATGTGTTTGGACTTTTGATGAGACCATGGTTCATTTGCCTATGCAATCTCTCCATTACTGTCACAATAGAGCTCAATCAGATCCACAGCAGTTGGAACCATCTGAAGCTCAGAAAGAAACTTCCTGATCCAAATGGCTTCTTTGGCTGCCTCAGAAGCAGCAACATACTCAGCTTCGGTTGTAGAATAAGCTATGGTGGATTACTTGAAGCTTTTTCAGCATATAGCACCTCCATTTAACTTGAACACATAGCCTGCATGCGATCTGAAGTCATCAAGATCTGACTGGAACAATGTATCAGTGCAGCCCTGAACACTGAGCTCTTCTTGTCCTCCATAGACCAAGAATAAATCCTTAATTCTTCTCAAATACTTAAGGATGTTCTTTATAGCCACCCAGTGCTGCAGACCTGGATTGGATTGGTATCAGCTGGTTATGCTTATAGCATAAGCCTCATATGGTCTAGTACACAACATTGCATACATGATCGACCCTACTGCCTAAGCATAGGGTACACAATCCATGTTATCCCTCTCAGCCTATGTAGTGGAACACTAGCTTTTTGAGAGAATGATGTCATCTCTCACTAGAAGGTATCCCTTCTTGGATTGCGTCAAGTTGAACCTCTCCATGACCTTATCAATGTATGTACTCTGAGTAAGGGCCAAAAGCTTATTGGATTTATCTTTGTAAATCCTCACGCCTAGAATATAAGTGGCCTCCCCTAAGTCCTTCATCTAGTAACACTTCCCCAACCATGTCTTTACAGACTGAAGACTAGGGATGTCGTTTCGGATGAGTAGTATGTCATTGACAAACAGGACTAGAAAAGACACCAAGCTCCCACTGAACTTTCTGTATACACAGGCATCATCTACACTTTTGATAATGCCATAATCTCTCAAAGTTTCATCAAACTGAAGATTCCAACTTTGAGATGTTTGCTTTAACCCATAAATGGATCTTTTTAGCCTGCAGACCTTGTTGGCCTCTATAGGATAGATGAAGCCATCAGGCTGTGTTATATACACATCCTCTATCAGCTTCCCATTATGCAATGTTGTCTTAACATCTATCTGCCATATCTCATAATCATGATATGTAGCTATAACAAGCAAGATTCGAATGGATTTAATCATGGCTACTGGTAAGAAGGTTTGATCATAGTCCACCCCCGTCGACTTGTTTGACTCTTTAGCCACAAGTCTACTAATGAAAAATGATAATACGCCGTAGATCCCTTAGGTATGAAGCTCAAACAATCTAATATTAAGTGCAGTTTTGGGAAAGATGGGTTGGAAAGAATGCACCTAGGGCCCCCTTGAAGGAAGGGGGCCGAACCCTTTCTAACTCCTTTAGGACAGTGAACCTTCCTTTGAGGAATCCTCAAGGAGTAGGATGTTGCGCTCCAAGGTCTTTGAATCAAGCTAAAGACAGCAACTTGCGAGGATCTCTGATTTCCAGCAATGAAACAGTAGCGTGAAGGTTGAGGATAGCGTGATGGAGATGATCGGCTGTGAGGACGATGCACAAATGGGTAGAGGAGCAAGCTCAACCCTCAACAAACACACGCTAACACACAAGATTTCTGATTTCAAAATATGCAGTCTAAGTGCAAAGTGTACAAAATGCCAGCTTAAAACCTATCCTCAATGACAATAATCTGGTCACCCTTGGCATTCTCTTAGCTGTAGTATATGTTGGCTGTGAGTGGATGTTGACGTCAGATTCCTTTGTGCATGAAGACTTGTATCCATTGGCAAGAATGATTGTTGGAGAGTTTAGCTGCTAAGTGAGATTTGGATTGACCGAGCTGAGTGGTTTGTGCTACTGGAGTGATGACAATTCCCTGATTTTGGTTTGAGCTCTAAGCTGGGTATTACCGATTTGATTATGGTAATGTTGACTAGAAGTCAGTCCAAGCTGGAATTGGGTTATGTTGGATTGATTCTGGAATTGAGTTTAGGCCAGCTATTGGATTTGTCTTGGATTGGCCTTGCCAGCAGTTTGATTACCCATGCCAATGTCACTTGTCTTTGAGGGACTAGGTGCTGCATTGTGCAATACATGTGTAATTCACTAGGCTTAGGAAGCAACCTAATGCATTCCCTAAAATTAAAACAAAGACATCATAAAATAAATCCTAGGCTAGATTCCTATCTACCAAACATTAAGGACTGAAAGTAAAAGAAGTTTGTAGCAACATTACAATAATAAGAAGTGCAGGAAATTAACAAGTTTCACCTAAGTTGGACAAGTTCAAAAGGTATCCAAGTGACTTCAAGTACTCATCCCATATCGAATTGGGGCCTTCTTGATTCTTGTTGATCTTCTTGGAGATGTCCTGCATCAGCTTTCCCGGGGGTTGAATAATTCTCCTCCGGAGAATTAGAAAGGAAGCTCACAAGTTCCCCGGGAAGGTGTAGGCGCGCATCTTCTTCAGAGAGCCATTCTTCAGTTTGATCCTCCCATCGGATAAGATAGTGATTTTGAATCCCTTGCTTGGTGAAGCGCTGTTCTACCTCAAGTATCTGGCCGGTCCTCTTTGTTGGAGTTGTTGCCTCTATGTTGAGAGGTGCTTTGTATAGCGTCAAGTCCTCCACATTGATGGTATGATGTGTCCCAAGGGTCGGTGGTAAGTCGATCATGTATGCATTATCATTTACCTTCTTCAATACTCGGAAATGACCCATGGCTCTCGGTTGTAGCTTATTGTTGGCACCATGTTGTCTTTCCTTCCTGTTTCGAAGCATGACCAGATCTCCATCCTCCAATTTCATAGAGCGACGATGAGGATTAGCAGCCAACTCATACTTAAGTGTATTCTTTGCTATTTGATCCCTCACTTCATTATGTATTTTGACAATGTGTTGCGCAAAAGATAAGGCTGAATGATTCTATTTAAAGGGTGATGGTAAGGGGGCTAAGTCAATTGGTTTGCGCGGTTGGAACCCAAGATTGAGTTGGAAGGGACTAGCACCGGTGGTTCGGTTTACAGCACTGTTAAAAGCAAATTCAGCAATTGGTAACAACTTGTCCCAATTGCCTGGGTGTTCCCCCACTAAGCATCTTAGAATATTACCAAGGGACCGGTTTACCACTTCAATTTGTCCATCTGATTGTGGGTGGTAAGCTGTAGAAAAGTTAAGTTTGGTTCCCATTAGCTTCCATAAGGTGACCCAAAAATGTCCAACAAATTTAACATCCATATCAGATACTATGGTACGGGGCAATCCATGTAAGCGCACCACCTCCTTAAAGAAAAGCCTAGCTACATGAGAGGCATCCATGGTCTTTGTGCATGGAATGAAGTGAGCCATCTTAGTGAATCTGTCAACCACCACAAAGATGGAGTCATAATGGGCACTGGTACGAGGGAGACCAAGCACAAAGTCCATAATCAAGGCTTGTCATGGCCCCTCAGGTATGGGTAAAGGCATGTATAGGCCGGTATTGTGCTTTCGGGTTTTGGCTAGTTGACAAGTTTGGCAATGCCCCACAACTTTAGTCACATCCCTAAACATAGTGGGCCAATAGAACCTTTCATCCACCAAAGCCAAGGTCTTATCTCTACCATGATGACCGACTGTACCACCCCCGTGCAACTCCCAAACCAAGAAATTTATCAAAGATGTGCGTGGGATACATAGCTTGCCTCTCTTGAATAGGAAACCCTCATGTAAATCAAAATCAGAAGTTGATAACATACCATTCTTGAGGCCAAGAACCATCTATTTGAAATCCGGGCACTCATCATATTCACTTTTGATTCTATCAAACCCTGTGACTAACACATGTAAGGTAATTAAAAGAAGAATTTTCCGGCTTAAAGCATCGGCCACCTTGTTTAGAGTTCCTGCCTTATATTGTAAAACAAATTTGTATTGTTGTAGGAACTCAATCCATTTAGCATGAGTAGGGTTTAATTTGACTTGGCTACTCAAGTAGATTAGGGCTTGATGGTCCCTATTGAGAATGAATTCTTTGTGAATGAGATAGTGTCTCCAATGCTTAAGGGCTTGAACAATGGCATAAAACTCTTTATCATAAGTAGAGTATCGTTGCCTTCCTTCATTTAATTTTTCGCTATAAAATGCAACTGGATGCCCCTCTTGGCTAAGTGTCCCTCCAATACCAACTCCCAAGGCATCACAATCCACAATGAACATCTTATTAAAATCGGGCAATCTTAATACTGGTGTAGAAGTGATTTTCATTTTTAGATCTTGAAAGGCCTTCTCAGCCGATGTAGTCCACTCAAAATTTCCTTGGCGGAAGCAATTAGTTATGGGCGCCACCAGAGTACTTAAACATGGCTAGGCCATGAAAGCTCCTAGCTTCAGTGATAGATCTAGGTGTTGACCAAATGACAATAGCATCCACCTTTGAAGGGTCGGCCTTGTGCCCTTGATCATTTATAATGAAGCCTAAAAACTCAACCTCTTGGGTTAGGAAGTCACATTTCTTCAAATTGAGCAACAAGTGTTCTTTCTTTAGCAAGTCAAGAGTGGCTTTCAAATGGTCTAAATGTTCTTGCTCGGTTTTACTAAAAATGAGAATGTCATCAAAATACACCACTAAGAATTTGCCAATGTATGGTTTTAGGACAAGGTGCATCAATCTCATGAAAGTGGAGGGACCATTAGTCAGCCCAAAGGACATGACCATCCACTCATAGAGACCATCTTATGTCTTAAAGGCCATTTTCCACTCATCTCCTTCCCTAATCCTAACTTGATGATACCCACTACGAAGATCCACCATGGAAAACCAAGCTGAACCCACAGTCATGTCAAGGAGGTCATCAAGCCGGGGAATAGGGAAGCTATATTTAATAGTTATTTTATTGATGGCCCGACAGTCAATACACATCCTCCATGTGCCATCTTTCTTAGGTGTGAGTAAAGCAGGCACGACACAGGGACTGAGACTCTCCCTAATTGATCCTTTGCTAAGCAACTCATCCACCTGCCTCTTTAGTTCAGCATGTTCTAGGGGGCTCATCCAGTAGTGGGGAAGCTGCGGTAAGGTTGCACCCGACACAAGGTCAATGGCATGTTGTACCTCCCTTTCGGGTGGTAGTTCATTGGGTAGTTCAGCCGGGGTGATAGTAGAATAATCTCTCAGCATTTCAACTATGATAGGAGGATGTTTAGGCTCGGTTTCAGGGCTTACCTGCTGCACAAGTAGTGTGTAAACCAGGCCGGTTTCCTTAAGATCATGTAGGAATGCTTGGGGCCTTAGCAAGGTAATGGGTTTCTTAAGCTCAACTGCCTTTCCCTTCTTGTGTGATTGAAGAGTCCCCTTCAAGGGGGAGCGCAAGCAGATGAAAACCCTAAATCAGGGGCGCATGTAATTTTGCTAGGGTTTCAACAACACAATCGCTTATATGCTCATATCATCAACTTTGATAGATTGTTTAGATCAAGAAGCAGATCATACCAATGCCATCGAATTGGATGGTGCCTTGGAAGCAAAGACGCAAAAGCTCCTTCTCCAAAGGTGACGCACACAACAAATGAAGATGGCTTGCTCCTTTGA
>CM050441.1:31110512-31134117 GCA_027562315.1 Costus pulverulentus | reverse complement strand
TTTCCTTTGCCACTGGATGTTCTTATTGGACAAGCGTGTCAAG
Organism: Costus pulverulentus; assembly: GCA_027562315.1. Lineage (NCBI taxonomy): Eukaryota > Viridiplantae > Streptophyta > Magnoliopsida > Zingiberales > Costaceae > Costus > Costus pulverulentus. The sequence goes on along the minus strand of CM050441.1, from coordinate 31,134,074 downwards.
CTTGTAGCTCCAATATGATGAGCATGATTAGAACAGATGAACATAGTCATCTGGGTATGGCCATAGACTTTCTCAATCATCTCATCCATGGGGCCCCTTTAGAACATCACACTCCAATTATAGAGACGACAATCCTATATCTATCACTAGTGCCCTAACCTGACTCAAGCTCACCAGCCAAGATAGTCTATAACCATTATGTTTCAAATGATATTGAAGTACCTCAAAACATTGACAATCATCATTTAGAAAACACAAGTGATCTCAAGTCAGAGGAAATGTGCCACTTGTCGCATTCAAGGATTATTCACATTGTGACAAGCAATTGAATATCCTAGTAGGGTCTGTCCAGTACATCCAATGTACCCATGAGTCTACATCTTATTCCATGCTCGAAGCATCCTATAAGATTAGAGCACATATTAGTCTTAACCATATCAAGGCTGTCTCATGTTCACCAAGATATCTCGACTAAGGACTTTACAGCATGTCAGCCCAGCTGAACAGCTTTGAGACATTATTCAGAAGTACACTTATTACAGCAGATAATGTAACAAACTGAATAACAACCATGCCTTTTTAAACATAAGAGTTTATTACATGATACTGATACAATCCCAAGGCCTCAAACATTAGTCTTAAGGGCATACCCCAACACTCTTGGGTCTGTTCCTCTCCACTATCATAAGTTAACTCTTCAAAGATAACACATCCAGAGTCAGGGTTGTGGTTTTCCTCATGGTTCTCCTCATATGTTTCCTCATGTTTTTCTTCACCGTGGTATAGGACTGCTTTGGGGCAATTTTTCATATAGTGTCCTACTTGGTGACAAGCATGGCAAGTGACTCTACTAGATTCTTGGGCAACTCTAGGTCTAGAGGGTGTTGATGTTGGGGCTTTGGGTTGGGAGCTTGAAGGGTTTGATGTAGGTGTCTTAGGATAAGTTCCAGGGGAACAAACCTCTCTCCTAAAAGCTCTCTTTAGGTTTTCCTCTACCTCTAAGGCTCTTTGGTAGGCGATTTCTCTAGAGTCTATTTGGTAATAGGTCATTCCTCTTTTGATCTCAGTCCTAAGTGCATTCTTATATCTGCTAAGGGAGACATGGGACTGCTCATGGATGCCACTCCTCAGAAGGAGCTCATCAAACCTAGTGGTGTAATCAGTGACAGATAGGCTACATTGGACTAGGCTCATGGCTTCATCAACTATCTTGAGTTGGAAGTAAGGAGGGACATACTTATCCCTAAGCTTGTCTCGCATATCTTCCCATCTCTCAATAGGGAGGCGTCCAAACATCTCTTGGTTTCTCTCTACACTAGTCCAGTATAATCTAGGAGTGCCTTCTAAGAGACAACGGGTGAACCTAACCTTAGAATGATCAGGCATCATACTCTTGTCGAAGTATCGCTTAAGCTTGTCAACCCAGTCTAAGAACTCTCTAGGGTCAAGGGAACCACTAAAGGTAGGGGGCGTGAGTTTGATGTTGCGATGCACATCATCCTCCCTAGGTCTTTGTTAGGTTTGAGCAGGTGGCTCTTCCCATTCGGGTTCTTGGTTTCCTCTAGGGAAATTCCTATTGTTTTGAGCGTGATGACCTAGGATGGGTTCACTAGATGGTCGGCTAGGTGGTCTATTATCCCTAGGATTTTCAGGGATTGGGAGTCTGGATTCCATTTGGTCCATCCTAGTATTGAGGTTCGTTATCATTTCAACAAGTCTAGCCATATCATTAGGTTGAGGTTCAGAGTGGTTATTGTAGTTTGCACCAGATCTAGTAGTCATTGTGGTAGTAGTTTTGAAAGAGAGTAGTTTTGAAAATAAGGCTCCTAAAAGTAGTGTGATAAATATAGTAGCAGATTATGACAAAACCACTTCTTTAAAACACCTAGGTCCAAGAAAGCCTTAGAATTTGAAAATTAGTTTTAGGCTAAAAATCTATTCTAAGAAGGGTGCTTTGATACCAAAACTGATGCAGGGGGTTCACTCACAAACAGAGTGCATTCAAACGACGCTTTGAGAAAATAGTTTTTTTGTAGTTTTAGAATAAAAGCCGAAATTACTTCTAAAATGGATTTGGAAAATATAGGGAAACCCGAAACTTACACTACTTGCAAGAAAGTAAGGAATTGAAATAAAATTGGAAATAAACACTCACCTTGGACCCCTTGAGAATAGAAGGGGTCACCTTCCTGTTCTTCACCGGTCCAATGGTTGATGGCAACGAAGTAGGGCCCTATGAGCTTACACACATGCAATCATTGAAGCCCACACATGCGTGGGTGAGTGTTAAAATTAAGAGTTCAACAAGGAAATCAAATCAAGAGGGGAGATAGGCTCCCAAGTTCTCTTGCTAACATGTTCATGGGACTATCTAATGTTGATTGGGGGGGTGGAAGAGAGGTCTTGCGCCAAGGTGAGGGATCTTCAATCCATGCGCTCACCTACAAGATGCACTTTGATTAGTGTAGAATCAAGTTCAAAAACAAAGTGAAAATGAGGGGAAAGAACTTAGCAAAATGTCTTCATGAACCTAGAAGACTTCTTTGATTGGCTTCCACAAATTGTGGATCTTGATTGATGGCGCATTGATGGCTTGACTCAAATGGCAAGATGTGGGCTGGTCCTTTCTTGCATTCGACTCCTCCTCAATGAATCCTTTTGAATTTTGAATTGCTTCCTTCATAAGCTTGGGCGGCTAGAAGACTTCCATAGATGTTTCCACAAATTGGGGATCTAGATGAGGATCCCATGATTTGTGTATCTTGATTTGATCGTTAGTGTCTTTGGCGCAAATTGGGAAGTGTGGGTTGAATTTGATTCCTTCTCTCATGGTTGGCACCTTGGCTTGTTTTGGAAGGGATGTTGACTTAATTGCAATCAACTCCATCTTGAAGTCTTTGAGTTGAAGTAGTTGAAGAGCTCTCTTTCCAAATTGGGAGCTCCACTAGTTGAGTGACTTGAGCTGAGCTCCTTAGTGTCTCTTTGAGCCGACCCTAACCTGCCATGTTAGTTGCAAATGCAAATACACTATCCTAGCATGCAATGCATAACCTAAAGAGAACTTCATGGATACTAGAAATAAAATTTATTCAACCAAAGCAAATTGCAAATATAGAAAGTGCAAATAAGGAAATATGCAAGTAAGGGAAAATGCAACAAGGTGGCCTAGGAGGGGGAGCCATTTTGAGAGGGCTTTCTCCTAGTCCTATGTGATTTATGAGGGGTAGGGGTTGGTCCTCCATCAAGATTTCATCAACGCCAATGGGCCTGATGAGATGGAAGAGAGTTATTGGAGCCAAACTTCATTTTTGACAGGTTGACCCAAAATTGACCATGACTAATCACATTTGGATTAGGGTTGTATTGGATTGGATCCAATGGCTTAATCAACCTTTGCAATGAATTTTGGGCTTGCTCATTACCCAATGAGGCCCAATAAATAGTTATCATGAAGAAGTAATGGGCTAAAAGGGTATAATGGGGAGAAATCATCCCCATTGGTGCCTAAGGAGTATAATTGGGTGAAGGAGGTGCCTTTTGCTTCATTTGGAAGCATTATGTGCCTAGCCCTTGTGCCTTTGATGGTATGCTTGCCTCTAAGGCAAGTCTTGGGGCTGATATGGCTTGAGAGCTTATATGGAAACTCTTGGGGTGCATATGGATTAGTGGGAGAAGTTTATGGTAAAGTCTTGGAGACATTCCCTACCTCAAACCCTAATTGCTCCCATACCCTAACCCCAGCCGATTTCTCCTGAAGAAAGTTGCGCCCAACCCTCTCTTGCCACCACCTCTTGCTTCTATATATTAGAGGCATGCGTGAGCCCCTCCACACTAATTCTCTTGAAGGTGTGAGCAGCTTAAGGGGGCGAGAGCAAAGAAGGCCTTGCCGCAAGTTTGCTTCTTCCCTTCTTCCTCCTCCTTTGGTGCAAGGGAGGTAAGGGCTTGGCGGCATCATCTCTTCTCATTTCTTCTTCATCATTGGAGCATATCCTTGGAGGTGGCGCAAGGCTTGAAGACGGTAGACTAAGGCTTGGATCTTCTTCCCAAGGCTAGCACCGGGCATGGAAGAAGAGAGCTCGGGGCATTCATGTGTGTGAAACTACAGAGGGTGAACACTTGGACGCCTACCTCGACATCGATCCTCAAACTTACTAAAGGTACTTTCTATCACATCGTGTCGACCCCCTCGCATGATGATCTTCACTGGGTTTTTGGGACTGGCCTATTTCGAGCATATTCTTCCGCTGTGCAATGTATTCTGTAATGTCTATCTCTGAAAAATTATAAAATATCCCTTGGGTTTCCCAACAGTGGTATCTGAGCGACTTGCGAGCCTCGATCGTTCTTTCATGCTTTTTCATGCTCACATGCCATATTTCAATTTTTGCAAATTGCATATATATATATGGTGCATATTTTTCTTAAAGTAGAAAAATTATAGTTTCTTGTTCCTATCCTCTTTTCAATCTCTTTTGGATTTTTGGGTTATTTTTCTTGATTGATTTAAGATCAAAGGCGCACATAGTTTTGTCAAGTAGGACGGACATTGTGTCTTCGGAGTGGCCGAGTCTCTTGATCTGACAAAATTGCCAATCGATAGGATCTATGAAATCATCTGGAAAAGTTATTCGCAAATAACCAAAACATTTGGGAGAAGAAGATGAGGAAAGGAGACTTGTTTTGTGAAAAAGTAAAATTTCAGATTTTATGTTTTTCATGAGCATGTAGAATTGAATGAGTAAGTGCCTTGTTTGTGCATAGTGTTGTGATCATGAGTCAAGCCCCTTGCATGCCTGTGATGTATCCTTGTGAGGCCTGCGTGCTGCTTTTCTTTTGCTAAGAAGAAGATTAGGGTGGCATATCTACTTGGAGCATGGCACATGCATGAAGCTTGCGCACCTTGCATGGTGGCGCAACAAGCATCAAAGGTGGTGGCGCAAGCTTGCTTAGTGGCATAGGAGAGCATGGCCAAGCCTTAGGGCTTGTGAGCTAGCTATCTTGGCCCTTGCAAAGTGGCGGTTCACCCTTGAAGGACCATGGAGCCAACCTTGAAGATCAACTCTAGAGGTCAGCTAGGTTAGGTCTTGTCTTGGGGGCTTCAGTCCTAGGTCAAGAGTTGAACCTCCTTCTGGCATGGGTTGGTTCAATGTCTTGAATAGGCTATGATCACATCATCCTTTACTGCCTTCCATATCTGCCTAGCATGCCTGTAATGTTTTATGCTTATGTTATCACTATAGTATCGCATGCCTGTAATGTTAGACATAAGATAAAACAGAGTTGATAAGACCTCAAAAACCCTCAAATAAAATATCAAGTATAGTAGCCTTCTAATGCGTAGCCCTCATCAAACAATCGATCAGTGGTGTTGTGTACTGTTTCTCACCTTCGTGGGACACACCCACTTATCTTTAGATGGTGTGCGGTGACAATGGTTTCCCCAGTCCATTTTAATCGGGCGTGCCTTCGCAAGGAAACTCGTTGGCCCTGGGCATAACGGTTAGGCATGGACTTGACTAGATTTTCATATGTGCTGGGCACATAATGAAACTCTAGAGGCATCATTGAGAGGTTAGGGTTTCATGCTGTATCCAGCCATCACTAGACATGAAATGCCTAGACTATCGCAATAAGGGGAGTTGCTTAGAGCAACCGGTTGGTGTGCCCACCATAGGAAGCATGGGTCACTTTGTGCATCTCATCCCACCCTTGTGGGATGCGAAGGCAAGTGTGGAATAAGGATCCCATCTCACTAGGAAATTATAAATTTCCCGATTGACTTTGTGGGTTGTCAATTCGATTAAAATAGTGGGAGCCATAGTCATTTGAAACAAGTCTAGTTTAAATGACTTTAAGTAGTACTAATCTGCTATTTCTTGGTTATTGTGGAACAATAGCTACAAACACTGGCAGATTAACACTGCGATCCCTTTTAGATAAGGATAAGTTGGTTGGATCCAACTTTATGGACTGACATTGGAACTTGAGGATAGCCCTCAAGCTCGAGAAGAAGCTGTATGTCCTTGAGCAGCCTCTTCTTGCGGCTCCTGCGCCTAATGCCCGAACGGCAGACAGGGATGCTTTTAGAAAGAATCAAGATGACTCTTTGGAAGTAGCATGTCTCATGCTAGCCACTATGGCACCTGAACTTCAGGTGCAATATGAGGAGCAGAACGCTTTTTAGATGATCACTCATTTGAAACAGATGTTTGAGCCTCAGGCTAGAACTGAGAGATATGACACTGCTAAAGTAGTCTTTCGGTGCAAGTTATCTGACGGAACACCAGTGAGACCCCATATTCTCAAGTTGATTGGGAATGTGGATCATCTCAGGAGACTGGGACACACCATAGATAATGAGCTGGTTGTGGTTCTTATTCTACAGTCCCTGCCCCCTAGCTTCAGTCTGTTTATTATAAACTTCAACATGAACTGGATTGAATGCACAAAGGAGGAATTACTGAATATGCTCCAAACAGCCGAGCGTGAAATGGGTAAGACCAAACCGAATTCTGTTCTTTTGGTCCCTGCGACCAAGAAGATAAAGAAGAAGGGAAAGACACGTGCTAAGGGTAGTGCCAAAGGTCCTACCAAGACACTGAAGAAAAAGGCAAAGAAGTCAAAGGACCAGAGGTGCTTCCACTATGGCAAGCAGGGCCACTGTAGAAGGGATTCCAAGCAACTTCAGAATGAGGAGAAGAAACGTTTGGCCTTAACTTCTAGCTCAGGTATTTATGTTACTGAAGTCAACCTATCTACTTCTATATCATGGGTATTTGATACCGCGTGCAGAGCTCATATTTGTATAAATATGCAGAGGCTTAAGAAGAGTAGATTAGTGCGGGCTGGAGAGATTGACCTACGGGTAGGAAACGTAGCACAAGTTGCTGCTACTGCTGTAGGAGATTTGACTCGCTCCCTGCCTTCTGGACTTCAATTAGAGCTAGACAATTGCTATTATGTACCTTCATTAACCAAAAACATTATATCTATTCCTTGCTTAGCAAGGAAAGGATTTATATTTGAAATAAAGGAGAGCTCCTATTCTTTTTCATTTTCAAATATGTTTTATGGGAAGGGTACATTGTGCAATGGTTTGTATGTCTTGGACATGAATAGTTCTATTTTTAACGTAAATAGTAAGAGGACTAAACTGAGTGGTTCAGTGGTGCCTTCCTGTGGCATTGTCGATTGGCCCATATAAACAAAAATCGCATTCAACAACTCCATGAAAATGGATTGTTAGATTCAAGTTCCTTGGAGGAATTTGACACATGTGAGCCTTCTTTATTAAGGAAAATGATAAAAGCTCCCTTCACCAAAACTAGTGAGAGGGCACAAGGTTTGTTGGATCTCATACATACTGATGTGTGTGGGCCGTTCAATAAACAAGCCAAAGGAGGACACAGCTACTTCATTACCTTCACTGATGACTTCAGTAGGTATGGTTATATCTACATTATGAGACATAAATTTGAATCCTATGAGAAGTTTAAGGAGTTCAAAAATGAAGTAGAGAACCAGCTTGGAAGATCTATCAAAGCTCTTCGATCTGATCGAGGTGGAGAGTACCTGAGCGGTGAGTTCTTTGACTATCTGAGGGAGTATGGGATTATATCCCAACTCACTCCTCCTAGACCACCTCAATGGAATGGTGTGTCTGAGAGGAGAAATCGAACCCTGTTGGACATGGTTCGATCTATGATGAGTCATGCAACCCTACCAACCCTACGTTATTCTGGGGTCACGCACTTGAAACGACTTCTCTTATACTGAATAACGTTGCATCCAAGAGTGTCTCAAAGATTCCATATGAGGTATGGAGTGGGAGACGCCCTAACCTCTCTTTTATCAGGATCTGGGGATGTGAGGCTTATGTCAAACGTCAGGATTCTTGCAAGCTAGAACCTTGATCCGATAAATGTGTCTTTGTGGGGTATCCTAAGGATAATAAATGATCCTACTTCTATATTCCCACTGAGAACAAGGTTTTTGTTGCTTGGGCTGCTGTCTTTCTAGAGAAAGAATTTCTCATGAAAGAAGTCAATGGGAGTAAGTTTGACTTGGACGAGGTCCAAGTACAACCACAAGACAAAGAGATGGAACCTGGGCCACCAGCACCGGTTGCTAGGCAACCTGAGGGTCAAACACAAGTCCCACGTAGGTCTAGGAGGTTTCGTCGTGCACCTGATAGGTATGGGTCGCTACCGACCTAACACAATGGGATCTTCATCATTGAGGATGAGCTCAGAACCTATGATGAGGCGGTAAATGGACTGGACTCCGAGAGATGGCTTGGGGCCATGCTGTCCGAGATGAATTCCATGTCAGTTAACCAAGTCTGGAATTTGGTTCAGCTGCCTGATGGGGTAAAACCCATAGGGTGTAAATGAGTCTTCAAAAGGAAGACAGACATGGATGACAACATAGTTACCTACAAAGGTAGACTAGTGGCTAAAGAATTTAGACAAGTCCACGGGGTGGACTATGATGAAACCTTTTCGCCAGTTTCGATGATCAAATCCATCCAGATTCTGCTTGCTATAGCTGCATATCATGATTATGAGAAATGATAGATGGATGTTAAGACAGCGTTCCTTAACGGAAAGCTGACAGAGGATGTGTATATGATGACACCAAAAAATGTAGTATATTTTGCATCATTTTAGATACCTTTTCATGCTAAATTGGGGATCTTTTACTTGTTTTTATGATTGAATCCATCAAATATTGCAAAGTCTACTTCTATTTTGGTTTTTCATGTTTTTTAGGCAAAAAGACACTATTTAAGGCGTTTTCAAGTAAAATAAAATACATGGAAGAGTTCTCATCATCAAGAAGAAGTCACCCAAGAAATTTCACGCAGATAGATGCAGAAGACCAAAATACGGTAGTGCCGTAATTATAATACGGTATCGTATTTTTTGCGGCTACCGTATTATCGAGAGCAAGGGCGTATTTTAGTGATTTTCCAAACAGAGACCTTTGTCAAAATTACTGCACTGCCGTAAGCCATTTTATTGGCCGTATTTCGGAACATCTTTAGAACAAAAAGTTTTCCTGAAATTACGGCACTACCATAAATAATTACACGGGCCGTATTTTCTAGACGTATCCGACTAGAGAGTTCAGCCAATTTTATGGCACTGCCGTAAACCATATTACGGTGCCGTATTTTCCAGCACTTTCAGAACAGAATAGTCGAGGGATTTTACAGCAGTGTCGTAAGATATTACACTACCATATTTCGGTTTTTGAACGAGACTCCCAGGTCAATTTCGACGCCCGAATTTTACGGAGATTATTGCGGTCGATCCAAAGCTTAAAATAAAAGACTGAAAAAAGAAAAAGGAGAGCTTTGAAGGAGAGGATTGTGAAGACACCAAAGGCCCCAAATTTCGTTAACTGTCGAGGGAAAAATCACAGAACACGCCGCCGCCTAGGGTTTCTCTACCGCGATCAATCCAGAGCACTTCTAGCCGTGAATTTCATACTAAAGGTTTGCCTAGTGAAGGAGACAATGTGCCTGAAGTTTCAGAACGAAAGGAGATTGATTCGAGGAGAAATCAAAGGAAGAAGCTCGTGCCACACTATTCACGACTTCTCTTGCAAATTACAGCTGTGAAATACTTCACAGCCGTGCTGTATTTTCTAAAAAACTCCTTTTATTGATTTTCTGAAATTATGGAATTTTGTAATCTCTTCATCATGGTAGCTTTAACTTATTTTGGGACATGGGGGAGTAATCCCCTTTGATTTTCTTAATGACTATAACTCTTTTTATTTCATCATGATAATTCTACTTTGATACTTTTACCTATGAGATTACTGCTCTAAGATTCTCCTTAGTTTATTTCTTGTCATCATGAATAGAATTCATGCATTAAGGACCGAAAGGTGATATGTTTGAGAATTGGAACCCTAAAATTGACTAATAGGAACTCAGCTCACTGTAAGAAATTAGGTTAAGTTCTTGTTTTGTTATTTTAGATGAGTAATTGCCTTGATGATGATTAATGATCTTAGGATCGAATTATTGTGTCAAATGTGGAGATCTTGCACGAAAGTGAGGATCAGAATGTTGGAGAACCATAGGTAGAACGTGTGTTGAGTCTCGGATGCACGAAAGTGATCCTTGAGATTCCACTCGAGGCAATCAACGTAGAATTAGGATGCACGAAAGTGATCCTTGAGTTCTTCGACTGATGGTTTACCTATCTTTAGCTTGGGATGAATCTTGAGCGAAAGCGAGGATTTATTCTTGCATGGTTATCTGCACAAAAGTGAGATAATCCCTTTTTAGGTAAATTATGCCTATATCATTTTAGGATTTGATTGATGAATTCTTTATTTCTTATCTATTCTAGAAAATCAAAGTGGATGAAACCCTAGTCCCAATTTCTCTCTGATAGTGATTTTCCGTGTGTCTTCGATTCTTGCTTTGATATTATTCGATTGACTAGATAGTAAGAAAATCAATTATTCAGTACTTGACAGCACTAGTCTCTCTGTGGGATCGATATTTATTTTATTACTTCGAGTATCCGTGCACTTGCGGACACTCCGAGTTAGGGACAACAAGTTTTAGGAGCCGTATCAGGGGGTGATAGTTCCCTGTACGCCAAACAAGTTTTGGCTGCGACACCTTAGATTAGTCTACCTACTCGTATTTAAAAGTGTGTCCTTTCGGATCACAATAAGTTTTTGGCACCGTTGCCAGGGAGACTTTAGTTTTGTCAATATTGAAGACATTGAAAGTGTTGCTAGACTAGGTTTTATTTGCTATTTTTTTTTGTTTTTCTGTTTATTTTCTATTTTCTTAAAATCACTTGATCTATCTACTTTGCATGCGCAAAAGTCTTAGGTCAGGACCACTTGTTCCATTGGATCCTGAAATCAACAAAACTCTTAGAGCGCGCAAGAAGTTGAGACTAGAAGAAGATTCACAAGAGATTCAAGAGGAAGTTGTAGAGATGGCAAATAATCAGAGAACATTGAGGGACTATGTAGCCCCTAATCCACGAGAAATTCATTCCAGCATTGCTAGACCCGCTATCGAAGCAAATAACTTCAAAATGAAATCTGGTTTTATCTCCATGATCCAACAGAACCAGTTTGGAGGATCTCCACTGGAAGATCCAAACTTGCATCTTTCTTTATTTTTAAAATTTTGTGATACTATTAAGATGAATAGAGTTTCTAATGATGCACTCAGACTAAGGTTATTTCCTTTTTCACTCAGGGACCGGGCGAGGATATGATTTCAATCGCAACCAACCGGAACTTTCACAACATGGGAGCAGCTATCAAATTCCTTCTTGACAAAATATTTCCATTTAGGCAAAATAATCCAGCTGAGGAATCAAATTACAAATTTCTAGCAAAAAGATGGTGAATCATTCAGCGAGGCATGGGAGCGGTTTAACGAACTACAAAGGAAGTATCCTCTCCATGGCTTGGAGGATTGGGTTTTATTGCATACTTTCTATCATGGTTTATTGTATAATACCAAACTAACTGTAGATGCTGCCGCAGGAGGAGTTCTTATGAACAAAACGAGTGAGGATACCTTTAAACTGCTGGAGGAGATAGCGCAAAATCACAATCAATGGACTGCAAAGAGGGGAGTATTTTACAGACCATCTCAAGGTAAGAGTGTGAATGATGGATGGCGATCCTTAGCTGAAAATGTAGACTCTTTATGCAGTAGATTCGATTCTTTTAAAATGCAAGCTGCTGCTGTTTCTTACGTTACTTGTGAAATTTGTGGTAACACCGGTCACTCATCTGAAAATTGTAGGATTATTGTAGATCAAGGGGATGAACATGTCAATGCCTTAGGGACTTATAATCAAAGTAAAACGAATGATCCCTACTCTAACACCTATAACCCTGGGTGGAGGAATCACCCCAACCTTTCTTGGAGAAACAATAACAATGAAAGAGGACAAACTGAGAATAGAGGATTCCAAAGGCCGAATCCAAACCAAAACCAAAGCACAAATCAGAATTCTAGTGTAGAATCCATGCCTGAGAAAATTTTGGCAAATCAAAATCAGTTCATGTCTAATCAAAGTAGGCAAAATGAAGAATTTAAGGAAAATCTTAGTCAAATTAACTCTAGGTTGGAAAGAGTAGAGGCACATAACAAGATTTTAGAAAACCAAATTGCACAACAGGCTAGCACTCCATACAGACCCCCTGGGAAGTTACCTGCTAAGCCTGAGATAAACCCTAGAGAACATTGCAATGCCATCATGACTAGGAGTGGGAGACAACTGGGAGAACCTAAAGGGAAGGTTGAACTTAAGGAAAAAAAGTCTTATGATGAACATGATGAGGAATCAGAATTAGAAAAACCTTCTAAACATGAATAAACCCTAACCAGTTTAACACCTCAAAAGGGTGATGAACCAAAAGGGGATGTGTCATGTGAGGAAGGTAATTCTGAGTCTGATTTGCCTCCTCCTTATAGACCATCAATACCTTTTCCCCAAAGGTTAGTTCAACACAAACTAGACAAACAATTTGCAAAATTCCATGAAATCCTAAAAAAGCTTTACATTAATATTCCTTTTACTGAAGCTATTTCTCAAATGCCTTCGTATGCAAAGTTTTTGAAAGAAATATTGTCTAGTAAGAGAAAGTTAGATGATTATGGTACATGCACGGTTACATTCACTGAACATTGTAGTGCGGTCATTCAAAATAAACTACCACCAAAACTGAAGGATCCAGGTAGTTTTTCTATACCTTGTTCTATCGGCACTATGGCTTTTGACCGAGCCTTATGTGACTTATGTGCAAGTGTTAGTCTGATGCCTCTTTCCATCTACAGGAAACTAAATCTTGGAGAGCTGAAACCAACATCCATATCTTTGCAGCTCGCAGACTCTTCGGTAAAGTATCCTGTAGGTATCTTTGAAAATGTTCCGATCAAGATAGGTGAGTTTTTTATACCCGCTGACTTTGTAGTTTTAGACATGGAGGAAAATAGCAAGAATCCTATAATTTTAGGTAGACCATTGTTGGCCACTGCAAAGGCAAATGTATATGTGAAGGAAGGAAAAATAACTTTTCATATATGTGACAAAATAATTGAGTTTAATCTTAATGACTCGTTGAATAAACATTCTTACTCAGGATCATGTTGTAGTGTAGTGGTAATTGATGATAATGTTTATGATGTTTGCAATCTATTTGATGAACCCTCAAATATTGAAACTAACAAATCTTCTGAGGAAATTGATAAAGTGTTACAGGAAAAGAAAGACAGAAATTCCAAAAGAAGAAGAAAATGAAGAAGAAGATCTAAATATTTTGACAAAGGAAAGAAAATTTGGAACAAATTTGGAGAGTGTTTCAAGCCTGAGCCTTATGTGGTTCAATGCGATGCCCAACCAAAAGAAAGATCAGACGGGCATTCGAGGAGTTCACGATCACATCCGAGTGTTAAAGGGTCAAGCTAATGACCATTAAATTAGCGCTTCTTGGGAGGCAACCCAAGCTTTCTAACCCTCACCTTAGTTTTACTTTACCTTCATTTTTTCTTAGGACTAATTTTTCTTTTATTTTAGTAGGTTTTTTGTGATTTGGAGCAAAATATGGCAGTACCGTAAAGTAAATTACTGTACCATATTTCTGACTGCTCATGACTAGAGAGCTACGACGAAATTACGGTACGGCCGTAAGGTGTTTCACGGTACCATATTTCTGATCCAAAATCAACCCGAGTGTTTCGTGATTTTTATGGCACTACCGTAAGGTATTTTACATGGCGTATTTTCTTGAATTTTTGTTTTTTTTTCATTTTTCCATCAAAAAAAAATTCTGCTGCTTGACTGATAAGCTTGTAGCTTGTGAAATGGCACCAAGAACAAAATCAATTGCACCAAGGAGAAAGGGGAAGGCCCTTGCTGAATCATCATAGCCACAGAACCCCCATGGGATTCTCTTCAGGAATGAGATACAGGAGGCTAGATACAACAAAATTTTAGAAAGGAAGATCATCAACACCAAATATGCTGATAGAAGAACCTTGGAAGCCTTAGGGCTTTATGAGGACTAACTTTGGATGTTTGATAGAATCAAGGCTAAGGAATTCTTCCAGATGACTCCACACACATACTTACCTCTTGTTTTGGAGTTTATGAGCAGCTTGACAATTGATTTGAAGGAGTACTCTCATGGCCCTGTAGAGGGGAAAATCATATTCAGATTAGCCAATGAGGAGAGGAAACTTACCTTGCAAGAAGTGAGAGACATCTTTGGATTGAGCACTGGGGGTTACACTGAGATACCCCTTGGATTTATGGAGAACATATTCTGGAACCAGGTCACTAATGAGAGCAACTTCTATGCTATGTCTGCCAGAGCCTCAAAAATCATGAACCCCTGTATCAGATATGCACATCAGGTTCTAGCACACACAGTATTTGGGAGAGGAGACATCGATGGCATGGTCCATCAACACGAGCTGTATTTTCTTTGGGGCATGCTAAGTGGATTCGCAGTTGATGTGGCTTATTTTTTGATCAAGCACATGGACAAGGTGGCCAGAGCGAGCAGAGGATTAGTGGTGATAGGAGGTTTGATTACTCCTATATCTAGATACTTTGGGATGGAGCCCTATGGATCTGACACGACACGAGGGAATGCAAGGCTTGACATTGAGTGTTGCATAGTGATGAAGATGATAGTTAGAGAGGGAGACACTTTTTGTTTGGTCCTTGGACCAAATATCTCTCCTCTACCCTTACCCTACATTGAGAAGACCACAGTGAGAGAAAGGGCCAACTGGAAGCTATGTCCTAATGAAACTGAGGGAGCTTTTATTCCATCACCTAATACAGTTCCACCACCACCCACTGGGGGTGGAAGGAGTGGTCCTTATGGGATGGAGTCACGTCCTCATGACTCTTCACAGCCTGCTGGTACCACCTCGCACAAACTTAGGGGCAGATTTGCTAACCACCATGATCCCAGCTTTCAGGCACTCACAGCATAGATGTACAGTTAGGAGCACCGCCTGGATAGGATTGATGATGATTAATGATCTTAGGATCGAATTATTGTGTCAAACGTGGAGATCTTGCACGAAAGTGAGGATCGGAACGTTGGAGAACCATAGGTAGAATGTGTGTTGAGTCTCAGATGCACGAAAGTGATCCTTGAGATTCCACTCGAGGCAATCAACCTAGAATTAGGATGTACGAATGTGATCCTTGAGTTCTTCGTCTAATGGTTTACCTATCTTTAGCTTGGGATGAATCTTGCGTGAAAGCGAGGATTTATTCTTGTATGGTTATCTGCACAAAAGTGAGATAATCCCTTTTTAGGTAAATTATGCCAATATCATTTTAGGATTTGATTGATGAATTCTTTATTTCTTATCTGGTCTTGAAAATCAAAGTGGATGAAACCCTAGTCCCAATTTCTCTCTGATAGTGATTTTTCGTGTGTCTTCGATTCTTGCTTTGCTATTATTCGATTGCCTAGATAGTAAGAAAATCAATTATTCAGTACTTGATAGCACTAGTCTCTCTGTGGGATCGACATTTATTTTATTACTTCGAGTATCTGTGCACTTGCGGACACTATGAGTTAGGGACAACAAGTTTTTAGAGCCGTATCAGGGGGTGACAGTTCCCTGTGCGCCAAACAAGTTTTGGCTGCGACACCTTAGATTAGTCTACCTGCATGTATTTAAAAGTGTGTCCTTTCAGATGACAACAGTATATGACACAACCTAATGGATTCATCTATCTTGCAGATACGAGTAAAGTCTGTAAGCTAAAGAAATCCATTTATGGATTAAAGTAAGCATCTCAAAGTTGGAATCTTCGATTTGATGAAGCTGTGAGAGATTATGGCTTTATCAAAAGTGAAGATGACACCTGTGTATACATAAAATTCAGTGGGAGCTTGGTGACTTTTCTAGTCTTGTATGTCGATGACATACTGCTCATCGGAAAAGACATCCCTAGTCTTCAGTCTATGAAGACATGCTTAGGGAAGTGTTTCGAAATGAAAGACTTAGGGGACTACTAGGATAGATCCAAAAGACTCCTCGCCCTTAGTCAAAGTACCTATATTGATAAGGTCCTAGAAAGGTTCTATATGGAGCAATCCAAGAGAGGATACCTTCTAATAAGACATGGCCTTACTCTCTCAAAGAGCTAGTGTCCTACCACACAAGCTGAGAGGGATGAAATGAGTCGAGTTCCCTATGCTTCGGCAGTGGGATCGCTCATGTATGCAATATTGTGTACTAGACCAGATGTGGCTTATGCTGTAAGCATAACCAGCCGATACCAATCCAATCCAGGTCTGCAGCTCTAGGTGGCTGTAAACAACATCCTGAAGTATCTAAGAAGAACTAAGGATCTGTTCTTAGTCTATAGGGGACAGGAAGAGCTCAGTGTTTAGGGCTACACAGATGCGTCATTCCAGTCTGACCCTGATAAGTTTAGATCACAGGCCGGCTATGTGTTCAAATTAAATGGGGGTGCTGTTTGCTGGAAAAGCTTCATGTAGTCCACCATAGCTGATTCTACAACAGAGGCCGAGTATGTTGCTACTTCTGAGGCAGCCAAAGAAGCTATTTGGATACGGAAGTTCATATATGATCTTCAAGTGGTTCCAACTGCTATGGATCCCATTGAGCTCTATTGTGACAACAATGGAGCCATTGCACAGGCAAAGGAACCATTGTCTCATCAAAGGTCCAAACACATACTCAGGAGATTTCACCTGGTCTGAGAAATTCTTGATCGAGGTGATGTCAATAATAACAAAGTTGATACAGAGAACAATCTTGCAGATCCATTGACCAAGGCTTTGGCACAGCAGAAGCATGATGGTATTGCCAGGGATATGGGGTTGAGAATCCTCGACCTATAGGTCTAAGTGCAAGTGGGAGATTGTTGGTGTATATGCGGTGAGACCTATATTTGGTCAACCTATGTACTACTTAACTTTTATATTTATATATCATTCTGGCATTGTCGTTATCGTTGTTTGTCTACATCTGCGATTGTATGCTTACATGATAATGTCCCTGGAGACAGATTGGATCTGTGCTCAAATGATTGTCCCCAGTCAATGTACGAGAGTAGATATGGGATAGCTCTGGTACTTGTGAGACTGATATATGGGCTGGTTAGGCATGAGGTGATAACGCAGACATATGGGTATATCAGTGGGGATATACTGGACAAACTCGTTGTGAGGCTATGACTTGGTGTCATAAGTTATCCTCACAAGTGATAAGAGATGCATTAATCCTTACTCTTGAGGTCATTGACTCTTCTATATGGCTAGGTACATGTTTTGATGCAACCTAATATCTCGCCGTAGCTGGGAGGTTATAAAGGCAGTTATTGAGTATGTCATAACCCATATATGAAGATCAATGTACAGACAAAGGATTTGCCCCTTCCTAAGGGAAGCATGATATCCATGGAGCTCCGCTATGGTTCTATGACTGAAAGTGTATGGCCATACCCAGGTGAAGACCTGATTTAGTCATGACCATGTGATTGGGTGAAAACAAGTGATGACACACTTGTCCAATCGGATATCAGTTCGGCAAAGGGACTATAATGTATCTATACCTAGTTGCGATGACGGGGATGTCAATGTCGATATCCATTTCGATGACTTGGGTAGTAGCGATGCACTGCTAGGCGCCACTCACTGCTTGTGGTGACATTAGGTCAGCACTGCCACCGTCAAATGAACCTACAGGGTCGCACACCAAGATACTCGAGTTCTCGTATTGATCGGGAAGCCTTATGATCGAGTTATTGGATAGCTCATATCTATTTTGGAGATTTCATCAGCGCTAATGGGCCTGATGAGATGGAAGAGAGTTATTGGAGCCAAACTTCATTTTTGACAGGTTGACCTAAAATTGACCAAGACCAGTGACATTTGGATTAGGGTTGCCTTGTATTGGATACAATGGCTTAATCAACCTATGCAATGAAGTTTGGGCTCGCTCATTACCCAATGGGGCCCAATAACTAGTTATCATGAAGAAGTAATGGCCAAAAGGGTATAATGGGGAGAAATCATCCCTATTGGCACCTAAGGGGTATAATGGGGTGAAGGAAGCGCCTTTTGCTTCAATTGAAAGCATTATGCGCCTAGCCCTTGTGCTTTTGATGGTTTGCCTACCTTGAAGGCAAGTCTTTGGGCTGATATGGCTTGAGAGCTTCTATGGAAACTCATGGGGTGCATATGGATTAGTGGGAGAGGTTTATGGTAAAGTCTTGGAGAGTTTCCTTACCTCAAACCCTAATTGCTCCCATACCATAACCCTAGCTGATTTATGTTCATGAAAGTTGCGCCCACACCTCTCTTGCCACCACCTTGGCGCAAGTTTACTTCTTCCAACAAGTAGCCGCAAGCTTCTTCCCTTCTTCCTCCACCTTTGGCACAAGGGAAGTAAGGGCTTGGTGGCATCATCTCTTCTTCTTTCTTCTTCATCATTGGTGCATATCCTTGGAGGTGGCGCAAGGCTTTAAGAAGGTAGACTAAGGCTTGGATCTTCTTCCCGAGGCTAGCACCGGGCGTGGAAGAAGAGAGATCGGAGCCTCCGTGTGTGCGAAACTGCAGAGGGCGAACACTTGGACGCCTACCTCGACATCGATCCTCAAGCTTGCTAAAGGTACTTTCTATGACATCATGTCGACCCCCTCGCATGACGATCTTTACTGGGTTTTTGGGACTGGCCTGTTTCAGGGATATTCTTCCGCTGTGCAATGTATTCTGCAATGTCTATCTCTAAAAAATTGTAAAATATCCTCAGGGTTTCCCAACAGTATGAGATACAATAGACCTCTTGCCCTCTCACCTATCTTGGTAAAAGGCCCTTTTATCATTTTCCCTAACAAGCATGGTTCACATGTATTAAACTCCTCCAAGGAGGTTGAATCTAACAATCCATCTGTATGGAGTTGTTGAATGCGATTTATGTTTATATGGACTAATCTACAATGCCAAAGGTATGCCCCAACTGAAACACTCAGTTTGATCTTTTTATTATTTATGTTACATATAGAGTTATCCATGTCCAAGACATATAATCCATTACATAAAGTACCCTTCCCATAAAACATGTTTGTAAATGAAAAAGAACAAGAGTTCTCCTTTATTTCAAACAAGGAATATATAGAATATTTTTGGTAAGAGAAGATACATAATAACAATTTTCAAACTGGAACTAAAGTCCAAAAGGCAAGGAGAGCTTCAAAATTCCTATAGCAATAGCAACAACCTGTGCTCCATTTCCAACTCGTAGGTCAATCTCCTTAGGCCACACCGATCTACTTTTCTTGATCCCTTGCATATTTGTACAAATATGAGCTCCGCATTTAGTATCCAATACCCATGACGTAGAAGTAGAAAGGTTGACTTCAGTAACATAAATATCTGAGCTAGAAGATCAAGCCCTACTTCTCTTCTCTTCATTCTGAAGTTGTACTAAGTCCCTTTTAAAGTGGATTTCCACAATTATAGCACCTATCTTTCCTTATCCTTTCCAACATTATTTTCAATGACTTAGTCAAACCCTTTGGCTTACTGTTGCATTGATGGACTGCCTTAGAGGTACAAGTACTAATCGCTACATCGAAAAGCTGCTTCAGATCACTTATGATCTTAGCGGCACTTTTCTCCTCGTATCGCCTTCATAATTCAGGTGCATCAGATTAATAACCTCAGATGCATCCTTTTGATGCTTATGAAAAGCATCAGTCGCGGCCACTGAGGCTGAGCATGGAAAGGATTCAGGAATAGGCTACTCAACGACATACAGCTTCTTCTGATGCTTGAGAACAATCCTCAAGTTGAGATACTAGTCCAATAAGTTGGTTTCAACCAACTTGTTCCTTTCCAGGCTGGATCGCAGTGACCATCTGCTATTGTTTGTTGCCATTATATCTACAACAATCAAGAAAAAACAGATTAGACTACTTTGAATCAATTAATTTGGACTTATATTAAATGATTATGGCTCCCACTATTTTAATCAAATTCACAACCCACAAAGTCAATCGAGAAATCCGTGATTTCCTAGTGGGATGAGATCCATATTTCACATGAGGCTTTGCATCCCACGAGGGTGGGATGAGATGCACAAAGTAACCCATGCTTCTTAAGGTGGGCACGTCGGCCGATTGCACTTGGTAATTCCCCTTATCGAAACAGTCTAGGCATTTTACGTCCAGCGTAGGCTGGACACAGCATGAAAACCTAACCTCTCAACGATGCCTCTACAGTTCCACCATGTGGCCACCACATGTGATAAACTAGTCAAGTCTATTCCTAACCGTTATGCCTAGGGCCAACGAGTTTCTTTATGAAGGCACGTCCAGGTTAAAACTGGATTGGGAAAATTGTCACCACGCACCTTCTAAAGATAAGTGGGTGTGTCTCACAAGGGTGGAAAATAGTGCACAATTCCAATGATCGATAGCTTGATGAGGGCTATGAGTTAGAAGGCTTATTTTAGACTTGATATTTTATTTGAGGCTTTTTGATGTCTCATCCTCTTAGTTTTATCTTTTGTCTAACATTACAGGCATGCAATCCTATGGTGATAACAACAATATAAAACAACACACAAGCATGCTTTAGCAGATATGGAAAGCAGTAAACAAGTGATGTGGTCATAGCCTAATCAATACATTGAAACAATAAACGCCAATAGGGTTCAATGTTTGACCTAGGTGACAAGCCCCGAAGACTAGACCTAACCTAGCCGCCACTAAGAACTTAGTCCTTGCTCAGCTTCAAGGTCCTCCAATCCAAGGGATAACTCTCAAATCCTAGAAGCAACTCTAGGAAAACCTAGAAGCACTCCATGAGGTTCGGCCAAACCCTCTTTGATGCCACCACCTTCATGTTGCTCCAAGCAAGGTGGATGTGCCAAAGCCGCCACAATCCTTAATCTTCATATTTACAAAACAAAAGAAAGAGTGACACGCAGGCCTTACACAACTACAACACAGGCATGCAAGGGGCTTGACTATGACTACAACACAATGCTCAAGCAAGATACCTATTTCATGCTATTCTATATGCTCAAGAAAAATATAAAATCTGAATTTTAATTTTTCTTCAAAACATGTTTCTTTTCCTCATTTTCTTATCACAAATGTTTTGGTTATTTTTGAGATTAAGTTTCTTGATGATTTTATAGACCAAATTGGCTGGCAATTTTGTCAAATCAAGAGACCTGGCCAGCCCAAAGGACACAATGCCCATCCTACTTGACAAAACTACATGAGCCTATGATCTTAAATCAATCACAAAAATATTTCAAAAACTCGATAATCCAAAAGAAATAGAATAGAGGATAGGAGTATGAAACCAACAAATTTTCTTACTTTTAGAAAAACCGTGAGTCACATGCAATTTTAAAGAAAAATACATATGACATGTGAGCACTCAAGAAAGCAATAAACACCGTTCGAGTTTCGCAAGACCCTTTGAAACCACTATTGAGAAACCCCGAGGATTTTAAAAATTTTACATACATCAGAGATACAAGCAGAAGCAAATCTCAGAAATAGGCCAGTCCCAAAAATCCAAAAGATCGATGCTTACGACGAGGTCGACATGGTGAGTAAGAGATAATACCTTAAAGTGGTTGATGGAGATGTTGATGCAAGCGCCCAAGTGTTCGCCCACTGCAGTCTCGCACACAACCGATTCTTGAGTTTTCTTCTTCCATGCCCGGTTCTAGCCTCGGAAAGAAGAACCTCGCCAAGGGAGAGGTTTCCAAGATCTCTTGCACCACCCACAAGGAAGATGATGTAACAAGAGGAAGAAGAAGGGAAGGGTGCCGCCAAGCCTTGGTTCTCTTGCGCCAATGGAAGGTGGAGGAAAGTGCTTGTGGCCTTGATGGAAGAAGAGCTCCTATCTTGAACCCCACCTTGTTCTCCACGCTTCCAAGAGAATTGTGTGTATGTGAAGAGTGTTGGTGTATATGCCCTAGGACCTAATATTGGTCCATTATTGTACTACTTAACATTGATATTTATATATCATTCTGGCACTGTCGTTATCATCATTTGCTTACATATGCAAATGTGTACATATGTGATAATGTCCCTAGAGATAGATTGAATTTGTGCTCAAACTTTTTGTCCCCAGTCAAGTACCTTAGAAGATATGGGATAGTTATGGTACATGAGAGACTGGTATATGGGCTAGTTAGGTACAAAATGCTAACGCAGACATATGGGTATATCAGTGGTAGATATACTGGATCGACCCACTGTGAGGTAATGACTTGGTATCATGAGTTATCCTCACAAATGACAGGATATGTTTTGATCCCTAGACTTGAGGTCATTGACTCTTCTATGTGGTTAGGGACATGCTTTGATACAACCTAACATCGCGCCATAGTTGAGAAGTCATAACTGTTGTCGTTGAGTATGTCACGACCCATATGAGAAGATCAATTAACAAATAGAGGATTTGCCCCTTCCAGAGGGAAGCTTGATATCCACAAGGCCCCTTATGGTTCTATGACTAAAAGTGTATGGCCATACCTAGGTGAGAACCTGATTTAGTCATAACCATGTGATTAGGTTAAAACAAGTGGTGACACACTTGTCCAATCGGATATTGGTTTGGCAAAGGGACTATAATACATTAGTGCCTAGTTGCGATGATGGGGATGTCGATGTCAATATCCATTCCAATGACTTTGGTAGCAGCGATGCACTGCTAGGTGCCACTCACTACTTGTGGTGACCTTAGGTCAGCACTGCCAACGTCAAATGAACCTACAGGGTCGCACACCTTGATGCTCGAGTTTTTGTATTTATCGGATAGCCTTTGGATCGAGCTATTGGATAATTTAGATCTATTTGGGAGATTCATCAGCGCCAATGGGCTTGATGAGATGGAAGAAACTTATTAAAGCCAACATCCATTTTTTGCATATTGACCAAATTAACCATGGTTAACCTCGTTTGACCTTAGGTTAAATTGGATTGGATCCAATGGGTTGATTAAGATGCATAATGGACCTTGAGCTAGGTCCACTATATAGTTGGGCTTACTAATAAGTTAATTGGGCTTAAGGAGAAGAAAAGGTGCATATTTAACCCTAGTTAGACTACGAGGATGAGACCTCAAAAACCCTTAATCAAATATATCAAGTCTAGTAGCCATCTAACGCATAGCCCTCATCAAGCTATCAATCAGTGGTGTTGTGCACTGTTTCCCACCCTCGTGGGACACACCCACTTATCTTTAGAAGGTGTGTGTTGACAATGGTTTCCCTAGTCCAATTTTACCCTGGGCATGCCTTCGCAAGGAAACTCGTTGGCCTTGGGCATAATGGTTAGGAATGGACGTGACTAGATTTTCACATGTGCTGGGCACATAATGGAACTCTAGAGGCATCGTTGAGAGGTTAGAGTTTCATGCTGTTGGGGTATGCCCTTAAGGCTAATGTTTGAGGCCTTGGGATTCTTTCAGTATCATGTATAAACTCTTATGTTTATAAGGGCAATGGTTGTTATTCAGTATGTTACA
>CM050441.1:31092270-31104813 GCA_027562315.1 Costus pulverulentus | reverse complement strand
GCCTCTCCTAGTTGGGGTGTGATGTTCTAATGGGGCCCCCTGGATGAAATGGTTGAGAATGTGTATGGCCATACCCAGACGACTATATTCGTCTGATCTAACCATTTTTCATCATGTTGGAATCACAAGCCTGACATGCTTGTCCAACGAGAACATTCAGTGGCAAAGGGAAACATGTATGCCAAGTGAATTAGATTCACACTTGTGCTATGTTTTGGGAGTAGTCTTGGAAGACTCTTTCCTTCATATCGGGAGACAGTGATGTGTTGCTAGATACCCCTCTCTGGTTGTGATAACGTAAGTTATCATTACCGACATTGAAGGAAACCCTTAGGGTTGCACAATTTGATGATATGACTTACTTATGTCAGATCGTGTGGACTGGAATTATTCTAGTTCAGTTTAAAGGAATTTAAGCTCTGATTAAAAGTGAGATCTAGCCAAATCATGTTTGATTGATTAGGACATATGATTGGTAAGCTTTGATCGGAGGATTGAAGCTTGATCGTAAAGATCAAGGGGTTCAATGTGATGTGTGGTTAGATCTTGAGCCATTTGGTTCAAAGAAGATTATAACCAGGGCTGGTTTGGTGCTTGAACCAAAATTGAATTGAACCGGTTCACTTGTGAACACATGGTTCAATTCAAAGAGGAGTTTTCGATTGCTTGAAGGATAGTTATGAAGGGAGTTACAAATTCGGTTCTTACCATAAATGGTGGCCGAATTTTCCTTTGTGCATATCCACGTTTTCGAAAGCTCTCTCGCCTTCCCCTTCTCTTCCCTCTCGTGTGGATCATCTTCACAAAAAAGGAAGAGAGGCTTGAACCGGCCAAGGAGATACACATCATCCTTTCCTAAAGACGATCAAGACTCCTTGGTGTCTTTGCTAGCACAAGGAACACAAGGAAGAAGTCTTTCTCATCTTGTGTGTGACTTCTTTGGAGAAGAGGCGCTCGCCCCTTTTATCTTCCAAGCCGCCTCTTAGATCATGGCAATGGTAACACTCTAACTTGCTCTATACACTTATACAAGGTTGATCATGTGCTCATCTCATACGATTTTGAAAGTTCTAGTTTTTCGATTAGAAGTTTGCATAGTCGACTTCACTAGAACACCTTTCTGTTGGGACCAGTGGCTACGAGATCTGGGAGATCAGCCTCTCTATTTAAGAGCTCACACGGTGGTAACGACTGACTGGCTTGCTGATGGTGGCGGAAATAGGGCAACGAGAGAGTTGATGTTCATGGGAGATGCCACCGCTGGCTGCATGAAGATAGTAGCTGGAATAGAAACTGCTAGGCGGCGGTCGATAATATCGCCTGACGAGTGAAGGACGGTGAGTGGTCTCTGTTCGAATCAGAGTTTTCGGTGTAGAAGGAAGTAAAGGTTGCCGTGAAAGGTTTCCTGCTGAGGATGGCTGCATAGCTGCACAACTGGCTGGAAATAGGGGTGGTGACATCTACTTGTTCGGCTGATGCAGAGGTTGCTGAAAACTCCAGTCGCTGCTGATGGAGGGGGATCATTCACAAACAGAGTGCATGCAAACAACGCTTTGAGAAAATAATTTTGTATTTTGTAGTAAGCAAAACCGAAATTACTCTAACGAAATTGGGAAATATTTTTGGTATTTATAATATGGAAAACTGAAAGCTAGATTAATTTAAAACTACTTGCAAGAAGTAAAAACTTGAAATAAATGCTCACCTTGGACCCCTTGAGAATAGAAGGGTTCACCTTCCCATTCTTCACCGGTCCAATGGTTGATGGCAACGAAGTAGGACCCTATGAGCTTACACACATGCAATTATTCAAGCCCACACTTGCGTGGGTGAGTGTTAAAAGTTTAAATGTCCAACAAGAAAACCAATCAAGAGGGGTGATAGGCTCCCAAGTTATCTTGCTAACAAACGTATGAGACTATCTAGATTTGAGGGGGGGGGGGGGGGGGGGGGGGGGGGGGGGGGGGGGGGGAAGAAGAAGAGGTGACTTGCGCTAAGACGGGTCTCCACACCTTGCACCAACCTACAACAAACAATTAGATTAGTGTAGAATCAAGTTGTAAAATTTAGAGAAAGGTTGAAGGGAAGAGACTTAGCCGAAATGATATCATGTTGCCTTCCTCCAAGTTGGCCGAGAGTGATGAAGCCTCCAATGTTCTCCAATGCTTTCCAAGATCAAATGGTGATGAAACTCCTTTAGGATCTCGTCCAAGGATGTAAGGGAGCCTTCAAGGATTTCGGTTGAGTGAAGGACTAAGGAAGAAGAGGGAAGAGGGGAAGGGAAAGGGCTCGGCCCTTTAGAAGAGGGGGAGGTAGAAAGTCTTAGGCGATACAAGCACCAATGCTAAAACAATAATTTTCCTCTAGGAAACTAATTGACAACAAGAGAGGGATTACACCTTACAGACTAATCAAGCCATGGGCAAGGGTGACATTTCATCCTAGGTGCAATTACAAAGATAAGGAAGAAAACTAATACTCTATTAAAACCTTTCCTTAGGAATTTTGAATTTTGAATCATCCATTCGGTTTGCTCTTTGATGTGGCCGAATTCTTCTTGAGCTCCTTCATTATTTGCTTGGATATTAATGCGTCTTCACACAACGAATTCTTTTGATTTTGAAAACTTCCCTTCAAGTGCTTGGGCGGCTAGGAAAGCTTCCAAAGGTGGCTCCACAAATTGGGGATCTAGATGGAATCCCATGATTTGTGGATCTTGATTGATCTTGATGAATGGCGCATTGAAAGCTCCCTCAAATGGCAAGTTTGTGGGCTGGTTATCTTGCAATCGAATCCTCCTCCAAGGTGGTGCCTTGGGCTGATTTGGGAAGGTGGAGTTGTATTCAATACATGCTCCTTCAACTTGATGTCTTTGGTTGAGATGGTTGAAGTGCTTCTTTCCATAATTGGAGCTCCACTTGAATGGTTTAGCTTGAGCTTCTTTAGTGTCCCTTGAGCTGGCTTTAGCATGCCAATTTATTTGCAAAAACAAGTAGACCATCCTAGAAAGTAAAGCATAACCCAGTACTACAAGGTTCACTATAACTTATTCCTACAAGTTGCAAATAAGGAAAGTGCAAATAAGGAAAGAAAGAAGGGGGTGGCCTAAGAGGGAAAGCCATATCTGGTGGGCTTCCTCCTAGTCCTACCAGACCTTCTAGAAGCAGGGTTGGCCCGTCCATCATTTCTCCCCGGGTGAGAAAAATTCTCCTCTGGAGAATTATCTTTGTACCCTTGGAGTAATTCTGGAGCGGCCTGTGCCAACTCACCTTCAGGAAGCCAAGCCTCCTCACCCGAACTAAACTTAACACGATAAAATACTTGTACCTCGTCTGGGGTGAGTCGGGTCTGATCCTCAAGTATGCTATGTGGCTCGAGCCTGTCAGTCAACTCCTCAATGAGTACCGGCTCCTCATAACGTGTGAGATCCTCCACGTTGACGGTGGTAGGAATCCCCAAGTCTGGTGGTAGATCCAAGACATAGGCATTATCGTTGATCTTCTCCACGATGGTAAAGGGTCCAAGTCCCTTTCCGTCCAACTTGCGGCCAGATCCATGGATGCGCTCCTCCCTGACCCGCAGTATAACCTGTTCACCTACAGAAAATTTCCTTTCTTGGCGTTTCTTGTTAGCACTCTTGCGATAAGAATCAACAGCATCAAGCATTTGACAATGTATTTGATGATGCAAATGTGACATGTGAGTAGCAAAATATCTAGCAGACATAGAAACATGAGAGTGCCTAGGTATAGGAAATAAATCAACAGGTTTAATAGGTTGGTACCCTAAGTTGGCTTGAAAGGGGGATAATCCTGTGGTCTTGTTGACAACACTATTGTAGGAGAACTCGGCAATGGGTAACAGCTTATCCCACGTGCCTGGATGCTCTCCCACCAAACTCCTCAAAATGCTCCCAAGTGATCGGTTGACCACTTCGGTCTGCCCATCCGTCTGAGGATGATAGGCCGTGGAGAATTTGAGTTTTGTTCTCAACATAGCCCACAAGGTTTTCCAAAAATGTCCAACAAACCTGGAATCCCTATCAAATACTATAGTCAGAGGGGTACCTCTAAGTCTAACAACCTCTTTAAAGAATAACCTAGCTACATGTGATGCATCTGTGGTTTTATAGAAAGGTATAAAGTATGCCATCTTGGTAAACCTATCAACAACGACAAAAATAGAGTCATGTCTAGAGGGAGTCCTTGGTAAACCTAAGATGAAATCCATGCTAAGGTCTTGCCAAGGTGCTTGAGGGATGGGTAGGGGTGTGTACAGACCAAAATTATGTTTCTGAGTTTTGCTAATCTGACAGGTCCTACAATGCTTGACGACCTTAGCTACATCCCTATGGAGGTTTGGCCAGAAGAACCGCTCCTCCACCAAGGCTTGAGTCTTGTCCCGGCCATGGTGCCCAGCAGACCCTCCTCCGTGGATCTCCCAAACAAGGAAGTATCGGAAAGAGGTCTTGGGAACGCACAACTTTGGCCCAAGAAACAAAAACTCATCCCTTAGGGTATAGAGGGGATGACTCAAAGGGTCTATGCTAAGCTCAAAATATATGCTTGAAAAATCAGGGCATTCTAAGTATTCGTGCTTCATGCGATCAAATCCAACTACTTCAACAGATAATTTTTGCACAAGTAAAGTTACCCTACTCAAAGCATCAGCAACTTTGTTTTCAGTTCCAGACTTATGTTTTAAAACAAAAGTATACTGTTGAAGGTATTCTACCCACTTAGCATGCCTAGCATTTAGTTTCTTTTGAGCACTCAAAAAAGATAAAGCCTAGTGGTCACTATTCAAAATAAATTCATTATGTATTAAATAGTGTCTCCAGTGTCTTAAGGATTGAACTACAACATAGAACTCCTTATCATAGGTGGTATATCTTTGCTTAGCCTCATTTAACTTTTCACTAAAATAGGCTACTGGGTGGCCCTCCTGACTAAGGGTACCTCCTATACCTACTCCTGAGACATCACAATCCACTATGAAGACTTTAGAAAAGTCGGGCAATCTCAAAACTGGGGCAGTGGTCATTCTAGCCTGAAGTTCTTCAAAGGCTCTACTAGCAGACTTAGGCCAACTAAACTCACCTAGTTTCATACAATTGGTTATAGGGGCTACTATGATGCTAAAGTTTCTAATGAATCTCCTATAGAAGGCAGCTAGACCATGGAAGCTCCTAATCTCAGTCAAGGTTTTGGGTTCAGGCCAGTCTAATATGGCTTGGATCTTGCTAGGGTCAGCTTAAAGTCCTTGGTCAGATACTATGAAACCTAAGAAGACAACCCTAGGGGAGAGAAAAGAACATTTTTTCAGGTTCAGGTATAGCTTTTCTTCCTTAAGTAAGTCTAGGGTTTTCCTAAGGTGTTCCATGTGTTCTTCTTGGGTCTTGCTATAAATTAGGATGTCATCAAAGTAAACTACTAAGAATCTTCCTATATAAGGCTTCAAGACTTGGTTCATCAATCTCATAAAGGTTGAGGGGGCATTAGAGAGACCAAAGGGCATGACTAGCCACTCATATAAACCATCTTTAGTCTTAAAGGCTGTCTTCCACTCATCCCCAAGCCTTATCCTAACTTGATGGTATCCACTTCTAAGGTCTAGCTTGCTAAACCACTTAGAACCTACCAGCATGTCAAGCATATCATCTAACCTTGGGATAGGAAATCTATATTTGATGGTTATCTCATTCATCGTCCTACAGTCTATACACATGCGCCAACTTCCATCCTTCTTTGGGGTAAGAAGGGCGGGTACTGCACATGGTCTAAGACTCTTCCTAATGTAGCCCTTATCTAAAAGTTCATCTACTTGTCTCTTGAGCTCTTAATGCTCAGTGGGGTTCATCATATAATGGGGCAAGTGGGGCAGAGTAGAACCCGGGACAAGGTCTATGGCATGTTGGATCTCTCTAAGGGGAGGTAGGACATTGGGAAGTTCATCTCTAGTGAGCTCAGAGTACCCTGAGAGTAGGGTCTCAACTTCTAGGGGTATAGGTGACTCCTCATCTGGATTGGTTTCCTTAATGACTAGGGAGTACACTTGTTTGGACTCTAAGCAATCTTGGGAGAAGGCATGGGACCTTATGAGTTGGATGGTAGGTTTGGGTTCCTTAGGTTCTTCTATGCTACCCTTATTAGTGGAAGCCTTAAGTTCTTTAGGCATGGAAGGCTTCAGTTTGATCTTTTGCCCATCATGGCTAAAGACATAGGTGTTAGTCCGACCGTAGTGGATAACATCCATGCCAAATAACCAAGGGCGACCGAGTAAGACTTGGGCGACATCCATGGTTATGACGTCACACCAAATCTTGCCTTGGTAGATGGCAAACTAAAGAGGCACTAAGCACCTATGGGTAACTGGGACACTAGACTGGTTGACCCAGGATATGCTATAGGGACTAGGGTGCAGTTCTGCCTTAAGGTTGAATTTTACTAAGGCTGTGTGAGAGACCGCGTTTAGACTACTTCCCCCATCTATTACTACTTTGCACATGTTGTCATTGCATTTCGTGTAGGTGTGGAAAATACTGGTCCTACGCCAGTCCTCAGTTGGGGTAGATTTGATCAGGGTGCATCTAACCACTCCTAAGGTATCTTGGGTTTGCTCTTCTCCACTATCATAAACTAATTCTTCACATATCATACATCCAGAGTCAGGGTTGTGGGTTTCTTCATGGTTTTCCTCATATGTTTCCTCATGTCTTTCTTCACCTAAGTATAGGACTCTCTTCGGGCAGTCTTTCATATAGTGTCCTACTTGGTGACAAGCATGGCAGAGAACTTTATTGGATTCTTGGGCAACTCTAGGTCTAGAGGGTGTTGATGTTGGGGCTTTGGGTTGGGAGCTCGAGGGGTTTGATGTAGGTGTCTTAGGATAAGTTCTAGGGGAACTAAACTCCCTCCTAAAAGCTCTCTTTAGGTTTTCCTCTACCTCTAAGGCTCTTTGGTAGGCGATTTCTCTAGACTCTATTTGGAAATAGGTCATTCCTCTTTTGATCTCGGGTCTAAGTCCATTCTTATATCTGCTAAGGGAGACATGGGATTCTTCATGGATGTCACTCCTTAAAAGGAGCTCATCAAACCTAGTGGTGTAATCAGTGACAGATTGGCTACCTTGGACTAGGCTCATGGCTTCATCAATTATCTTGAGTTGGAAGTAAGGAGGGACATACTTTTCCCTAAGCTTTTCTCGCGCATCTTCCCATCTCTCAATAGGAGTGGTCTGGACACTGACACTGATGAGAAGGTCGGCGACTGGTCTGGACACGAACGCTGATGGCAGCGGAAGCAGAATTGTTGCTGGCTAAAATAGATGTTGATGGCGACTGCCTCTAGTGGCAAAGAAGCTGGCTGCAAACTCATTATCGCCTGAGAAGCTAAAGGGCGGCTAGAAACAATCAGAGTAGTTAGCTGTGCTACCTGAAATCAGAGTAGAGTGTTGCCTTTGGTTGCTGATGGTGATCCCCGGAAGATGCCAGAGGTGAAGCTGAAGTTGTTGCTTGCCTGGGATATGAAGAGTAGGTCTGCTAGTGGAGCAGATGCAGGTGCAGTGACAGAAGCTCGGGACAAAAAAATAGAGGTAACAGTAGAGGTTTCTGGAAAAGGTTCGTGGCGGAGGAAGCCGTCAATAGGGAAAGATCTGTCACCTAGGTTGCAGCTGAAGATCCTTTCGGCTAGAAATAAGTCGCCTGTGGCTGAAGAAGCTTTGGTGGCTGAGATCAGATCAGCTGGCAGTGTCTGGCAGATGAAAGATGCCCGCTAAGAAGCTCGTTGAGAACAGAGGCAGTAGAAAATATCAATAGGCGAATGGTGAGAGATGTCGGTGCTGATGTCAGGGCAGCAGGTTAGTAGGAGAAGCTGTGTCAGCGGCTGTGGAAATAGAGAAGAGCTCTTGGCAAAGAACATAGAGGCGGACAAAGATATTGCTGGTCCGGATCTGGAGAAGAGGCTTAGATGAAACCGATGGTTGTTGCCGTCAGTGCTGTCGAAAACGCAAAAGCAGCCTACTTTGGGAATAAGATGCTGCAGGCTAAAATAGAGTGGTTATAGCAGGAGATGAAGGCAAACCAAAGCAGCTAATGATCCATAACGAAAATAGACAAAACCAAGCTGTAGAAAGATTTGTTCTTTTTAGACGTATGAAAATCAAAGGATCAAAATATGTCATGAATTTAGGGCATTAGCAGAAACAAGGCTACTCAGATTATTCAATCAAAAACTGCACAGAAGTTAATCAGATTTGAAAAGTTGTCATGCTTTATAGAATTGTTAGAAAATATTTTCACAAAAATAACTAATCCATAAGATAGAACGACACATGATCTTCATATTCCATGCGAAGAATTTGGGTTTCAAGTCATTAAACCACCTTAAATATTTGTAGCAAAAACGCTAATCAGAATAGTCAAAAGAAAACTGCTGCAGAAATTAATCAGAATCGAAAAGATGCTATGTGTTTTAGAACGATCCATGGACTTTAAAATTCAGCCAAAATATCCAGTTGATAGACCAAGATGAGTACTTCGTAATGGTGCCAAGGATCAAAAATTTTTGCACTCCAATTTCTTAAAATTAATGCGAGAAAATACCTACTCAAATAAGCAGAATGCAGATTTCAAATATGGTACCGTGAAATTTCTTACGGTAGTGCCGTAATATGCATAGAACTCTCGGGTCAGAAATCGGCAGAAATACGGTACCATGAAGATGATTACGGCAGTGCCATATTTTGCGAAAAAATTTCTTTTTCAGAAAAATTAATTCTAAAAATAAACCAAGATAAAAGAAACTAAGCTAAGCAAAAGTGCTTGGGTTGCCTCCCATGAAGTGCTAATTTTTAGGTCATTAGCTTGACCAAAAATTAAAAATCATGGTGAAGCAGGTGAATCAGTACCAAAGTAAATAGCAAAGAATTTTTTCTTTTTCCGTTGTCCAAAAAGTTTAGCCACTAATCCAAATATCCAAAATTTCATGTAAATCAAGATCGACATGGCTTTCTCAAATATGCGGGAATCAAAATCAAAATTTTTAACTCCAGTCAAAGGATATTCAATGATCTTCCTATATTTACCAAAAAGCAAAATCATAAGTCCTTTCTTTAAATTTATATCTTCAATTACAATAGGACTTTCATCAAGAAATTCAAGTATTGGATCATAAAAATAATCTTTCTTTCTCACATTAGATTCCTCAATGAAACGTAATTTTTCAAGTAAATCAGAAGATTTGGGCAAAGCATCAACGTGAGATTCAATAATGTTTCTATTTTTCAAAACTTTTTCAAGTTCCTCATGCACTTCATCAAATAATTTATCAATTTCAAAATCATCATCAAAAACAGAGTAAGCTTTTTCTAAATTAGTCCCCTCATATCCTTCATCAGAACTAACCACAAACAATATATTATCAAAAGAATCAATTTAATCAAAAGAGGGTTTTTCAATTTCAATTTCCTCAAATTTTTCCACAAATAAATTATCAAAGGAATCAATTTCACAATTATGAAAATCAGAATGAGATTCATTAATGTTCGCATAAGGCTCAATCTCAAAACAATCAAAGTCAGAGGGGGAATTTTCTAAATCAATCTTTTCAGCTTCCAAATTAAACTCAAATAAACAATCTTGTTGTGCTATCTGGGTTTCTAGCATTTCAGTATGAGCACATATATCATCTATCCTAGAATTCATTTGTTTAAGGGTCTCATGCATTTCTTCACTTTGTTTTGCTTGGGTACTCATGAACTTTTCAAACATTATCTCTAAGCTAGATTTTTCAGTATTCTCAAAGTATGGTTTAGAAACATGATCTGAGCAATCATCATAAAATGATATAGAATCATATTGATCATCTTGATACCATGGTGAATTGGAATTTCAAAATTGGCAATTAGAAGTATAATGATCAATACGTCTACAAATATCACATCTGCTAGAAGAAAGAGAATTCATATAAGAGTTAAACGTATCTTGGAGTGTGCTCAATGAAGTATTTTCATACTTACCTTGTGGCATGTATATCTCACCTCTTGCCCATGAGTTGTGATTAAAAGACATATATTCAATTCAAAGCTTTCTACTAATGACACCAAAATATGTAGTATATTTTGCTTTTTTTTAGATACCTTTTCATGCTTCATTGAGGATCTTTGACTTGTTTTTATGTTGAATTCATCATATATTGCAAAGTCTACTTCTATTTTGGTTTTTAATGTTTTTCAGGCAAAAAGGCACTATTTAAGGCATTTTCAAGCAAAATCAAATACGTGGAAGAGTTCTCATCATCAAGGAGAAATCACCCAAGAAATTTCACTCAAATCGAGGCAGAAGACCAAAATACGCTAGTGCCGTATTTTTTGCGGCTACCGTATTATCGAGAGCACAACCGTATTTTAGTGATTTTCCAAACAGAGACCTTTGCCAAAATTATGGCACTACCGTAACCCATTTTACGGGCCGTATTTTGGAACGTCTTCAAAACAGAAAGTTTCCCAGAAATTACGGCACTGTCGTAAATAATTACACGGGCCGTATTTTCCAGACGTATCCGACTAGAGAGTTCAGCCGATTTTACGGCACTGCCGTAAAGCATATTACGGTGCCGTATTTTCCAGCAATTTCAGAACATAACATGCGAGGGATTTTACTGCAGTATCGTAAGATATTACACTGCCGTATTTTTATTTTTGAACGCGACTCCCAGGTCAATTTCGACGCCCAAATTTTACGGAGATTATTGCGGTCGATCCAAAGCTTAAAACAAAAGACTGAAAAAAGGAAAAGGAGAGCTTGGAAGGAGAGGATTGTAAAGACACCAAAAGCCCCAAATTTCGTCAACTGTCGAGGGAGAAATCACTGAACACGCAGCCGCCTAGGGTTTTGCCGCCGCGATCAATCCAGAGCACTTCCCACCTTGATTTTCATACTGAAGCTTCCCCTGGTGAA
Source organism: Costus pulverulentus (assembly GCA_027562315.1). Taxonomy (NCBI): domain Eukaryota; kingdom Viridiplantae; phylum Streptophyta; class Magnoliopsida; order Zingiberales; family Costaceae; genus Costus; species Costus pulverulentus. The sequence goes on along the minus strand of CM050441.1, from coordinate 31,093,856 downwards.
GGAGACAACGTGCCTGAAGTTTCAAAACGAAAGGAGATCGATTCGAGGAGAAATCAAAGGAAGAAGCTCGCGCCACACTGTTCACGACTTCTCATGCAAATTATGGCTGTGAAGTATTTCACAGCCGTGCTGTATTTTCTAAAAAAAAACTCCTTTTATTGATTTTTGATTTTTTGAAATTATAGAATTTTGTAATCTCTTCATCATGGTAGCTTAAACTTATTTTGGGACATGGGGGAGTAATCCCCTTTGATTTTCTTAATGACTAGAACTCTTTTTATTTCATCATGATAATTCTACATTGATACTTTTACCTATGAGATTACTGCTCTAAGATTCTCCTTATTTTATTTCTTGTCATCATGAATAGAATTCTTGCATTAAGGACTGAAAGGTGATATGTTTGAGAATTGGAACCCTAAAATTGACTAATAGGAACTCACCATAAGAAATTAGGTTAAGTTCTTGTTTTGTTATTTTAGATGAGTAATTGCCTTGATGATGATTAATGATCTTAGGATCGAATTATTGTGTCAAACGTGGAGATCTTGCACGAAAGTGAGGATCAGAACGTTGGAGAACCATAGGTAGAACGTGTGTTGAGTCTCGGATGCACGAAAGTGATCCGTGAGATTTCACTCGAGGCAATCAACCTAGAATTAGGATGCACGAAAATAATCCTTGAGTTCTTCGTCTGATGGATTACCTATCTTTAGCTTGGGATGAATCTTGCGCAAAAGTGAAGATTTATTCTTGCATGGTTGTCTGCACAAAAGTGAGATAATCCCTTTTTAGGTAAATTATGCCTATATCATTTTAGGATTTGATTGATGAATTCTTTATTTCTTATCTAGTCTTGAAAATCAAAGTGGATGAAACCTTAGTCCCAATTTCTCTCTGATAGAGATTTTCCGTGTGTCTTCGATTCTTGCTTTGCTATTATTCGATTGCCTAGATAGTAAGAAAATCAATTATTCAGTACTTGACAGCACTAGTCTCTCTGTGGGATCGATATTTATTTTATTACTTCGAGTATCCGTGCACTTGCGGACACTACGAGTTAGGGACAACAAGTTTTTGGAGCCGTATCAGGGGGTGACAGTTCCTTGTGCGCCAAACAAGTTTTGGCTGCGACACCTTAGATTAGTCTACCAGCTCGTATTTAAAAGTGTGTCCTTTCGGATCACATCAAGTTTTTGGCGCCGTTGCCGGGGAGACTTTAGTTTTGTCAATATTGAAGACATTGAGAGTATTGCTAGACTAGGTTTCATTTATGTTTTATCTTTTTATTCTTTTATGTTAACTTACATCCTTTGATTAGTTTGCTCTAGTGTGCATAGGAAATTAATTTCTAATGGCTGAGCAAAGATCTCTGAGGGACTATGCAGCCCCTAATCCTCAAGGGATATACTTTAGCATTGCTAAACCTGCAATTGAGGCCTCCAACCTTGAAATTAATCCTGCCTTATTGACTATGATCCAGCAGAATTAGTTTGGAGGGTCAATCGAAGAACCTTATTCACACTTATATATTTTTCTTGAATATTGCGATACCATAAAAATCCATGGAGTTTCTGATGATGCAC
>CM050441.1:31068882-31079134 GCA_027562315.1 Costus pulverulentus | reverse complement strand
GATCTCACTTTTAATCAGAGCTTAAATTCCTTTAAACTGAACTAGAATAATTCCAGTCCACATGATCTGACATAAGTAAGTCATATCATCAAATTGTGCGACCCTAAGTGTTTCCTTCAATGTCGGTAATGATAACTTACGTTATCACAACCAGAGAGGGGTATCTAGCAACACATCACTGTCTCCCGATATGAAGGAAAGAGTCTTGCAAGACTACTCCCAAAACATAGCACAAGTGTGAATCTAATTAACTTGGCATACATGTTTCCCTTTGCCACTGAATGTTGTCGTTGGACAAGCATGTCAGGCTTGTGATTCCAACATGATGAAAAATGGTTAGATCAGACGAACATAGTCGTCTGGGTATGGCCATACACATTCTCAACCATTTCATCCAGGGGGCCCCATTAGAACATCACACCCCAACTAGGATAGGCAATCCTTTATCTATCACAAGTATCCTAACATGACTCATGTTCACTATCCAAGATAATCCTTAACCATTTCATTTCAAATGATATTGAACTACCTCAAGATAATGCCAATCATCACTTAGAAATACAAGTGATCTCAAGTCAGAGGGAATATGCCACTTGCTTGCATACAAGGATTATTCACATTGCGATAAACAATTGAATATCCTAAGTAGGGTCAGTCCAGTACATCCAATGCACCTATGTGTCTAAATCTTATTCCATGCTCGAAGTATCCTATAAGAGTAGAACACATATTAGTCTCAATCATACCAAGGCTGTCTCATGTTCACCAAGATATATCGACTAAGGACAACACTGAATGTCAGCTAAGCTGACCATCATTGAGACATTACTCAGAAGTTTACATATAGCAGCAGATAATGTAACAATCTGAATAACAACAATTGCCTTTATCTTGTTTATACATGATACTGAAAATAACCCAAGGCCTCAAACATTAGCCTTATGGGCATACCCCAACACCAACTGCATCTAGCTTTGTCCCCAGCAGTTTACTTCTTCTATTCTATTTCCACCGAGTTAGCAATGTCTCCGATTCATCACCAGCTTCATCTAGAAGCCAATTTCTTCACCATTATGCAGCATCGGCCACCTCCAATGCTAGCCGTCGTTTAGCACCAGCAACTAATTTAGCAGCAACAACTCTGTCTTCAGCTACAGTCGTGTCGCAGCTTCTCTTACAACCAGCAATGTCACCGCTATTTCCAGCCTAGCTAACACCTTATTTCATCACCTCTCCAATCTCTACTAGAAACTGCGTTTAATTTTCTTTTATTTTATTATTTCAGTAGCATAACCTTTATTATTGACTCTGATTTTTTATGTGCAGTTTTATCTCTTACACCCACTGGCCGACGATCTCACCTCCAGGACTGTAGTCTCTAGCAGGCCACTGGAGATTACTCACTCTACTATCAGAACCACCACCATCATTGCTAGTAGCTCTTCAGCTAGCATCTGTTCCACCTCTGCTTCTCGCCTGCATCAGCTCTTTCCACCGGCACCCTTTTGGACCATCAATGATATCTCTGATTACTATTTTCTTTTATTTTAGTAGGGGACTATTTTTAGAATTGAGCCTTATGTACTTAAAATTTGTGTAGGAAAATTTTCAAAAAAACACATCTTTGGACCTAGCAGCATCTGCCCCGACACTATTTTTGGTCTGAGCCTTATGTGTTTTTGGTTAGAGCTTGCTACATAGTTTTGTGAGTGTCATTTGCACTCCCTTGTATTCATGATTATTTTATATGGTTTGCATCTTTGATTTGCTTTAGATGTATCACTCACTGAGATTTCTATTCTATAAGGTTGCATGAGTCTATCATTTTACACTTTTGACTATGATTCTATGAGTTTGATGCTTCACACCGTTTGCATTGATGTTGACATATTTTGAGGTTTAAAAATTTTTTATGACTTGAATCCATGTGATAAGAGATGTGTAGATTAAATATTGATTATGAATGTTCATGCAAGCCTGTGAATGGAGATATACATATTATGCTGAATTTATTTCTTAAATGTATATCTACTTGTTGAAATCCTACATTGATTGATGCATAAGGTTTTGGGTAGGTATGTTGTTTGATGAATGCAATCTAAGAGTGAAGCATCTTTCTTGAATAAAATGAGCATATGAGTGTAATTTTTGAATTGATGTCAATTGATTAGCCTAGTTAATGTTTGGTTTATCTTACTATTTGTTGGGAAGAAAGAATCCAACATCCACAAAAAGAGTGAGAGACTCCCCTACTTGGCACTATGTAAAATTGACAGTGGTACCTAAGACATGGGTTGAAGTCTATATAAAAAAAAGGAGAGAGAAAAAAAAATGACTCCTCTCCTTAGCACTGTGTAAAATTGACCGTGGTACATATGACATGGGTTTAAGTCTTAAAAAACAAAAAAGAGAGAAGAAGAATAAAAAATGAAAAAAAAGGGAAAAAATTTTGTCTGGAAAAAGATTTTGGATATCCTATTCCTGTAAACAAAAGCATGATAGATTTAAAATAAAACTTGGGTGAATTCATGAGACTGAGATTCTATTTATTATGCGAGTTGCGAAGTTTTATTTGATCAAATTTGTAGATCTTAAACATTAATTTCAGAGGATGATGTATTTATCTGAAATTTTGTGCAAAAAGTTGGTGGAATATTTCATGAGTGATTATATTTTAGAAATTTATTTTTCATAAGAGGGTATATTTTCCATAGCAGTGTTCTTTATTCTACTAATTTGCTTGAGGACAAGCTGTCATGCCCCGGCAGGAAGCCGGCTATTTCTAGCTCAGGGTTCCCCAGGGAGTAACAATATTGATAGGAACTAGATAATTACAATAATCCAATATCATTTATTAAATAATTAATCCAATCTTAACATCAACAGTTTTATAACACAATATCTAAATACAACTATCCAAATTAACAACTGAATTAAAATACAAAAGGCAAACTATCTCAACTTGGGCTGGTACATAGCTATCTATCAACGCTATCCCTCATAGAAGCTAACTCTGTACCTGGCAGAGAAACAAAGGGGGGGTTAGCAAAAATGCTAAGTAGGAATCAACAAACATGGTGAGGAAATCAATTAACAAGATAATTCAATGACTGAAACAACAATATACAAATAATATAAGAATGTCATGAAAATCATCAAGCTTGCCAACAGATCTCAATCATGAGCCGCACTCATTTTCAGAGTGTTTCCACTGTTGCTCATGCAATGGAACGACTGTCTTAAACAGCCCGGTCAATGTTGCATCCAACATTTCACATCCGTAGTATTATCCCGAGGAAAAATAGATTAGGATTAGGATTAGGATTAATAGGATTAGGATTAGGAAAAATAGGATTAAAGGATTTAAGGCCAAATATATTAGGATTAGGTCGGCCCAAGGGGGCAGATTCGCCGACTGAGGCAGTCGCAGGGGGCAGATCGCTGATTTAGGCAGCCCAAGATGGCAGAGCGCCGATTGAGGCAGCCAAGGGGGGGTCGGGCCGTAGCAATAAAAGGTACCTTTTATTGTTATGACCCGACCCCCCCTTGGACTGATTGAACTGATTAGGCTGCCTCAGTCGGCGATCTGCCCCCTTGGGCCGACCATAACACATCAAGCCTAGGGCCTCGAATCCCGGCACGGTTCCCCCCATGCATATTCCGTCTGCAGTGGGATTTGACCCCTAGACATTACCCTCACAGATCATGACCCTTTAACCATTGAGCTGCAGCTTAATGTGGGATCTACACCATTTCTTGTTTTTGATTATTTTAAGATAAAAAGTGCCTTATTTTGATGGATTTTGGCAGATTTGAACACACCAATGGATTCCAGACATCGAAACAAAGCTACCCATCAAATTCCAAGTCAAAACGAGCTTTTTAGCAAAAATATGGTACTACCATATTTTCCACACAAACTACCACAGTACCGTAATTTCAGACGACTTTAATCAAAGATTTTGGGCAAAATATGGCACTACCGTATTTTTGGGAACAACTATCATGTTACCGTATTTTTGGAGGATTTCAACCATAAAGTTTATGAATTTTTGTGAAAAATACGGCACTGCCCTTTTTTGGGTAAAACTCCCACGGTATCGTATTTTTGGCCCAATTTCGTGAGTTTTTCGGGTCTGAATCTTGTGCGGACCATATCGTTTGATCCAGAAGTCCAAATTGAAATCTGAAAGATGCTGCGGATTCATCTTTAAGAGAAGAATAAACACTAAGTGAAAGCCCTAATGTTTATCAAGTATTGAGAGAGCAATCGACAGAGAGGAGCTTAGGATTTGGCCTCATGCCGAGAGGCGTAGAGACCACCTCAGGCCATGAAATTTAGACTGAAGCTTCGCCTAGTAAAGGAGAAGATACTCCAGAAGTTTCATATCAAAAGGAGTCCGATCAGGGGAGAAATCAACAAAACAGTGGGTGATGCCACTGTTCGTCGCGTTTCCAGCCTATTACGATGTTGTAATTTCGATTACAGCACTGTGCTTTGTAACTTTTACTCTTCCCTTTTGTATTCTGATCATCTGTAATTATGGTGTATTGTAATCTTTTCACTATGCAAGCTTAAACTTTCTTTTGGGACAAAGGGAGTAATCCCCTTGATATTTCAATGACTAGATAATCTTTATTCCATCATGATATTTTTGGTACGGTAATTTTACTTAAGAGATTATTGCCTTTAATCATTTCTAGTGTCATGCATTAACATGTTTTAGAGTTTTTGTGTATGTTTGTCCCCAGTCAAGCACCTTAGTAGATATGGGACATCTATGGTACATGAGAGACTGGTATATGCGCTGGTTAGGTACAAAATGCTAACGCAGACATATGAGTATATCAGACGTAGATATACTGAATCGACCCACTATGAGGCAATGACTTGGCGTCATGAGTTATCCTCACAAGTGACAGGAGATGTGTTGATCCTTAGACTTGAGGTCATTGACTCTTCTATTTGGTTAGGGACATGCTTTGATATAACCTAACATCTCGCCGTAGTTGGGAGGTCATAACGGTTGTCATTGAGTATGTCACGAGCCATATGAGAAGATCAATTGACAGATAGAGGATTTGCTCCTTCCTGAGGGAAGCTTGATATCCACAAGGCCCCTTATGGTTCTATGACTGAAAGTGTATGGCCATACCCTGGTGAGAACCTGATTTAGTCATAGCCATGTGATTAGGTTAAAACAAGTGATGACACACTTGTCCAATCGGATATCAGTTTGGCAAAGGGACTATAATATATATAAGTGCTTAGTTGCGATGATGGGATGTCGATGTCAATATCCATTCCGATGACTTCGGTAGTAGCAATGCACTGCTAGGTGCCACTCAATGCTTGTGTTGACCTTAGGTCGGCACTGCCAATGTCAAAAGAACCTATAAGGACGCACACCTTGATGCTCGAGTTTTCGTATTGATCGGATAGCCTTTGGATCGAGTTATTCGATAATTCAGATCTATTTGGGAGATTCATCAGCGCCAATGGGCCTGATGAGATGGAAGAAACTTATTAAAGCCAACTTTCATTTTTGGCATATTGACCAAATTAACCATGGTTAACCTTGTTTGACCTTGGGTTAATTTGGATTGGATCTAATGGGTTGATTAACATGCATAATGGACCTTGGGCTAGGCCCATTATATAGTTAGGTTTACTAATAAGTTAATTGGGCTTAAGGAGAAGAAAAGGTAAGCGCATATTTAACCCTAGTTAGACTAGGGTTAGCGCCTATGCCTTAATTAATATCATGTGATTAATTAAAGTTGATTTTGAATTAATCATTTGAGATAAAATAGGGGCTAATTAATTAATTAATTAGAGTCCTATTTTTGTGGAGATTTAATAGGGCTGATTGTATTTAAATTAATTAATTCCTAAAATCATGCTCTCCTAATTCTTCTCCAAGCCACACATGATCTCTATAGAAGAGACCCTAGCCCGCCCCTCTCGTGGCACTAATTTCTCTTGGAGGCGTGGAGACAAGTGCAGGAGCAAAAGCTTGGGCTTGTTAGAGATTTTCTCCTCTTCTTCCATCAAGACTTAATAGATCTTCTTCCTCTTCTTCCCTTGGCGCTTCCCCACCTTGATGATTGGCGCAAGTGTTCATGAGGAACTCCCTTGGCATGGATCTTCTTCCCGAGGCTAGCACTGGGCATGGAAGAAGAAGACTCGAAGCATCCGTGTGTGTGAGACTGCAGAGGGCGCACAATTGGGCGCCTACATCGACTTCATCTCAAATTGCTTCAAGGTACCTTCTCATCTCATCATGTCGACTCCCCTGGGGTTTCCCAATAGAGAGGTGGGCTAGGGTCTCTTTTATAGGAGTTATAGGCGGTTTGAGTAAAGGAGAAGGATTAGGAGATTAGAGCATGATATTAGGAATTTAATTAATCATGTCCTAATCCAATTAGGACACTAATTAATTTAAATAATCAGCCCCTATTTTATCTCCATAAAATCTCAAATGATTAATTCAACTTTGAATTTAATTAATCGTATGAAATACATCAATTAAGGCATAAGCGCCAATCCTAGTCTAACTATGATTCAATATGAGCCTACCTCTTTGTTTCTTCCCCTTAAGCGCATTTAACTGTTCATGACAACTTATCAGAAATCCCCATTGGGTAATGGGCCAAGCCCAAACTTCATTATGCATGTTAACCAAGTCATTAGATGCAATCCAACTTAACCCAATGTCAAATGAGGCTAACTATGGTTAGTTTTGATCAATATGCAAAAAATGAAGTTTATCTCCAATAAGTTTATTCCATCTCATCAGGCCCATTGGCGCTGATGAAATCTCCCAAATAGATCCTAGTTATGAAATAACATAATCCTAAGGCTCTCTGATCAATACAAAAACTTGAGCATCAAGGTGTGTGACCCTGTAGGTTCCTCTAACGTTGGCAGTGATGAACATAGGTCATCACAAGCAGCGAGTGACACCTAGCAGTATATCGGTGCTATCCAAGTGTTCGGAATGGATATCGACATAGACATCGACATCTCCATCATCACAACAAGGTACTAATACATTATAGTCCTTTTGCCAAACTAATATCCGATTGGACAAGTGTGTCACCACTTGCTTTCACCCAATCTCATGGTCATGACTAAATTAGGTTTTCACCTGGGTAAGGCAATACACTTTCAGTCATAGAACCATAGGGGGGCCCCATGGATATCAGGCTTCCGTTAGGAAGGGGCAAATCCTATATCTGTCCATTGATCTTCTTATATGGGTCGTGACATACTCAATAACAACCATTATGACCTCCCAACTACGGTGAGGTGTTAGGTTGTATCAAATTATGTCTCCAACTATATGGAAGAGTCAATGACCTCAAGTCAAAGGATCAATTCATCTCCTGTCACTTGTGAGGCTAACTCATGACACCAAGTTAGAGCCTCACAACGAGTTGATTCAGTATATCTTCCACTGATATACCTATATGTCTGCATTAGCACTTTGCGCCTAACCAGCCTATATACCAGTCTCATATGTACCAGAGCTATCCCTATATCAACTCAGGTACTTGATTGGGGATAGAGTTTGAGTATAGACATAATCTGTCTCTAGGGATATTATTATGTAAGTACACAATCGCAGATGTAAACAAAACAAACTAATGACAATGCTACAATGATATAAAATATCAATGTCAAATGGTACATAGAATAGACCAACATCTGGTCCTAAGGGCATATATACTAACAAATTAGATGGATCCTTCGGCTGCAATAATTCGATTTGGAGATCAAGGATAAGAAGGGTGCAGAGAATTATATTGCTGATCATTTGTTGCGTTTTGTTCAAGAAGATGGAGTGCAAAAAGTTACCGAGCATGAGATCGATGACGCCTTTCCTTACGAGCATCTCTTTGCTTTTGCAAGGATTGATGCTCCATGCTATGCTGACTTTGTAAATTATTTGGTGTCTGATATTTTGCCTGCTGACATGACTTATCAGGGGAGAAAGAGATTTTTGTCAAAAGTTAGAGATTATTTTTTGGAGAATCCTTTCCTATTCAAGAGGTGTGCAGATGGGTTATATAGGAGATGTTTGCCAGAAGAAGAAGTCAAGGATGTACTCTTTCATTGCCATAGTTCTGCACATAGAGGACATGTTAGCTCATCTAAGACAACTTTTAAAGTGCTTCAATCAGGTTTTTTCTGGCCGACCCTTTTCAAATATGCTAGGAATTTTTTTTCTTTCTTGTGAAGAGTGTCAAAGGACTGGAAACATATCAAAACGAGATGAGATGCCACTTATTAATATTTTGGAAATTAAGATATTTGATGTGTGGGGAGTTGACTACATGGGTCCCTTTCCAACCTCATGTGGAAACAAGTATATTCTTGTAGCAGTTGATTATGTTTCAAAATGGGTAGAAGCTGTAGCGGGTCCAACCAATGATTCTTTAGTAGTTAACAATCTGTTTAGAAGGATAATATTTCTGAGGTTTGGAGTTCCATGTTAGAAGTTTCCAATAGATCGTTGAAAAGGATACTTGAAAAAACTATTTCTAGATCGAGGAAAGATTGGTCTATAAGCATGATGATATATTGTTGGAATACATAACTGGATTTAAAACTCCAATTAGTATGTCACCTTATCAACTTGTTTACGAAAAATCATGTCATCTCATAGTTCAATTGCAACATAAAGCTTATTGGGCAATAAAAACATTAAATTATGATTTGGAAACCGATGGGGGAGAAAAGGAGGTTGCAAATTGATGACCTTGAAGAAATAAGGATGAATGCATATGAAAGTGCGAGGATTTATAAAGAGAGAACCAACAAGTGGCATAACCGTCATATCATTAGAAAGGATTTTCAAGAAGGTGACCTCGTTTTACATTTTAATTCTAGATTAAGGTTGTTTCCTGGAAAACTGAAACGAGGTGGTCGGGCCCCTTTAAGGTTGTAAAAGTATATCCTCATGGCGCTATTGAAATTTGGAGTGAAATATTTGGATATTTTACTATTAATGGCCAACATTTAAAGCATTATTATGTGTCAGAGCCTATTGAACAAGGTGTTAGTTAAAAGCTTTCAGATCCTCCACCACCAGCATGATGATGATGATCTTCATTCGAGCTAGCAACGTTAAACTTAGCGCTTCTTAGGAGGCAACCCAAACACTCTTACTCTTGTTTTTCTATTTAGATTTCCTTTATTTTAATATTTTAGTTACTAATCCTTGTCGTTTTGCTTTGTAGGAGAGTTGAGTACTTGTTTTCATCAAATAGTTGTTTCTGGAGTTTTTGCAGAAATTACGGCCTGGCCATAATTTATATTACGGCTGTAATTTGGTATCTTATTTGCACAGAAAGTTATACGTGTATAGCCGTGAAATTTCTTACGTCCGTATTTTTATTTCTTTAAAAAAAATTACGGGTGTAGCCATAAAATATTTTACGCCCGTAATTTGGTTTGGTTTTTGAACAGAATGAATTACAGCCACACTGTCACACCTATAAAATATTTTACGGCCATAATTTGGATTCTATTTCCTATAGAAGATTTTACGGGTGTGGCCATAATTTATATTACAGCCGTATTTTTTCTTCCAACTATATAAACCATAGCCATATTTTTTAGGGTTTTCACCCGTCATTTGTCCCCATTCGCGCCGCTTCTTCGAATCAAGCCTCTCCAACCTTCCAGATTGTTAGGAAACCTTCTCTGACTGATTTCCAAACATCTGCGACTGATTTTTTGGCTGGACGAAGTTTGATTTCACAAATTTTCTCTAGTTTTTGCTGATTTCTGTTGTTGATTCACCAGCGAGGTTCTCCTTCATCTGAGCTTTGCCGGAGCTATCCGAATCATTATGGAGCTTCGATTCAACAAGGAGATCATTCCTTTGAAGGTTTGAAGAATGATTTTAGCCGATTTCATCGGATTCACCAGCTGCACGCATCTTACCTGCCGCTTGCGCTCCCCCTTGAAGGGGACTCTTCAAATTGGTATCAGAGCGGGTTAAAGCATGTTAATATGATTGCTTGATATATTTTGTGATCCATGTTTGTGCATCTCAATGTATGCTTAGATCTTGTTGACATGCGAAACTTACATGTTGTTTATTCATGCTCTCGCATGTCTTGTTATTGGCGGTTAGTTCATGTAGTTTTATCAAAAACTTATCTTGCGTGCCTATGGATTAGATCTAAGTTGCACCTATTGTAAACCCTTAGACGGGTTGATGGGGTTGAAAGCATCCTC
>CM050441.1:31030805-31043084 GCA_027562315.1 Costus pulverulentus | reverse complement strand
GGCATACCCTAACAGCACGCAGGCCTCACAATGATACATCATAGGCATGGCAATAGGGCGTGACATTGACCACAAAATAGATGCACAAACAAATTACTCATGCAATTCTACATGCTATGAAAAATCAACAAGTAGTCAGTTTTAATTTTCAACAAAACCCTTTCGATTAATTTTCAGCGACTCTATATCATCCACATAATTTTTCTTTGCCTTTAACAAGAGTCTACAATGGGTAGCCACAAAAGTACTCCGAATAAATTTGTCACAAAAGTACTCTGAATAAATCTGTCGCAAAATTTTAGTTTTGACCATCGACTAGACCTAGTCTATCGTTGTCACCCGAGGTTACGCAATGCCTTAACCAACATTATAGCATAATAGAAACTCTAAATAGGCCATCTCCAAGCTCAACAATACTCCAAACAGATCCGAATCATCCATAGATTCGATCTGAGGCTATTTGATCAATACGGAATCTCCAGAGTCTAGGTGTGCGACTCTATAGGTTCTTTAGACATTGATAGTAATTACTACATCATCACAAAGCAATGAGTGGCACCTAGTAGTACATCATTGCTACCCAAGTTATCAGAATAAATGTCACCATCGATAACCTCTAAAACTGCGACAAAGTATAAGTACATAATTGTCCTTTCACCATATTGATGTCCAGATTGGGCAAGCGTGTCACACTTGTTATTCCCAATATTATGGTCATGACTAAATCAAGTTCTCACCTGGGAATGACCATACACTTTCAATCATCCACATAAGGCGCCATGGACATCAATTTTTGCTGCAAGGAAGGTGCAAACCCTCTCTTGGCACACTGAATCTCTTATATGGCTCATTACGCTCTCAATGACAACCGTTATAACTTCCCTTTTATGGCTAAGTGTTAGGTTGTATTAAAGTGCCTTATTCACTATATAGAGATGCCAATGCCCTCATGTCTAGGACAATCGTAACTCTATCACTATGATCTTCATCATGTGACACCAAGATGAATCCATATGGTGAGTCGGTCCAGTATATCTCCCTTGATATACCTATATGTCTGCAATAGCAGCCCATGCTCAACCAGCGCATATACCAATCTCGAGTGAATCATAGCTGTTCCTATCCACTATGATTCTCAATCGGGGACAAAACTGAGACTAGATAAAATATCTTTCTCTTAGGGACATCGCACATGCAAATGTCCATGTGCACAGATGTACATATTTGCATAACAATGACAATGCCAGGATAACTCTGTTGGTGTATATGCCCTGAGACCTATATTTAGTCAACCTATGTACTACTTGACTTTGATATTTCTTATATCATCTTGGCATTGTCATTATCAATGTTTGTCTACACTTGCGAATGTTTACTTACATGATAATGTCCCTAGGGATGATTGTATCTGTGCTCAAACTATTGTCCCCAGTTGATGTACCATAGTAGATATTGATGTGATCCAAAAGGACACACTTTTAAATACAAGTAGGTAGACTAATTTAAGGAGCCGCAGCCAAAACTTGTTTGGCGCACAGGGATCTGTCACCCCCTGATACGGCTCCTAAAACTTATTGTCCCTAAACTTGTAGTGTCCGCAAGTGCACGGATACTCGAATTAATAAAGAAAATATCAATCCCACAGAGACCTACGTGTTAAGTACCAAATAGTTGTATTCATACTAGCTCAGCAAACCGAGTATGATGCGAATAAACAATAAACACACGGGAAAATAATCAGAGAGATAAACTGGGACTAGGGTTTCATCCACCTTAATTTCAATTATTAGATATAATAAAAGGTCGTCAATCAAATCCTATCATGATAAAGACTTAATTTACTTCATAAAAGGATTATCTCACTTTTGTGCAGACAATCATGTAGGGACCAATCCTCGCTTTCGCACAAGATTTATCCCAACACTGTAAATAAGTAAACCATCAATCAAAGAACTCAAGATCACTTTCGTGCATCCGAATTCTAGGTTGATTGTCTCGAGCGAAATCTTGAGGATCACTTTCGTGCATCCGAGACTCAACACAAGTTATACCTATGGTTCTCCAACGTTCCGATCCTCACTTTCGTGCAAGATCACCACGTTTGACACACTAAATTAATCCTAGGTTCATAATCATCATCAAGGCAATTAGTCATCTAAAATAAAGAAATAAGAACTTAACCTAATTTCTTACGGTGAGTTCCTATTAATCAATTTTAGGGTTCCAGTTCTCAAGCATCCTTTCGATCTTTAATGCAAGAACTCTATTCATGAAGACAAAAAGTAAACTAAGGAGAAACTTAGAACAATAATCACATAGGTAAAATTATCATGGCAAAATTATCTTGACGAAATAAAAAGTTATCTAATCATATAAAATCAAAGGGATTACACCCATGTCCCAAATATGTTTAAGCTTGCATGGAGAAAGAAATATAGTCAACCATAGTTTCAAAGCATCAGAAATCAAAAAGTAGGAGAGCATAGACGTTACAACACGGCTGTAATAGAAATTCGAGCCGTAATCACGCGTATGAACAGTGCCGACGGCGTTCTTTCATTGATTCCTCCTTCAATCGAACTCCTTTAGCTCTAAAACATCTGGTGCGTACTCCACTCCTCTAGGAAAAGCTTCTGAGCGAAAATCATGGCCTAAGGTGCCCTCTACGCCTCTCAACAGAGGCCAAACCCTAACCGCCTCTCTATCTATTGCTCTCTCAATACTGGATAAAAATTCATCCTTCTACTTCGTGCGTCTTCACCTCTTAAAGACGAGTTCAGAACATCTTTTGGATTAAAATTTGGAGCTCTGGATCAAAAGTTATGGTCCACGCAAGTTTCGGTCGCGGAAAACTCGCGTTTTTGACTTGGAATTACGGCCGTAATGGATTTTACAGCCTTGCCGTAATTTTTCCTCTGTGAATTATTTCTCAACATTACGGCCCGTAAAAATGTTTACGGCCATGCCATATTTGCTTCAGTAAGTTTCTGATAGGTTTCCACAAGTGCACGGAATTATCAAAGTAATAAAAATATCGAACCACAGAGACCTTATTGTTAAGTACCAAATAGATGTTTTCTCACTAGCTAAGCAAGCCAAATATGATGAAAGTAAACTATGCAGAGAATATGCTAAGGAGATAATCAGAGAGATAAACATGGGACTAGGGTTTCATCCACCTTAATTTCAATGATAAGATATAAATAAAGGTTCGTCAATCAAATCTTGCTACGATAAAGACTTAATTTACTTCATAAAAGGATTATCTCACTTTCGTACAGACAATCATGCAGGGACCAATCCTTGCTTTCACGCAAGATCTGTCCCAATGCTAAAGATAAGTAAATCATCAATCAAAGAACTCAAGATCACTTTCGTGCATCCGAATTCTTGGTTGATAATCTCTAGTGGAATCTCAAGGATCACTTTCGTGCATCCGAGCCTCAACACTAGTTTTACTCATGGATTTCCAGCATTCTGATCCTCACTTTCATGCAAGATCTCCACTTTTGATAAATAAACTCGATCCAGAGATTCATATTACTATCATGGCAATTAATATACTCGAACAGATCAAATTAGATCTAACCTAAGGAAGGGATCCTAACATGCAATTCTAGGGTTCCAAGTTCTCAAGCAATTACCTTTCAGTCAATGGTGAAAACTCTAAAAACATGATTAATAACATAGATCTATAGAGAGTCTAAGAACAATCCATCACAAAAGTAAAATTATCATAGCAAAAATTATCATGACGAAAATATAAGAGTTATCTAATCATTAAGAATCAAGGGGATTACACCCCATGTCCCAAAACAGTATTAAGCTTGCATGAAGGAGGAGATACAATAAATCATAGTTTTAGAGTGATCAGAAAATAAAATGAAAGGAGAAACAACGTTACAACACGGCTGTAAAATCCTTCACAGCCGTAATTTGCTTCGATGAACAGTGCTGTCACCGCTGTTTTGTTAATTCCTCCTCCGATCAGACTCCAAAGGCTCTAAAACATCTGTAGTGTCTTTCTCTCCTCTATACAAAGCTTCTGCATGAAAATCACGGCCTGAGGTGCCCTCTACGCCTATCGGCGTGAGAACAAACCCTAACCGCCTCTCTCTTGATTGCTCCCTTACATCAGGATAAAAATTCTTTTCTTTTACTTCTTTCGTCTTCTCCTCTTAAAGATGAGTCTGGAACATCTTTCGGATCTTTATTTGGAGTTCTGGATCCAAAGTTATGGCCTTCGCAATTTTCAGAGCGAAAAAATCACGTTTTTAACTGCAATTACGGTACCGTAAAATAAATTACGGTAGTGCCGTAATTTCTTCACAAGTTTTTGATCAAAAATTGCCCAAAATATGGTACCCAAAAATAGTTTATGTCTGTGCCATAAAATTAGCTGAGCTCTCTGGTCTGAAATGCCTGGGAAATACGACACCATAAAATGGCTTACGGTAGTGCCGTAAAATTAGCAAAAGTCTCTGGTCGGAAACGTCTCAAAATTACGGCCGTGTAATGTCTTATGGCGGTGCCGTAAAATCATGAAAACTCTCTGTTTGGAAAACTCCCCAAATTACGGCAGGGCTCGGATTTTACGATAGCGTATGAAAATACGATATCGTAAAATAGGTTACGTTACTGCCGTATTTTGGCTGATTTGCTCCGTTTTGCATGAAATTTCTTGTCTGACCTCTTCTTGATGTTGGGGATCTTTCTATGTATTTGATTTTGCTTGAAAATGCCTTGAAATAGTGCCTTTTTACCTGAAAATCATGAAAAACCAAAACAGAAGTAGACTTTGCAATATTCAATGAATTTAGCATAAAAATAAGCAAAAAGATCCTCAATTTAGCATGAAAAGATACATAAAATGATACAAAATATATATATTTTTTGGTGTTGTCAAAATACATAAGGCTCAAACTTTGCTTGTCCTCAAGCAAAAATCAAAACTTGATTAAAAGAATAACCTTTTCATGCTCAATAAATTTCAAAAATACAATCATTAATGAAAAATTCCATCAATTGATTTATAAAACTTCAAGCAAACATATCATTCTTAGAATTCAACCCTCTAGATCCACAATTCAATCAAATAAAACTTCGCAACTTGTATAATAAATTGAATTATCAATCTTATGATTTCACCCAGTTTTCAGTTCAAATCTATCATGCTTTTGTTTACAGGAATTAGGTTTCCAAGATCTTTTTCCGCACATGATTTTTTTTTATGTATATTGTTTGTTTTTGTGAAGATAGCATGTACCCACTTAGATACACACTTTTTATTTTTGACTTCAACTCTTGTCTTCGGTACCACTGTCAATTTTACATAGTGCCAAGTAGAGGAGTCTTATTATTTTTCACTCTCATTATTTTTCATGCATAGACTTCAACCCATGTCTTCGGTACCACTATCAATTTTACATAATGCCAAGTAGGGGAGTCTCTCACTATTTTTATGGATCTTGGATTCTTATTTCCCAACAAATAGCAAAAAATAGACTAAACATCTACTAGGTTAATCAATTGATCTCAATTCTCAAAACATGCTCATATGCTCATTATATTTAAAGGAGTAGTTTCACCTTTAGATCTTATTCATCAAATAACATATCTACCCAAAATTTCATGCATCAACCAATGTCAAATTTCAAAAATAGCTATGCACTGAAGAAATAAATCTAACATGATAGGGTTTTTCTCTAATCACAAGTATAAATACTCACATCATCAAGGAAGACATTTTATCAATAGAAATTTTATCAATAAATCATGCCATCATATAATAGAAAGTGGATCATATGCTTTCATCAATTTTAACAACACATTTGAATAATATCATCATCAAAACAATGAGTTCCATATATCCATAAAATCATTTTTCAAGAGAAAACCAATAAGTAGTATAAATATGATAAAGTCAAAGATGCACTATAAGAAATAGTCATTAATAAAAGAGTGCAAGTGATACTCACAAAACTATATAGATCATGCTCAATCATTGTCAGGCCAATGCAGCTGGGTCCAAAGATATGCCTTTTGAAAATTTTCTGCAAAATTTAAGGTACATAAGGCTCACATAAGGCTCAGATCAAAAACAGTCTTGAAAATAATAATGATAAAAATATTTTTCTCAAGGGAGAATCAGAGATGTAGCCAGAGGTTTGAAGAGGATGCCGGTCGAAAGAGTCGAGTAGGCAAGAAGCAGAGGGTGAACAGAGACTAGCTGAAAAGCTGCTGTCAATGATGATGATGCCGATAGTAGAGTGAGTAATCTCTAGTGGCCTACTAGAGATCACTGTCCTGGAGGTGAGATCGTCGGCCGGTGGGTGTGAGAGATAGTTCTGCAAAAATAAAAAATCAGTCACTAATAAATATTCTACTGCATAAATAAAATAAATGGAATAAGAGGCAGCAAAAGAAGTAAGAAAATGCAGATGGTATAATCCAGTGTCGATGGCTGGATACAGTGATGTCAGAGGCAGATGCAGTGGTGGCTAGAGGTGGAAGACAGTTGCTCTTGAGGATTTCTGAATCTAGATGCAAGAAGCAATAACAAGTAGAAAACAAGAAATGCAGTTTTTGTATTTTTTATGAAAAGTAGCCCTACCCTAGAATAAAATTTAATGATCCAAATAGAAAATGGACAGAACCATGTAATAGAATGAGATATATTATTTTCAGACGTATGAAAATTAAAGGATCAAAATCTTTCAAGAATTTAGGGTATCAACAGAAAGAAGGCTATTCAGATTAAAAATTGCACAAACTGCACAAAAGTTAATCAGATTTTGAAAAGTTGCTATGTGTCCTAGAATAATCAAAAAATATTTTCATGAAAAAAATTAATCCACAAGGTAGATTGACACATAATCTTCCAATTCCAAGTGAAAAATTTGGGATTAACGTCACCGAAACATCTTAAAAAGTGGCAGCAAAAGCGCTAGTCAGAACAGTCAGAAAAAAACTGCTGCAGAAATTAATCAGAATCGAAAAGTTGCTATGTGTTTCAGAATGATCCATGGACTTTAAAATTTAGAAAAAATATCCAGATGATAGACAAAGATGAGTACTTCGATGTTGTTTCAAAGATCAAAAATTTTTGCAACCCAGTTTCATAAAATCACAGCGAGAAAATACCAACTCAATAAACAGAAAGCAGCTTTAAAATACGGTACCATGAAACCCCTTACGGCAGTGCCGTAATTTACAAAGAACTCTCGGGTTAAAAACGACTTACAAATACAGTACCGTGAAAAATATTACGGTAGTACTGTAAAATACCAAAAACTCTCGGGTGGAAATCAGACCATAAATACAGTACCGTAAAGTGGATTACGGCAGTACCGTATTTTGCAAAAAAATTTATTCTCTCTGCAAAACAAAAAGAAAAATTAACTAAAATAAAAGGAACTAAACTAAGATAGAGTGCTTGGGTTGCCTCCCAAGAAGCGCTAATTTTAGGTCCATAGCTTGACCAAAAATCCAAAATCATGGTGAAGTAGGTGAATCAGTTCCAAAGTAAAGAGCAAACAATTTTCTACATTTTCTTTGTTCAAAAAGCTTAGCCACAAATCTAAATATCCAGAATTTCATATAAATCACAATTGATGTGGCTTTCATAATTATGCAGAAATTAAAATCAAAATTTTCAATGATATTCCTATGTTTCACTAAGCAAAATCATAAGTCCTTTCTTCAACTTTATCTTTTCAATTGCAATAAAAGTAGGACTTCCATCAAAATAATCAAGCATTGGAGCATCATAATAATAGTCTTTATGTCTCTCATTAGATTCCTCAATAAAGCACAAATTTTCAAATAGATCAAAATTTTCAACAAAAGATATGGGCAAAACATCAGAGTGAGATTCATTAGTATTTGTAATTTTCAAATCATCTTCAGGTTCCTCATGCTCACAATCAAATAGTTTATCAATATCAAAATCATTATCAAAATCAAGATGACACTCTTCAAAATTAATTTCCGCATGCCTCCCCACAAATATTTCCTCATCAGAAGAGTCAAAATCGGAATCATATGAAAAAGGATTAATAGAATTAGATTTAACCACAAGAGATTTATCATTAATTTCCAAAATATCACCAAAATCAAAGTGGGGCTCATTAATGTCTGTAATTTTCAGCCCTTTAACAAACTCATCAGATTCAACCATAAATGATACAACATCAAAAGAATCAATTTCATCAAAAGAGGGTTTTTCAATTTCAATTTCCCCAATCTTTTCCACAATTAAATTATCAAAAGAATCAATTTTACAATCATCAAAATCATAATGAGATTTATTAATATTCACATAAGGCTCAATCTCAAAACAATCATGATCGCAGGGGGAATTTTCTAAATCAATTTCTTCAATATCAAACTCAAATAAACATGCTTGTTGTGCAATCTGGGTTTCTAGCAATTCAGTTTTAGTAGTCAAAGATTTTCCTTGAAAAGGAATTTGGTTAACTAAACCCTTAGGATCCTCAATTTGCTTTCTTTGATCGGTCAGGATTTGTATCCTCAAAGCATGGCACAGAAACATGATCATGGCAATTATCATAAAAAGAAATTTGATTTTCCCAACTAGAATAATAATGATCATCTTGATAACATGGTAAATTGAGATTTGCATGATTTCTAAATTGACAATCATAAACATAATGATCAGAAGACTTACAAATATTATAATAAATAAGAGGAATATTGTGTAATTTCCATATTTCTCCAAGAGTCATCGGTGAATAATCTTTATGCTCACCTTGTGGCATGTATCTCTTACCTCTTTCAGAAGTCCAAGAATTTTGATAAAAAGACATATCTTCAAATCTATCAAAATGATAATCCAACACCAATCAAATAAGATTTTTTTTTCAGAATATATAAAAAAAAGAAAATAATAAACATAAGCAATTAAAAATTTTAGATATCACAGCTCTGTCACAACTGTGAAAATCCAAAGCCTGCAAAAAGAAAAAAAAACAAAGTTAAATCTAAAACAAATAAAACCTAGTCTAGCAATACTAACAACTATTTTGACATTAACAAAACTAAGGTCCCTGGCAACGGCGCCAAAAACTTGATAGGTTTCCGCAAGTGCACGAAATTATTGAAGTAATAAAAATATCGAACCACAGAGACCTTATTGTTAAGTACCAAATAGATGTTTTCTCACTAGCTAAGCAAGCCAAATATGATGAAAGTAAACTATGCAGAGAATATGCTAAGGAGATAATCAGAGAGATAAACATGGGATTAGGGTTTCATCCACCTTAATTTCAATGATAAGATATAAATAAAGGTTCATCAATCAAATCTTGCTACGATAAAGACTTAATTTACTTCATAAAGGGATTATCTCACTTTCGTACAGACAATCATGCAGGGACCAATCTTCGCTTTCGCGCAAGATCTGTCCCAATGCTAAAGATAAGTAAATTATCAATCAAAGAACTCAAGATCACTTTCGTGCATCCAAATTCTTGGTTGATAATCTCTAGTGGAATCTCAAGGATCACTTTCGTGCATCCGAGCCTCAACACTAGTTTTACTCATGGATGTCCAGCATTCCGATCCTCACTTTCATGCAAGATCTCCATGTTTGATAAATAGACTTGATCCAGAGATTCATATTACTATCATGGCAATTAATATACTCGAACAGATCAAATTAGATCTAACCTAAGGAAGAGATCCTAACATGCAATTCTAGGGTTCCAAGTTCTCATGCAATTACCTTTCAGTCAATGGCAAAAACTCTAAAAACATAATTAATAACATAGATCTATAGAGAGTCTAAGAACAATCCATCACAAAAGTAAAATTATCATAGCAAAAATTATCATGACAAAAATAGAAGAGTTATCTAATCTTTAAGAATAAAGGGGATTACACCCCATGTCCCAAAACAGTATTAAGCTTGCATGAAGGAGGAGATTCAATAAATCATAGTTTTAGAGTGATCAAAAAATAAAAATAAAGGAGAAACAACATTACAACACGGCTGTAAAATCCTTTACAGCCATAATTTGCTTCGATGAACAGCGTTGTCACCCCTGTTTCGTTGATTCCTCCTCCGATCGGACTCCAAATGCTCTGAAACTTCTGTGGTGTCTTTCTCTCCTCTATACGAATCTTCTGCATGAAAATCACGTCCTGAGGTGCCCTCTATGCCTCTCGGCGTGAAAACAAACCCTAACCGCCTCTCTGTTGATTGCTCCCTCACATCTCGATAAAAATTCGTGCTTTTACTTCGTGCCTCTTTTCCTCTTAAAGATGAGTCCGGAACATCTTTCAGATCTCGATTTGGAGTTTTGAATCCAAAGTTATGGCCTTCGCAAGTTTCGGAGCGGAAAAATTGCGTTTTTGACTGCAATTACGGTACCGTAAAATAAATTATAGTAGTGCCGTAATTTCTTCACAAGTTTCTGATCAAAAATTGCCCAAAATATGGTTCCCTAAAATAGTTTATGGCCGTGCCATAAAATTGGCTGAGTTCTCTGGTCTGAATCGCCAGGGAAATACGGCACCGTAAAATGGCTTACAGTAGTGCCATAAAATCAGCAAAAGTCTCTGGTCGGAAACGTCTCAAAATTACGGCCGTGTAATGTCTTACGGCGATGCCGTAAAATCATGAAAACTCTATGTTTCGAAAAGTCCCCAAATTACGATAGGGCTCAGATTTTACGGTAGCGTATGAAAATACTGTACCGTAAAATAGGTTACGGTACTGCCGTATTTTGGCTGATTTGCTCCGTTTTGCATGAAATTTCTTGTGTGACCTCTTCTTGATGTTGGGAATCTTTCTATATATTTGATTTTGCTTGATAACGCCTTGAGATAGTGTCTTTTTACTTGAAAATCATGAAAAACCAAAATAGAAGTAGACTTTGCAATATTCGACGAATTTAGCATAAAAATAAGCAAAAAGATCCTCAATTTAGCATGAAAGGATACATAAAATGATACAAAATAAATTATATATTTTGGTGTCATCAGTTTCTGGACCAAAATACGGCCCATAAAGATCATTACGGCAGTGTCGTAATCTCTGAAATCTCTCAAGTGGAAAATCATCTATCCTTACGGCACCGTAAAAATTGTTACGGCAGTGCTGTAATCGCCATGAAAACTCTGGTTGAAATCTTCCCAAATTACTCCATCGTAAAGATGTTTGTGGCGGTGCCGAAATTTTGATCTGAGTCTGCAGTCAAATTACGGTACCGTAAAAGTCATATTGGGGGTGCCGTAATTTGCTCTGAAGCTCTGATTCTTCTAAAATTTAACGTGTGATCCCCTATTGACGTGAATTCAATTATGCATCTGGTTTGCTCGAAATCGA
This sequence comes from Costus pulverulentus, assembly GCA_027562315.1. Taxonomy (NCBI): domain Eukaryota; kingdom Viridiplantae; phylum Streptophyta; class Magnoliopsida; order Zingiberales; family Costaceae; genus Costus; species Costus pulverulentus. Next base: position 31,031,734 of record CM050441.1, on the reverse strand, counting down.
TTGAAAAACATGCCTTTTTGCCTGAAAATCATCAAAAATAGAAATGAGTGTAGATTCCGCAAATATTGATTAAAAAAAAAGGCATAAAAATAAGCAACGTCTATGAATATGACACAAAAACACTCATGAAATGGCACAAAAATTACTATATATTTTGGTGTCATCAAATACATAAGGTTCAAACTTTGTTTGTCCTCAAGCAAAAATCAAAAATTGATCATAGGCATAGACTTTCTCAAGAAGAATAAATTTCTAAAATACAATCACCAATGAAAAATCTCACCAATTGATTCATAAAAGTTCAAATAAACACATCACCCTTTGAATTCAATTTTCAAGATCCACATCTTAATCAAATAAAACTTCGCAACTTGTACAATAAATGGAATATCAATCTCAAGACTTCATCCAGTTTCAATTCATAACCATCAACTTTTGTTTACAGGAATAAAGTCTCCTATATCTTTTTCCTCACAGAATCTCTCTTTTCTTGTCCTTCTCTTTTTCTTTTTTTTTTCTTTTTTTTTATTTTTGAATGGATAGCATATATCCACATAGATACATACTTTTTATTTTAGACTTCAACTCTTGTCTTCGGTACCACTGTCAATTTTGCACAGTGCCAAGTAGAGGAGTCTTATTCTTTTTCTCTCTCATTATCTTTTAGACATAGACTTCAACCCATGTCTTAGGTACCACTATCAATTTTACATAGTGTCAAGTAGGGGAGTCCCTCACTATTTTTATGGATCAAAGAATCTCTCTTCCCAACAAATAGCAAATAGCATGAATATCAACTAAATTAATCTATCAACATCCACTCAAAAATCATACTCATATGCTAGTTTTATTCAAAGAAATAGCTTCACTTTTAAACCAAATTCATCAAATAATACATCTACCCAAAATCTCATTCATCAATCAATGAA
>CM050441.1:31013350-31030705 GCA_027562315.1 Costus pulverulentus | reverse complement strand
CAAAATCTCATTCATCAATCAATGAAAAATTTCAAAAGCAGATATGTATTAGAGAAATAAATTCAACATAATAGGTCTTGTCCTAATCTCATGCATGAATTCATTTATTATCAAGAAAGTTCTACACTTCTTTAAAAATTTTCAAACCTCACTAATGTCAAAATTAAAAATGTGTGAAACATCAAACTCATACAGTCAAAAGATGAAAAGTGATAGATCCGTACAATCACATAAGGCTCAAACAATGCAATGGATGCAAAGTGATGGATCTAAGAGAAGAAAAGTGTAGATAATCATATCAAATCGAATAATCACAAGAAAGTGTAAGCAATACTCACAAAACTAAATGGCAAGCTCTGACTGAAAATACATAAGGCTCAGACAAAAAATAGTGTTGGGGCAAATACTGCTAGGTCCAAAGATGTGCCTTCTCAAAGTTTTTACCTGCACAATTGAAGATACATAAGGCTCAGTCTGAAAATAGTCTCTAAAAATAATAATGATAAAAATAATTTTTTGAAAGAAGAATCAGAGATATCATCGATGGTCCAGAAGATTGCTGGTGGAAAAAGCTGATGCAGCTGAGAAGCAGAGGTGGAACAGATGCTAGCTGAAAAGCTACTAGCAATGATGATGATGGTGCCGACAGTAAAGTGAGTAATCTCTAGTGGCCTACTAGAGAATACAGTCCTGGAGGTAAGATCGTCGGCCGGTGGGTGCAAGAGATAGCACTGCAGAGAAAAAAAAATCAGTCACTAATGAAGAGTCTGCTACATAAATAAAATCAATAGAATAAGAAGCAGTAGAAAAAGTAAGAATCTGCAGATGGTATAATCCAGTGTCGACGGCTGGATATAGTGATGTCAGAGGCAGATGTAGTGGTGGCTAGAGGTGGAAGACAGTTGCTCTTGAATATTTCTAGATCTGGAGGCAGATGAAGCAATAACAGATAGAAAGCAAACAGTGCAGTTTTTTTTATGAAAAGTAGCCATACCCTAGAATAAAATTTAATGATCCAAATAGAAAATGGACAGAACCAAGTTGTAGAATAAGATATGTTCTTTTCAGACGTATGAAAATTAAAGAATCAAAATCTGTTAGGAATTTACAGTATCAACAGAAAGAAGGCTACTCAGATTACAAAACTGCAAAAACTGCACAAAAGTTAATCTGATTCAAAAAGTTATCATGTGTCCTAGAATGATCAGAAAATATTTTCATGAAAATAACTATTCCACAAGATAGAACAACACACGAACTTCATATTTCATGTGAGAAATCAGGTTTTCAAGTCGTCGAGATATTTTAAAAAGTGGCAGCAAAGTGCTAATAAGATTAGTCAGAAAAAACTGCTGCAGAAATTTATCAGAATCGAAAAGTTGCAATGGGTTTTAGAATGATCCATGGACTTTAAAATTCAGAAAAAATATCTAGATGATAGACAAAGATGAGTACTTCAATGTTGTGCCAAAGATCAAAAATTTTCCCAACTCAGTTTCTTAAAATTAATGCAGGAAAACACCTAGTCAGATAACCAAACTGCAGTTTAAAAATTATGAGCGTAATGTTCTTTACGGCAGTGCCGTAATGGACACAAAATCTCGGGTCAAAAATATCCAAAAATACAGTACCATAAAAACCAATACGGTACTGCCGTAATAGACTAAAACTCTCGGATGAAATTGGATCAGGATTACAGCACTATAAAGAAGATTACGATAGTGCCGTATTTTGCACAAAATATCATTTTCTCCCTGCAAAAAGAAAATAAAAAATTAATTCTAAAAATAAACTAAAATAAAAGCAACTAAACTAAGCAAAAGTGCTTGGGTTGCCTCCCAAGAAGCGCTAATTTTAGGTCCATAGCTTGACCAGAACTCAAAAATCATGGTAAAATAGGTGAATCAGTACCAAAGTAAAGAGCAAACAATTTTCTACATTTCCTTTGTCCAAAAATTTTGGCCACTAATCCAAATATCCAGAATTGCATATGAATCACAATCAAAGTGGCTTTCTTAAACATGCAGAAATTAAAATCAAAACTTTCAATGATCTTCCTATGTTTATCAGAGAGCAAAATCATAAGTCCTTTCTTCAAGTTTATATTTTCAATTGCCATAAGATTAGGACTTTGATCAAAAGATGTAAGCATTGGATCATCAAAATAAGTTTTATGTCTTTCATTAGATTCCTCAATAAAACTCAATTTTTCAAATTCATCAAAATATTCAACAAAAGATATGGGCAAGGCATCATCATGGTGAGATTCATTCATATTTATAAAATTCAAATCCTTTTCAAATTCCTCATGCACATCATCGAATAATTTATCAATTTCAAAATCATCATCAAAATCAAGATGAGACTCTACAAAATCAATTTTCTCATGCCTCCCAACAAATAATTCATCATCAGAAGAGTCAAAATCAGAATCATATGAGAAATAAGATTTATCAATGTTTACAATAGAATCAGAGTTAGCCTCAAAAGTTTTATCATAAATTTCAACATTATCACCAAGATCATAGTGGGGTTCATCAATTTCAAAATTTTCACCCAAATCAGATTGATGTACATGAATATCACAATTTTCAAACTCATCAGAATTAACCATGAATGATATATCATCAAAAGCATCAATGTCATCAAAAGAGGTTTTTTCAATTTCAATTTCCTCAACCTTTTCTTCAAATAAATTATTAGATAAATCAATATCACAACAATCAACATCTAAAGGAGATTCATTAATATTCACATAAGACTCAATCTCAAAACAATCATGATCACAAGGTGAATCAATCTTTTCAACTTCTAAATCAAATAAACATGCTTGTTGTGCAATCTGGGTTTCTAGCAATTCAATATTAGCATTCAAAGATTCTACTCGAGAAGCAAATTGACTAGTCATCTTCTTAAGATCTTCAAATTTTTTACTTCTATTTGTCATGAGTTGGTTTTGATTTGACATGAATTTTTCTTGATCAGCTATAAATCTTTCAAACATAGTCTCTAAGCTAGATTTTTCAGTGTCCTCAAAGCATGGCACAGAAACATGATCAGAGCAATCATCATAAAAGGAAGTTTGATTTTTCCAACTAGAATCATAATGATCATCTAGGTAACATGAAGAATTAGAATTTTTAGGCATTAAAAATTTGCAATCAGAAGTATAATGATCAGAAGACTTACAAATATTACATGTAACAAAATAACAGTGTAATTTCGCTATTTCTGGAAGAGTTATTTGTGAATAATCTTTATGCTCACCTTGTTGCATGTATACCTTACCTCTTTCAGAAGCCCATGAACTGTGATGAAAAGACATATTTATCAAATCTATCAAAAATAGAGAGATAATCCAACACCAATCAATCTAATTATTTTTTTTTTCAGAATATATAACAAAAATAGAAAATCTAAAACACAAGTCAATTCACAAATTTTAGAAATTCTCAGTTCTGTCACAACTGTGAAAATCCAAAACCTGCAAAAAGAAAAAATAAAGTTAAATCTAAAACAAATAAAACTTAGTCTAGTAATACTAACAACTATTTTGATATTAACAAAACTAAGGTCCCCAGCAACGGCGCCAAAAACTTGATGTGATCCGAATGGACACACTTTTAAATACAAGTAGGTAGACTAATTTACGGAGTCGCAGCCAAAACTTATTTGGCGCACAAGGATCTGTCACCCCCTGATATGGCTCCAAAAACTTGTTGTCCCTAAACTTGTAGTGTCCGCAAGTGCACGGATACTCAAAGTAATAAAGAAAATATCGATCCCATAGAGACCTACGTGTTAAGTACCAAATAGTTGTATTCTTACTAGCTAAGCAAACCGAGTATGATGCGAATAAACAATAAACACACGGGAAAATAATCAAAGAGATAAACTGGGACTAGGGTTTCATCCACCTTAATTTCAATTATTAGATATAATAAAAGGTCGTCAATCAAATCCTATCATGATAAAGACTTAATTTACTTCATAAAAGGATTAACTCACTTTCGTGCAGACAATCATGTAGGGATCAATCCTCTCTTTCGCGCAAGATTTATCCCAATGCTGTAAATAAGTAAACCATCAATCAAAGAACTCAAGATCACTTTCGTGCATCCGAATTCTAGGTTGATTGTCTCGAGCGGAATCTCGAAGATCACTTTCGTGCATCCGAGACTCAACACAAGTTATACCTATGGTTCTCCAACGTTCTGATCCTCACTTTCGTGCAAGATCTCCACGTTTGACACACTAAATTAATCCTAGGTTCATAATCATCATCAAGGCAATTAGTCATCTAAAATAAAGAAATAAGAACTTAACTTAATTTCTTACGGTGAGTTCCTATTAATCAATTTTAGGGTTCCAGTTCTCAAGCATGTCACCTTTCGATCCTTAATGCAAGAACTCTATTCATGATGAAAAAAAGTAAACTAAGGAGAAACTTAGAACAATAATCACATAGGTAAAATTATCATGGCAAAATTATCTTGATGAAATAAAAAGTTATATCATCATATAAAATCAAAGAGATTACACCCATGTCTCAAATATGTTTAAGCTAGCATGGAGAAAGAAATACAGTCAACCATAGTTTCAAAGCATCAAAAATCAAAAAGAAGGAGAGAATAGACATTACAACACGGCTATAATAGAAATTACAGCCGTAATCACGCGTATGAACAGTGCCGACGGCGTTCTTTCATTGATTCCTCCTCCAATCGAACTCCTTTTGCTCTGAAACTTCTGGTGCATCCTCCTCTCCTCCAGGCGAAGCTTCTGAGTGAAAATCAAGGTTTGAGCTGTCCACTATGCCTCTCGGTGTGAGGCTAAATCCTAACTACCTCTTTGTCAATTGCTCTCTCAATACTGGATAAAAATTCATCCTTCCACTTCGTGCGTCTTCTCCTCTTAAGGTCGAGTTCAGAACATCTTTCGGATTTCAACTTGGAGCTCTAGATCTATAGGAGAAAACTCGTGTTTTTGACTTGGAATTACTGCCATAATGGATTTTACGGCCCTGCCATAATTTTTGCTCTGTTTATTATTTATCAACATTACGGCCCATAAAAATGTTTATGGCCATGCCATATTTTCTTCTGTAAGTTTCTGGACCAAAATACGGCCCGTAAAGATCATTACGGTAGTGCCGTAATTGCCATGAAAACTCTGGTTGAAATCTTCCCAAATTACTGCACCGTAAAGATGTTTATGGTGGTGCCGTAATTTTGATCTGAGTCTGCAGTCAAATTACGGTATCGTAAAAGTCATATTGGGGGTGCCGTAATTTGCTCTGAAGCTCTGATTCTTCTAAAATTTAACTTGTGATCCCCTCTTGACGTTGTGAATTCAATTATGCATTTGGTTTGCTCGAAATCGATTGAAAAACATGCCTTTTTGCCTGAAAATCATCAAAAATAGAAAAGAGTGTAGATTCCGCAAATATTGATAAAAAAGGCATAAAAATAAGCAAAGTCTATGAATATGACACAAAAACACTCATGAAATAGCACAAAAATTACTATATATTTTGGTGTCATCAGATATGGGATAGCCATGGTACTTGTGGAACTGGTATGTGAGCTGGTTAGGCAAGAAGGTGCTAACGGAGACATATGGGTATATCAGTGATGGATATACTAGATAGACCCACTGTGAGGCGATGACTTGGTGTCATGATTTATCCTCACAAGTGATAGGAGATGCATTGATCCTTAGACTTGAGGACATTGACTCTTCTGTATGCTTAGGGATATACTTTGATGCAACTCAACACCTCGCCGTAATTGGGAGGTTATAAAGGTTGTCATTGAGTATGTCACGACCCATATTAGAAGATCAATGTACAGACAAAAGGATTTGCCCCTTCCTAAGGGAAGCATGATATCCATGGAGCTCCTCTATGGTTCTATGACTGAAAGTGTATGACCATACCCAGGTGAGAACCTGGTTTAGTCATTACCATGAGATTGGGAGAAAACAAGTGATGACACACTTGTCCAATCAGATATCAGTTTGGCAAAAGGACTATAATGTATCTGTACCTAGTCACGATGATGGGGATGTATGTATCAATATCCATTCTAATGACCTGGGTAGTAGCGATGCACTGCTAGGTGCCACTCACTGCTTGTGGTGATCTTTGGTCAGCACTGCCAGCGTTAGAGGAACCTACAGGGTCACACATCAAGATATTCAAGTTTTAATATTGATCGGGAAGCCTCTTGATCGAGTTATTCGATAACTCGGATCTATTTGGGAGATTTCGTCAGTGCCAATGGGCCTGATGAGATGGAAGAATGTTATTGGAGCCAAACTCCATTTATGGCAGGTTGAACTGAAATTGACCATGGTTGGTCACATTTGGATTAGGGTTGCATTGGATTGGATCCAAGTGCTTAATAAACCCATGTAATGAAGTTTGGGCTAGCTCATTATCCAATGAGGCCCAATAACGAGTTGTCATGAAGAGGCAATAGGCTAAAAGGGTATAATGGGGATAAAACTTCTCCCATAGGCGCCTATGGGCATAATGGGGAGAAGTTGGCTAAATTGCTTCATTAAGGAAGCAATATGCGCCTCCCCCCTTCACCCGTAATGGTATGAATGCCTTTGAGGCATGTCTTGGGCTGATATGATTCTTGGGCAATTATGGATAGTTTGAATGAGGTTTACAGTAAAGTCTTGGAGACTTTCTTTGCCTCAAACCCCCTCATCCTAGCCGCCCACTTGTCATGATCCTAGCTCTCCCTAAACCGCCTCTTCTTGTTATAAAAGAGACCCTAGCCGCCCCCTCTCTTAAGTTCGATTCCTTGGAGGCGTGAGAACATCAAGAGGGGCGAAAGTGCAAGGGTCTTGGTGCATCCTTCTTCCATCAAGCTGCAAGTTCTCTTCCTCCTCTCATCCTGGCGCAAGTTGAGAGAGACCTTGGCGGCTTCCCTTTCTCCATCACCTTCTTGGCGCATCCTTCCTCCATGGTTGGCGCAAGTTGATTGGTGATCTCCCTAAGGCTTGGATCTTCTTCCCGAGGCTAGTACCGGGCTTGGAAGAAGAGGACTCGAGGCATCCGTGTGTGTGAGACTGCAGAGGGTGAACACTTGGGCGCCTACCTCGACATCTACCTCCACGCTTGCTTAAGGTACTTTCTATCACATCGTGTTGATCCCCTCGCTCGATGATCTTCACTGGGTTTTTGGGACTGGCTTGTTTCGGGGATATTCTTCCGCTGTGCAATGTTGTATGTAATGTCTATCTCTGAAAAATTGTAAAATATCCTCGGGGTTTCCCAACAGTGGTATCAGAGCGACTTGCGAGCCTCGAATGATGTTTCTTTCATACTTTTATATGTTCACATGCCATGTTTCAATTTTCGCAAATTGCATATTAACATGGCGCATGGTTTTTCTTAAATAGAAAAATTGAAATTTCTTGTTCCTATCCTCTGTTCAATTTCTTTTGGATTTTTGGATTGTCTTTTCTTGATTGATTTAAGATCAAAGGCGCATGTAGTTTTGTCAAGTAGGATGGGCATTGTGTCTTCGGACTGGCCAAGTCTCTTGATATGACAAAATTGCCAGCCGATAGGATCCATAAAATCATCATGAAAAATTAATCGCAAATAACCAAAAGATTTATGATAAGAAGATGTGGAAAAGAGACTTTTTATGAAAAAGTAAAATTTCACATTTATGTTTTTCATGAGCATGTAGAATTGCATGAATAAGTACCTTGATTGTGCATGATGTTGTGATCATGAGTCAAGCCTCTTTGCTTGCCTTTCATGTATTCCTGTGAGGCCTGCGTGCCACCCATCTTTTTCTTTTATTTTGTAAAAATCAAGATGAAGATTAGGGGGCACATCCTACATGAATCTTGAAGCATGCATAAGGCTTGCGCACCTTGCTTAGTGGCACAACAAACTTCATCAATGGTGGTGCATATTTGCTTGGTGGTGCAAGTTAGGGTTTGGCCGAGCCTTGTGCTTGTGCGCTATCCCTCTTGTGGCTTGCAAAATGGCGGTTCACCTTTGAAGGACCGTAGAGTCAACCATGAAGATCTTATCTAGAGGTCGGCTAGGTTAGGTCTTGTCTTTGGGGCTTGAATCCTAGGTCAAGAATTGAACCTCCTTTTGGCATGGGTTGGTTTAATGTCTTGTATGGGCTATGATCACATCATCCCTTTACTGCTTTCATTATATGCTAAAGCATGCCTGTGATGTTTTATCATTATGTTATCACTACAGGATTGCATACCTGTAATATTAGACATAAGATAAAACAGAGTTGATGAGACCTCAAAAACCCTCGAATAAAAATATCAAGTCTAGTAGCATTCTAATGCGTAGCCCTCATCAAACTATCGATCAGTGGTGTTGTGAACTGTTTCCCACCCTCGTGGGACACACCCACTTATCTTTAGTAGGTGTGTGGTGGCAATGGTTTCCCCAATCCATTTTAACCAGGCGCACCTTCGCAAGGAAATTCGTTGGCCCTGGGCATAACGATTAGGAATGGACTTGACTAGATTTTCATATGTGCTAGGCACATGATGAAACTCTAGAGGCATCATTGAGAGGTTAGGGTTTCATTCCAACCCTCGCTGCATTCAATAAGGGGAATTGCTTGGAGCAATCGGCCGGCGTGCCCACCTTGGGAAGCATGGGTCACTTTGTTCATCTCATCCCACCCTCGTGGGACACAAAGCCCTATGTGAATAAGGATCCCATCTCACTAGGAAATCTTAAATTTCTCGATTGACTTTATGGGTTGTCAATTTGATTAAAATAGTGGGAGCCACAGTCATTTAAAATAAGTCCAATTTAAATGACTTCAAGTAGTACTAATCTGTTGTTTCTTGGTTGTTGTAGAACATTGGCTACAAACACTAGCGGATTGACACTGCAATCCCTTTTAGATAAGGATAAGTTGGTTGGATCCAATTTTATGGACTGGCATCGGAACTTGAGGATAGCCCTCAAGCTCGAGAAGAAGCTATATGTCCTTGAGTAGCCTCTTCCTGCGACTCCTGCGCCTAATGCCCGAGCGGCGGATAGGGATGCCTTTAGAAAGCATCAGGATGACTCTTTGGAGGTAGAATGTCTCATGCTAGCCAATATGGCACTTGAACTTCAGGTGCAATATGAGGAGTAGAACGCTTTTCAGATGATTACTCATTTGAAACAAATGTTTGAGGCTCATGCTAGAACGAAGAGATATGACACTGCCAAAGCAGTCTTTCAGTGCAAGTTGTCTGAAAGTGCACCAGTGAGACCCCATGTTCTCAAGTTGATTGGGAATGTGGATCATCTCAGGAGACTGGGACACACAATAGACAACGAGCTAGTTGTGGATCTTATTTTGCAGTTCCTGCCCCCTAGCTTCAGTCCGTTTATTATAAACTTCAATATGAACCGGATTGAATGCACAAGGGAGGAACTACTGAATATTCTCCAAATAGACGAGCGAAAAATGGGTAAGACCAAACCTAATTCTATTCTTTTGGTCCCTGCGACCAAGAAGATAAAGAAGAAGGGAAAGGCACGTGCTAAGGGCAGTGCCAAAGGTCCTACCAAAGCACTAAAGAAAAGGGCAAAGAAGTCGAAGGACTAGAGGTGCTTCCACTGTGGTGAGCAAGGCCACTAGAGAAGGGACTACAAGCAACTACAGAATGAGGAGAAGAAAGGCTTGGCCTTAACTTCTAGCTCAGGTATTTATGTTACTGAAGTCAACCTTTCTACTTCTATATCATGAGTATTGGATACTGCATGTGGAGCTCATTTTGTACAAATATGCAGGGGCTTAAAAATAGTAGATCGGTACGGGCTGGAGAGATTGATCTACGAGTAGGAAACGAAGCACAAGGGGCTGCTGTTGCCGTAGGATTTTTGACACTCTCTCTCCCTTCTGGACTTCAATTAGAACTAGAGAATTGCTATTATGTACCTTCATTAACCAAAAACATTATATCTATTCCTTGCTTAGCAGGGAAAGGTTTTATATTTGAAATAAAGGAGAACTCCTGTTCTTTTTCATTTGCAAATATGTTTTATGGGAAGGGTACATTATGCAATGGCTTGTATGTCTTGGACATGAATAGTTCTATTTGTAACATAAATAGTAAGAGGACCAAACTAAGTGGTTCAGTTGGTGCCTTCCTATGGCATTGTCACTTAGTCCATATAAACAAGAATCGCATCCAACAACTCCATGCAAATGGATTGTTAGATTCAAGTTCCTTGGAGGAATTTGACACATGTGAGCCTTGCTTATTAGGAAAAATGATAAAGGCGCCCTACACCAAGACAGGTGAGAGGGTAGGAAGTTTATTGGATCTCATAAACACTGATGTGTGTGGGCCATTTGATAAACAAGCTAGAGGAGGACACAGGTACTTCATTACCTTTACTGATGATTTCAGTAGGGATGGTTATGTCTACCTAATGAGACATAAATCTAAATCCTTTGAGAAATTCAAGGAGTTCAAAAATGAAGTAGAGAACTAGCTTGGAAGATCCATCAAAGCTCTTCGGTCTGATCGACGTGGAGAGTACCTGAGCGGTGAGTTCTGTGACTATCTTAGGGAGTGTGGGATAATATCCCAACTCACTCCTCCTGGAACACCTCAATGGAATGGTGTGTCTGATAGGAGAAATCGAACTTTGTTGGACATGGTTCAGTCCATGATGAGTCCTGTAACACCTCAAAGGGTTTTGCACTTGAGACAGCTTTTCTCATACTGAATAACGTTCCATCTAAGAGTGTCTCAAAAATTCCATACAAGGTATGGAGTGGGAGGATGCCCTAACCTCTCTTTCATCAAGATCTGGGGATGTGAGGCTTATGTCAAACGTCAGGCTAGAACCTAGATCTGATAAGTGTGTCTTTATTGGGTACCCTAAGGAAACTAAAGGATACTACTTCTATGTTCCCACTGAGAATAAAGTTTTTGTTGCTCGAGGTGCTGTCTTTCTAGAGAAAGAATTTCTCATGAAAGAAGTCAATGGGAACAGGCTTGACTTGGACGAGGTCCAAGTGCAACCACAAGACAAAGAGATGGAACCTGAGTCACCTGCACCGGTTGCCGGGCAACCTGGGGCTCAAACACAGGTCCCACTTAGGTCTGGGAGGATTCATCGTGCACCTGAGGGGTATGGGTCGCTGCCGACCCAACACGACGGGATCTTCATCATTGAGGATGAACCCATAACCTATGATGAGGCGGTCAATGGACCGGAGTCCGAGAGATGGCTTGAGGCCATGCGATTCGAGATGAATTCCATGTCAGCTAACCAAGTCTGGGATTTGGTTGAGCTGCCTAATGGGGTAAATCCTATAAGGTGTAAATGGGTCTTCAAGAGGAAGACTGACATGGATGGGAACATAGTTATCTACAAAGGTAGACTAGTGGCTAAGGGATTCAGACAGGTCCATGGGGTGGACTATGATGAAACCATTTCGCTAGTTGTCATGATCAAATCCATTTGGATTTTGCTTGCTATAGCTGCATATCATGATTATGAGATATGACAGATGGATGTTAAGACAGCGTTCCTTAACGGGAAGCTGACAGAGGATGTGTACATCACACAACCTGATGGATTCATCCATCCTGCAGATACAAGTAAGGTCTGCAAGCTAAAGAAATCCATTTATGGATTGAAGTAAGCATCTCAAAGTTGGAATCTTTGATTTGATGAAGCTGTGAGAGATTATGGCTTTATTAAAAGTGAAGATGACGTCTGTGTATATAGAAAATTCAGTGGGAGCTTGGTGACTTTTCTGGTCTTGTATGTCGATGACATACTGCTCATTGGAAACGACATCCATAGTCTTCAGTCTGTGAAGACATGGTTGGGGAAGTATTTCGAAATGAAGGACTTAGGGGATGCCACCTATATTCTAGGTGTGAAGATCTACCGAGATAGATCCAAGAGGCTCCTCGCCCTTAGTCAAAGTACCTACATTGATAAGGTCTTGGAGAGCTTCTATATGGAGCAATCCAAAAGAGGATACCTTCCAATAAGACATGGCCTTACTCTCTCAAAGAGCCAGTGTCCTACCACACAGGCTGAGAGGGATGAAATGAGTCGAGTTCCCTATGCTTCGGCAGTGGGATCGATCATGTATGCAATGTTGTGTACTAGAATAGATGTGGCTTATGCTATGAGCATAACCAGCCAATACCAATCCAATCCAGGTCTACAACACTGGGTGGTTGTAAAGAGCATCCTAAAGTATTTGAGAAGAACTAAGGATTTGTTCTTGGTCTACGGGGGACAGGAAGAGCTCAGTGTTCAGGACTACACTGATGCATCATTCCAGTCTAACCCTGATGACTTTAGATCGCAGGCCGGCTATGTGTTCAAATTAAATGGAAGTGCTATTTGTTGGAAAAACTTCAAGCAGTCCACCATAGCTGATTCTACAACAGAGGCCGAGTATGTTGCTGCTTCTGAGGCAGCCAAAGAAGCTGTTTAGATAAAGAAGTTCATATATGATCTTCAAGTGGTTCCAACTGCTGTGGATCCCATTGAGCTCTATTGTGACAATAATGGAGCCATTGCACAGCAAAGAAACCACAGTCTCATCAAAGGTCCAAACACATACCCAGGAGATTTCACCTGATTAGAGAGATAATTGATCGGGGTGATGTCAAGATTAGTAGAGTTGATACAGAGAACAATCTAGCAGATCCACTGACCAAGGCTTTGGCGCAGCAGAAGCATGATGGTCATGCCAGGGATATGGGGTTGAGGATCCTCGACCTCTAGGTCTAAATGCAAGTGGGAGATTGTTGGTGTATATGCCCTAAGACCTATATTTGGTCAACCTATGTACTACTTGACTTTGATATTTCTTATATATCTTGGCATTGTCATTATCAATGTTTGTCTACACCTGCGAATGTGTACTTACATGATAATGTCCCTGGAGACAGATTGGATTTATGCTCAAACTATTGTCCCTAGTCGATGTACCTTAGTGGATATGGGACAGCCATGGTACTTGTGAGACTGGTATATGGGCTAGTTAGGCACGAGGTGCTAATGCAGACGTATGGGTATATCAGTGGTGGATATACTGGATAGACCCGCTGTGAGGCAATGACTTGGTGTCATGAGTTATCCTCACAAGTGATAGGAGATGCATTGATCCTTAGACTTGAGGACATTGACTCTTCTGTATGGTTAGGGACATACTTTGATGCAACCCAACACCTCGCAGTAATTGGGAGGTGATGACTCCAAATTTCATAGTGTTTTTCATACTTAATTAGTAGTATTTTGAACCATAAAGTTACTCTTTTGCTTTATTTTTGTACCTTAATTGCCAATTACTTCGGAATCTACACCACTCTTTGTTTTTGATCATTTTTTAGGCAAAAAGGTATCATTATCACTGGTTTTCGAGTAATATCAATGCATGAACGAGTTCTAAACATCAAGAGGAGTCTACACAACAAATTTCAAGTCAAAATGGTGCTTCTAGCTAAAATACGACACTACCATATTTTCCAGACAAATTCTCACGGTACCGTATTTCTTAGCGGACATTCTAGGGTGAAATACGGTACTACCGTATTTTCCAGATGATCTTTCACGGTACTGTATTTGGCAACGTTTTTGACCAGAAGGTTTCAGCAGAAATACGGCATTGCCGTGGTCGTTTACATGGTACCGTATATTCCAACATTTTTTACCAGAAACTTTTGGAATAATTACGGCAGTACCGTGAGGTTTTCCACGGTGTTGTATTTTGTGAAAATTCTAACCAGAAGGATTTGGTAAAAATACGACACTACAGTATTTTTAAGAAAAGCTCTCACGGCACCGTATTTTGTGCCCGGAACTCGCAGAATAAAATACGGCACCGCCGTATGAATCTTCACGGTGCCGTATTTTGCAACTCAGAATTATGATTTTTTCGCCCGATTCTTGCAAAGAACATATTTTTTTCATCCAGACCTCTAAATTGAGATCCGAAAGAGGCAGTGGACTCGGCTTTAAGAGGAGAAAACACAGAAAGTGAAAGCAACGAATTTTATCATGAATCCACAGAGAAATTGAGGGAGAGGCAGAATTGCTAGGGTTCATTGGTTCTCCACCTACAGACCACCTCCGGCCACAAAATTTGACAGACAACTTTACCTGGTGAAGGAGAACATGCATCTCAAGTTCCAGAGCATTCGGAGTTGAAATGAAGGAGAAATTGACACAACAGTAGTGACAGCGCTGTTCAAAGCATATAACGGGTTGTAATTTCATTACAGCCCTGTTTTGTAATCTTTCTTCACTCTTTTCGATTCCTTATCACTCTGAGAACATGTTTTATTGTAATCCTTTCATCATGGTAGCTTAATCTTTTTATGGGACATGGGGGTGTAATCTCTTTGTTTCTTAATGGCTAGAAAACCCTAATTTTGTCAAACTGATTTTATTATGATAATTTTACTCTTGTGATTGATTATTCTTTAATTCTCCTTTGTGTCTTAAATATCAGCATGTTTTAGAATTTTGCGAAATAGACCGAGAGGTTAATTGTTTGAAATTAGAAACCCTAGGAATTATTGAGTTTAGAACTATCGTAAGAGATTAGGTAGTTCTTCGAATTCTGATTTTTAGTGATTTTATTGTCATGTTGAATTTCTGATACTTTGGATTGAGTTAATGTGTAGACTTGATTTGATATTGCAAGAGATTGAGTATCGAGTCGTTGGAAACCCTTAAGTAAAACTAGTGTTGAGACTCGGATGCACGAGAGTGATCTTTGAGTTTCCACTTGAGGTGATCAACCTAGAATTTGGATGCACGAGAGTGATCCTTGAGTTCTTAGTTGATGATTTACCTATTCTCAGCATTGAATAGATCTTGCACGAGAGTGGGGATCGGTTCTTTGTATGGTTGTCTGCGCGAGAGCGAGATAATTTATTTATGTAGTAAATTATACGTATATCGTGATAGAATTAGATTGACAAATACTTATCATAATCTAGTCATTAGAAATTAAAGTAGATGAACCCCGAGTCCCAATTTCCTCTCTGATATTTTCTCCGTGTTCTTTTCGATAGTTTGATTCACTAATTTCCGATTGCCTAGCTAGCGAAAAATCGATTATACAGTACTTGACAACAAGGTCTCTATGGTTCGATATTTTTATATTACTTCAAGTATCCGTGCACTTGCAGACACAACAAGTTTCTGACACCGTTGCCGGGGACCTTGGTTTTGTCGATATTGAAGATATCGAGATTATTACTAGACTAGGCTTTATTTACTATTTTTTTTCTGTTTATTTTCTATTTTCTTGAAATCACTTGATCTATCAACTTTGCATGCGCAGGAATCATAGGTCAGGACCTCTTGTACCTTTTGATCCTGAGATAAACAAGACTCTGAGACTGCGAAAGAGATTGAGATTTGAGGAGACACAAGTTGTAGAAGAAAGAGAAGAAGAATCCATCATGGCTGAAAGAATGACATTACGTGACTATGCAGCCCCAAATACACAAGGAATTCATTCCAGCATCACTAGGCCTGCTATAGATGCGAAAAACTTTGAGATCAAGCCAGCGTTCTTATCGATGATTCAACAGAATCAGTTTGGAGGATCTCCTTTGGAAGATCCAAACCAACACTTATCCCTTTTCCTTGAATTCTGTGACACCATAAAGATTAATGGTGTATCTGACGATGCCCTCAGACTAAGACTGTTTCCTTTTTCTCTCAGGGACAGAGCAAAAGCCTAGCTTCATGCACATCCAACTGGAACGTTCACTACTTGGGAGCGCTTATCAAATGCCTTCTTGCAGAAATACTTTCCTCCCAGTAAAATGATCCAGTTGAGGAACCAAATCACAGGCTTTGCCCAGAGAGACGGAGAATCGATGAGTGAAGCATGGGAGCGCTTTAATGAGCTCCAACGGAAGTGCCCCCACCATGGAGTGGAAGACTAGGTTTTAATTCAGACTTTCTATAATGGTTTGTTTTACAACACACGCTTAACAGTTGATGCTACTGCAGGGGGAGCTTTGATGAACAAGACTGTTGATGCAACCCATGCCTTGATTCAGGAGATGGCGTTAAACCACAACCAGTGGGCCTCCGAGAGAGGAGTGCTTTATCGGTCTCCTCAGGGTAAGAACGATGGTGATGGTTGGCGCTCTCTTGCAGAAAAGGTAGACTCGTTATGTAACTGTCTTGATTCTTTCCAAATGCAAACCGCTGCTATATCTTCTGTTGTTTGTGAGGTTTGTGGGAACAATGGG
Organism: Costus pulverulentus; assembly: GCA_027562315.1. NCBI lineage: Eukaryota > Viridiplantae > Streptophyta > Magnoliopsida > Zingiberales > Costaceae > Costus > Costus pulverulentus. The sequence continues at coordinate 31,014,439 of CM050441.1, read as the reverse complement.
CACCATGCTAGAGAGTGTAAAATCATTATTGATAAGGGTGAGGAACAAGTGAATGAAGTAGGGGATTATAATCAAGGTAGATCTAATGATCCTTACTCCAATACCTACAACCCTGGTTGGCGCAACCATCCTAACCTATCTTGGAAAAGTAACAATCAAACTAGTGGGAAAAATGATAATAGGGGGTATAACCAGAGACAGTCAAACCAGAGTCAACCCCAAAAATCTAGTTTAGAAGAGATATTTGAAAGATTCATGGGTAATCAGATGAGCAAAAATGATGAGATTACAGAAACCCTTAAGCAGATAAACTCTAGGTAGGATGGTGTTGTTTCTCATAACAAGATGTTAGAAACTCAGATAGCACAACAGGCTAATACACCATATAGACCCCCAGGGAAATTACCTGCAAAACCTGAACCTAACCCTAAGGAATATTGCAATGCTATCACAACAAGGAGTGGAAAACAATTGGATCATCCTAGGGAGTCTCTTGATGATGATGAGGTCGAGCCCAGACTTGAACTTAGGAGTGAACCAGTTTTGGAATCACAACCTGCACATAAGCAATCCCAAACTAGTTTGTCACCTCACAAGGGTGATGAACCTAGAGGTGATTTGCCATGTAAGGTTGATGATTCTAAAACTAGTTCACCACCACCATATAGCCCACCTATTCCTTTTCCCCAAAGGATTGTGCAAGCTAAGTTAGATAGGCAGTTTGGGAAATTTTTGGAGGTTTTGAAACAGTTGTATATTAATATTCCTCTCACTGATGCTATTTCTCAAATGCCTACATATGCAAAATTTTTAAAAGAAATTTTATCTAACAAGAGAAAAATAGAAGATTATGGCACTGTTGCTTTAACTAAAGAATGTAGTGTAATCATTCAAAACAAGCTGCCACCCAAATTGAAAGATCCAGGTAGCTTTTTTGTCCCCTGTTCTATTGGGAGTATTACTTTCGGCCGAGCCTTATGTGATCTCGGTGCTAGTGTTAGTCTAATACCTCTGTCTGTGTGCAGGAAACTGAACATTGGAGAGCTCAAACCAACCTCAATATCTTTGCAACTTGCTGATTCATCAGTA
>CM050441.1:30981723-30997508 GCA_027562315.1 Costus pulverulentus | reverse complement strand
AGCCATATATGGGAAAGTTCCTGGTTGTTTACTTCGATGATATCCTAATTTTTAGTCAGACCCGCGCTGAACACTTGGAGCACCTTCGCTCCACATTCGAACTCCTTTGCACGGAACGGCTCTTCCTTAACACGAAGAAATGTTCCTTTCTGTCCAACAGCATATATTTCTTAGGATACATCGTGTCCGATCAAGGACTGTCCGTTGACCCCGCGAAAGTTGAGGCCATCCGGCATTGGCCAGAGCCTCGCACCGTGACTGAGATTCGTAGCTTCCTGGGTCTTGCCGGCTTCTATCGTTAGTTCATCCGGGGGTTTAGCACCATTGCCACCCCCTTGACCCAACGCCTCTCCAAGGATGACTTCGAGTGGACCCCTGCCACTCAGCGGGCTTTTGATGCGCTGAAGGATGCCTTGACCACTGCCCCTGTCCTGCGCCTCCCTGACTTTTCGAAAGTCTTTGAGGTCGCGTGCGATGCCTCTGGTTCCGGCATCGGCGGTTCCCTTAGTCAAGAGGGTCATCCTGTGGCCTTCTTCAGTGAGAAACTGAACGTTGTTCGTCAGCGTTATTCAATGTACGATAAGGAATTTTATGCGATCGTTCAGTCGCTCCGGCAGTGGCGACACTATCTTCTTCATCACGAGTTTGTCCTATACAGTGACCACCAAGCTTTATCTTTTCTCAATGCCCATAAGAAACTAGGTGCCCAGCATGCTAAATGGGTTGAGTACTTGCAACAGTACTCTTTCGTTATTACACATAAGGCGGGCAAGGAAAACGTTGTCGCGGATGCCCTCAGTCGCGTCCGAACCCTTTTGTGCGTCATGCGCACCTGAGTCAATACCTTTGACTATGTCAAAGAGGAGTACCCCGCGTGCTCTGACTTTGGTGCCATCTATGCCGCCTTGACCGAGTCCGCCGACTCTGACTCCCCATATCAGTTGTGCGAGGGTTATCTGTTCTTGGGGAATCGCTTGTGCATTCCTCGCTCTTCGCTTCGAGACCACCTTGTGCTCGAGCTTCATGCGGGTGGCGTCGCCGGTCATCATGGCCGCGACAAAACCCTTGAGATGGTAGAAGAATGTTTTTTCTGGCCCTCCCTCCGAAAGGATGTTGCGCGCATTGTGCGCCATTGTGGCACGTGTCAATTAGCCAAACCCCGGCCGCCAAACACGGGTCTCTATACCCCTTTTCCAGTGGCCAGCGGCCCATGGCGCGACCTGAGCATGGACTTCGTCCTCGGGTTGCCTCGGACCGCCTCCCGCTTCGATTCGATCTACGTCGTTGTCGATCGGTTTTCGAAGATGGCCCACTTTATCCCTTGTTCGCGCACTGCCGACGCATCTCACATTGCCACCCTCTTTGTCTGAGACATCATGCGCCTTCACGGTCTTCCTTCTTCCATCGTGTCCGATCGTGACACGCATTTTGTGAGCCACTTCTGGCGCTCGCTTTGGGCTCTCTCGCACACCACACTAAAACTCTCCACAGCCTATCACCCTCAAACCGATGGCCAAACTGAGGTGGTTAACCGCAGCTTGGGTAACCTCCTCCGCTGCCTTGTTGGCGACCACCCGAGGTCGTGGGATTCCATCCTACCGATGGCTAAATTTGCGTACAATAGTGCCTCCAATAGGACTACGGACCTTAGTCCCTTCCAAATCGTCTTGGGCTTCCAGCCACGCAAACCTATCGACTTGCATCACCTACCCATGGAGTCCCATCTTTCCCCGCATGCATATGCATTTGCACAACACATCGCTAGTTTGCATGATGAGGTTCGACGGCGTATCTTTTTGGGCAACACTAGCAATGCATTAAAGGCCAATGAGCATCGTAGGCCACAACACTTTTCTGTAGGTGAGTTGGTGAGGGTGCGCGTCCACCCCGAGCGTTTATCAAGTAGTGCGCATTATAAGCTCCGCTCACGTTACATTGGACCCTACGCGGTAGTGCGCAGGATTGGCTCCAACGCCTATGAGCTGGACTTGCCCGACGACATGAGCATCCACCCCATCTTCAACGTGGCGGACCTCCTCCCCTTCTTCGGCCCTTTGGAGGGGCCCTCCGACACCGACGACCCACTGCCCCCCAGTTCTCCGGAGGAGAACTCCTCAGAGTACGCAGCGGAAGCTGATGCAGGAGCAATCGGGCACACGAACCTACATGAAGCCGGCCCAAGTTCCTTGGAAGACACTTGAGGAAGCTCCCCAGGGCCCCAGGATTTTTTTCAGAAATCTACGGTGCAAACGGAGCTTCCCAGAGCTGGACACGGCCAGGCCGTGCGTCCAAACACGGCCGTGACACGAGATTCCAGAGACGCGAACGCCGCCACGGCCAGCGACACTCCCATGGCCCTACCCGTGCTTCCCTCAGCTGAATTTCCTGCAGCCCGACATGGCCGTGCGCCTTGGCACGGGTAGCCCGTGTTCTTCTCGGCCAACAATGCCGAGCTCGCCACGGCCAGCGACACGCCCGTGGCCCCACTCGTACTTCTCTCGGCCGAATTTCCTGCAGCCCGACATGGCCGTGTGTCTTGGCACGGCCAGCCCGTGTTCTTCTCGGCCAACAACGCCGAGCTCGCCATGGCCAACGACACGCCTGTGGCCCCGCCCGTGCTTCCCTCGGCCAGCCAACCTGTAGCTGAACACGGCCGTGTGCCCCGGCACGGCCAGCCCGTGTTCCACTCGGCCACCAGCAACGAATTCACCACGGCCGCCAATACACCCGTGTTCCAAGCCGTCTCCGCCCCGGCCAGACGACCTGTAGCTGAACACGGCCGTGCGCACCAACACGGCCAGGCCGTGTTCAACCCTGAAGATGCCGTGGAGCCTCGACGACCGCACTTTGACGTCAGTCACCCTCCCTTCCATGTTGTTCCATCCCAGGATGACCCCAAGGAGCTCCACAAGGTGACAATCCGACAATCCCAACATCAAGGCAAACCACCGAATCACTTCACGGGCTTCGTCGATACTCCTTCCTCTCACGCCACGACAATCCAGCCCAAGGGCACCCCCAGCCAACCCCTTGGGGCCCCCAACCCAAGTGGGCCGCTCAACCTCAGCAACAACACGGCCCAAGAGCGGGCCGCGACAGTAGTTACGCAGCCCACAACATCGAAATTCTGCTGCCTCATCGTCATGTGTTCGGAGCGCGTCTAGACCATGATCGTACAAAGACGCAGAATCACGCCGCCTGCCCCCAAAGAATATTAGTTAGGAGTTTGTTACCTTTCATCTTTAGCCGTAGCTTGACCACTTTAGTGGCCTGCGGGAGTAGGTAGTTTGTTAAAGTTGAGTGTCCTATGGGTATTTTGTCCTGTTCCCACCCCTCTATTCTATAAAAGAGGAGGTTGGGCTAGTGTATTCCTTAGTTCTCTTGGAGTGGAGAGACCTCCTGGTGAGTTAGGGTCGCCAGCATTTTGTAGAAGTCGAGCCGGAGCCTTGCCTTCGTAGTCATCCGGGTCGAGGAACGCCTCGATTCCAAGTTGTTTCCTGCTTTCCGAGTAAAGTAAATCCCACCTTTCCGGTGGGTCAGGTTCGCCTGTTTGTTACTTGTTGTCTCTTGCTTTCATTCGCTGCGAGTTTCCTTTCCCCTTATTCCCGCGAGTATCCGTTCGTCGGAGGCATGGTTGGAATTCTCGTCTTTTGGTTTGATTTCAGATTCATAGGCGCGCGAGCCGTCCGTTGCTACCGCAGTCCCCGGCGCACACTGAGCTTATTGCGCTAAGTGAGTTGCAAAAAAAAATGCTAAGAGGTCAGTGTGCTATTCAATAGTTGAGTGTCGTTCGTTTTCGTTTGCATTAGTATTGCCCCGATTGACTTCTTCGTCGCTTTCGTCGTGCTTCTATCGGTTTCCCTGCACTTTTCGACGCATTTTTCCTTCCCTCGTCTAACGACCCTCTCACGTTTTTACCAAGCATTGTGTAATTCCCCTAGAATACGGTGCTAAGGACATCCCTCCCATTAGTCGCTGCATCACCGGAAGATCGGCGGTAACAAGGATCATGAGAGAGAGGAAGAGTACCTCGGTGATCACTCAAGCCGCCTTTTGAGGCACTTCTGGAACTTCGCCAGCGATGGGGACGACGACCGAACTTCTGAGTACCTCCAGGGGCCTCCGTTCACTCGCCCTCACCACAGGAAGCCTAGAGAACTAACGGCCAATGGCGGTGTCGACGAGAATGGTCACCGGAGTGGAGGAAGATGAGAACGAAGGGGCGCCGGCGAACTCTCTTTTTTTTCTCTTCTGAACATTCGTAACATTCGAGCGAGGATGGCGTCCTCGCTTTTTCCACCCTGCACCGCCCCACGTCTCGCATGCTGACCGAGGTTAGCATGCGTCCCGTCAGCCCCCACCCACTCTGCCACCTTCGCATGCACGCGAGGGATTTTGCGTGCACACCTGACGCTTTCGAATCCAGATCTGGGCGGCACCTGGTCCACTACCCCAACCCGGACAACAGGATCAGCAAAGTGGGCTGGGCTGGCAAGGAATCTGGGCTGGCTGCGCCCAGATTCCGGCCCAAGGCCTAACACCTAGTTTGAAGTGGAGGTTGATGTGGAGGAGGACTTAGGAATGATGAGGACAACAATGACGACTTAAGCTATAGACAATGCTTGCTGATGTGGGATGGTGAATTAGTGACAATGAGTGCATTATTGATGTGCCCATGAGATGCTATAATCATTGCACATCGAGAAATCTTTACTTCCTGCAATAATGCCGGAAGCACCGCATAGCTAACGGGCCAAATGCTATAACAATGTCCGCTTTGGCCATTGCCACCCTTGCACTTCCTTGGGCCAAATGTGTCCTTAGGCACTTGTGAATTTTTCTTTCTTTCTTTCTTTTTTTCATACCATTTTATAATTTATTTCGTTAATTAGAAAGTTTTCCTTTTAAAAAAAAAATTAAAGCATTTGAGAGAATATTGGAGAATTGTAGCTCTCTCAATGCATTACGATTATTTGTTAGGGGGAAAAAGGAGATGCGATTGTCTTTAGATGAAAATTTTAACTTTTCATACAATCTAAATCTAGATTGAATCCTTAAAAGTATAATTAGTTTTTCATTTCTATGCAACATGCTTATGGAATGAATAATTAGAACTTTTCTAGTGAACAAGAAGTAAAAATAGGTTAAAAAAAATATACTTGAGCATTAGGATGACACTCTTACTCACCTCAAGGTTCTATATTGTGCTTGTAGGAACTCCGGAGATAGGAAAGATGGCAATTTCTAAAGCTTGAACCATCTTAATAAAAAATGGCCAAGCTAGTTGCACATATTTGTCCCGGAATAGTTGTAAGTGATTTATTTGTGTTGGCATTAGGACATATCATCACCACAGATTCAAGACTCCTGTTGAAGGTGTTTTATTTTTCTTTTTTTTTAATAAAAAAAATTATTTTTTATTTTTCATATATAAAAAAAAATGGCCAAGCTAGTTGCACATATTTTCTTTTAGTTTTATCTTAATTCCTTGTCTAGGGAAGAGTGCAATTTGAGTTCAAAATTTTGTGTAATCGGAGAGACCAGGAACTTTGGGTCAAAATTATTACTTTTGAACAAGGAATAAAAAGGGAGCTTTAACCATTATGGCCATGGCTAAATCACGGTTGAGTGTTGATGTGTAGATAAGTTGAACAAGAAGTTAAGGTGCGCTTAATCCACATGTGCAGATTAAGAGAAGAGAAGAAGCGGGAGCAAACAAAAAAAATAGGGCTGGGGGTGGCTGCGGCGAGACGGCTGAGCAAGGAGAGAAGAAGTAATATTTATTTGCAGCGGCAACACGAGTATTGAAAAGCCCAGAGGTAACAGCGAAAATAAAAAAAAGTAGGTGAGTCTTTATTGAAAAGACGAGATGGTGACAATGAAAATAAAAAAAAAGTAGGGGAGGAAACTCTGATTAAATAAATCATTTGACAGAGAGAGAACTCCGATTAAATAAATCACTGATAGAAAAGAAAAATTTCAATGAAACAAATCATTTGGCGGAGAAAAAAACTCTAGTTAAACGAATAACATGCTAACAAAGAAAACAACTCTAGTTAAACAAATAATGCTAGTGGAGAAAATGACTCGGATAAATAAAATTAAAACAACTCCCATAAAATAAAATTAATCTTTTAATCTAAAGATAATTTTGTCAAATTGTTAACAAGATTTCGTTACTGGTAAAATTGAAGGGTGGTAAAAAAATTTTGAGTGAGAATCAAAATTTACTACAGGCGGGGGTAATTGATGTCCTGTAATTGACGTGCCGATGACGTTCATTGTTGCACATCAAACTTTCGTTTAAACCAAGATCTTCATCACCACTATGACTCAAATATGGTAAAGACACATCAAACTTTTATTTAAACCACGATCTTCATCACCATTATGACTCAAATATGGCGAAGACCAAACTTTCGCTGCCTCTAAAAATTTATCGATTGCTACTTGCTACTATCTCAATAGCCACTGTCATCTTCTTCTGACCACACCATTACTATAGCAGATTCTTGCTTTCTCTCAGCTTTGAATGCTTTTTGAGTTCTTCTAGCCTAGCATTTAACTGGCTATTTGATGACTTTAAATTTCACGCGCACATTCTCCTCAAGTATAGACTTAGCTTGCCCCTTAATTATTCAATCTAGCCTAAGTTTGATTGGGTTACCTAACAGACTTTTATTCTGATCCAAGTTTGACATTCACTGTTGTAACGTGATTCGCACTATGGCTACATTTCACAAGATTTGAACCCAAATTTGAATATAGTTGTGCGATGAAATTACACTCAACCCAATTTAATTCAATCTGGCCTAAATCATCATGAAATTCAACTTCACACATACACTCTAAGCTCACCACAAATCCAAGTTGAATCAACACTAAACTTGGTGAATTCAAATTTGAAGACAATCTTGATCAAAGCCCAAACTTAACATAATATTCAAACCTAAATCCAAATCCAACTCTTGCTTTAAAGCAGTTGAGGTTTTGCTTTAGATTAAAAGCCATCATTCATTCAAACTTGGCTCGACATAATATGCAATCCAACTTGGTCGATTGTAGTAATGCCTTAATCAAATTGGAATCCTATTAATTTGATGATACAATTCAACTTGACTCGCTTTTAATCATTAACATCAAGCCTAACTCGACTCCAACTATAGCGTCAGATTTTATTTGAATCAAACTAATTCAACCTATCTGTTTGTATGATGCTTGCTTCAACATGCTTAGTTCGACCTAGCAATCAACTTAGTCTATTTGATTAGAATGTCTTCCCAACGTGACACAAATTTCCTATGAAGACCAATTTTGATATTTTAGCCTTCGAAAGGCTATTTCAAATATTTTAGTCTTTCAAAAGCTAACTCTGATATTTTAGCTTGCCTTCCAAAGGCTACCTTTGGTATATTAGCCCTATGCAGGCTAACTCTGACATTTTAGCCGTTTCAAGGCTATTTCTGATATTTTAGCTATCTCAAGGCTAAATTTCTAATACATCAGCTTTCTAAAGGCTATTTTGAATGTTTGGCCTAATAGGTTGTTTGCTCGTTCACCTGTTTTGAGCATTTAGCCCTCCAAAGGCTAATTCAGATGCATCAACTCTCTAAGCTATTATATGGTACTAATAGTACTATTTGAGAGGTGCGTACGTCGATACTAGGTATCGGGGCGTAGTTACTCAATATTGTTATAGTTTCATTCGCAGCTTAAATCAGATTTATTGGACTTGAACTCAGTAGATAAATATTCAAATGTCCTTTTTATAAGCTGAATATTTATCAATTGACATAATGATATTCGCATGTCCTTCACAGGCCGAATATATGTCATATCAAAATAGATAAATATTCATATGTCCCTTTACAAGACAAATATTTATCAATTGACACAATTATCTTCTTATGTCTTCAAGAGGATGAACATTGATCAGGGTATAAGTTATATGCCAAGGCTAAATAACTACTCTATTTCCTCAAGGGGATAAAAATCAATTAAGAGATGATTATACGCTAAGGCTAAATAGTTATCTCGTATTCCAAGGGAATGGATTTCCAATTACAAAATAATTATATGCTAAGGCTAAACATTATTTCACATCCTAAAGAAGACAAATATCTTTTCATTTCAAATTTAAATACTCACAGGTCATTGAGACCAAGTATTTACCAACTTTGAACATTTGCAAACTCTCAAGATGTTGGATGTTCATCTGATTTACTGAACCATTTCAGAAATTCACTAATCATTTTCAAAATTTTGTCATTTAGCCATGGAATCAAGAGGTGGCCCCATTATTTCTAATGTGGACATTCCTCTATGTAAAACATAGCTCCACATCCATCACCAAATATGGAGGGATTCTAGAAGTGGCTCCCATGAATTCAAGAGATGACCCTTATTATTTCTAATGCGGTACTTTGCTCCATGTAACACTTAGTTCCACATCCATGGCCATAATTTCCATAAATGAGATCAAATCATTTTCCCACTAGAAAATGTAAGAGCCAAAAAAATAATGATATTGTTTCCTTCATACATTTCCCCTTCCAACATTATCATAGATACAAAGTATCAAAAGTCTAATTCAAGGTCTATAGGAACATTTGTGTTGGGTCAAAATTGATTACGTTTCAATTTCGATTGAAAATAAGTGTGACCGTTTCAAATTCATCTTATAAATGATAAGGCTTCTTGTTTTAGTAGATTCTAGCTTCCAATGAATGCAAGCATTCATTGTTAATTACCCCAAAATAGCTTAGGGTACCTTTGATTAAGTGATCTATGAATATAACAAAGTAAAGACAAAATAGTTGAAAGAATAATATTATTTATAATATCGTGTTATGACACGGTTTACAGGTTTACAATTTGATACAAGAGTACTCTATCGAGACTGACATTCATTTGACATAAACCATGGAGAAAAATCTAAGTTGTGTTGTAACAACATTGAGGAACTATGCCCCGATACGGAGTATCGACGTACGCACCTCCCAAACAACGTTATTAACAGCACACCTCAAATATTTAATCTCCATGACTATGTTCAAATGAGTTGAGTACACAAGTTAGGTGAACAAGCTGTTCGGCTAAACATTCAAAGTTTGGATAAACAGGCTGAGTGAACGAGCCATTGGGCTAAACGTTCTCATTTTAGGAGAATGGGCCATGGGGCCAAATGTTCGGAATTTGGTGAATGAGCAATAGGGCCAAACTTTCAGAGTTTGAATAAATGGACCAATGGGCCAAATGATTAAAATTGGTGAACGAGTCGTGGGGCCAAACGTTCAGAGTTTGAATAAACAGTCCGGTGGGCCAAGTGATTAACCTTTGTTAGACAAGTTGAGTGAATGGGTCGTGGGGCAAAATGTTCGATTTTGAGTGAACGGGTCGTGGAGCCAAGCATTCAAAATTTGGTGAAGGGGATGTGGGGGCTAGATGTTCAAAATTTAGCGAACGGGTCGTGAGACCAAATGTTTGAAGTTGGGGTGAACGGCCCGATGGGCGAAGTATTCGAAATTTGGTGAATGAGCCATGGGGCCAAATGTCCAAATTTTGCAGAATAAGTTGTGTGGACAGGTCATTGGGCCAAACATCCAAATTTTGAGTGAATAGGGGCCGATGGGGCCAAACATTCAAATTTTGTTTAGCTAACTGTGGGGCTAAATGTTCAAAATTTAGATGAATGTGTCGTGGGACTAAACGTTCAAAATTTAGAAGAATGGGCTAATGGGGCTAAACATTCAAAATGAGAAGAATGGGCCATACATTCGAAACATGATAAACTGGTTGTGGGGCCAAACGTTCAAAATCTAGGACCCGTTGAACGTTTGATTTGTAGATCTACTTAGATCCAAGTCTCTAATCAAAAATCCGAGATCATATTCTAAAAGATCTGACTCAACACGATATGGATGAATATTTTGATCATTTTGAAAGTGTCTGATTGGCTTAGATATATGTGAGTTAATTTTAGCCTTTAAAACATTGATTCATAGATTTGCTTAGATCTAGGTCTCTGATCAAAAATCCAAGATCAAATTCTGAAAGATCTGACTCAAGATGATAGAGATAAGTATTTTGATCATTTTGAAAGCCGTCTAATTGGCTTAGATTCATGTGGGTTAATTTCAGCCCTTGAAGTTTGAATGATAGATCTGCTTAGATTTAGATCTCTGATCAAAAATCTGAGATCAAATTCTGAAAGATCTGACTCAACATGATAGAGATGGATATTTCAATCATATTGAAAGCTATCCTTCCGATTGGCTTAGATTTGTGTGAGTTAGCTTCAGCTATTGAAGTTTGATTCATAGATCTACTTAGATCAAGGTAAGGCCACATTCTAACATATTTGACTCAATCAAGTTAGGATCGATATTTGGATCATCTTGGAAGCCATCCGATTCGCTCAAATTTGTATAAGTTGTTAGGGAATACTAGGTGTAATTTTAAAATTTTGCAGTCCAAGGACGTAGCGGAAGACACATTACACCCGAAACATATTCCTTCACCAAGGATCCATGCGAGGGAGATAACACAAGGATGTGTTAGGGATAGTAGCTCTTATGCTTGCTAGGATGATGATGCCAAGTTGAAGACGATCAAGCGCTCGTCCTCTACAAGTATCCACACGTCGACCTTCTCAACGTTGCTCCCTTCCACGCTTGGTGCTAGCCTCGGGAAGAGAAGATCACCTCTTGGATTCAATTTTTTTTTCCTCCTTGTTCTTCATGCCAACAAGTCCTCTTGCTTAGAGACTCTCGGCCAAACAAGGATGAAGAGGGATGGTGGCGCAACTAAAGAAGAGAGGCGGCTTGCGCTTCCAATGCTTGCGCAACTTCAAGTTGAAGTTGCCTTGCCTTGGCGTTGAATTCATGTATCAAGAGAGGGGCGCATGCCCCTTTCTTTTATAACTTCCCTAGCCCTTCACGCCCCCTTATTTCCTTCCATAGCTTGGCGCAATTCCTTACATGGAATTGCCAAAAGAATCCTGCCACCTCCTCTCTTGAATTGGCGCAAGAAGAAGCTTGGAAACAATCATGCTTCTTGCCTTATCAAGAGAGGTAATTTGAGTTCAATTAGTATTTGGACTTTCTATATGTGATTGGCGCATGCATCCAAGAAGTTTCCAAGCATTACATGCCTTCATATCAGCCCATGCGTCCAAGAAGTTTCCAAATATGAAATCCGAAAATCACTAGGATTCATTGGCGCAAATTCCATGTATGGAATTATGCCATGTGCCAAGGGAGAACCCTACTCCCATTAGGATTCCAATTTGCCTTAATTAGATTAAATCTTCAACTCCTAATTGGATTTGATTTCAATACTAATTAGGCTCAGGAATTAAATCCTTATTGGATTAGGATTTACGCCCAACACAATGGGCCTTATCCAAATCCAATTCTCATTAGGATTTGAATCCTAGTTGGATTAGGATTTGCGCCCAACCACTATGGGCCTTATCCAAAACCAAATTCTTATTAGGATTTGAATCCTAATTGGATTAGGATTCTAACTCCTAGTAGAATTAGGATTCCAACTCCTAATTACATTAGGATTCTAACTCCTAGTTGGATTAGGATTCTAATTTCTAATAGAATTAGGACTCCAACTCCAAATTAAATTAGGGTTCCAACTCCTAGTTGGATTAGGATTCCAATTCCTAATAGGATTAGGATTCCAACTCCTAGTTGGATTAGGATTCCAATTCCTAATAGGATTAGGATTCCAACTCCTAATTAAATTAGGATTCCAATTCCTAACAGGATTAGAATCCTAACTCCTAATTAAATTAGGATTCCAACTCCTAGTTGGATTAGGATTCCAACTCCTAATTAAATTAGGATTCAAATCCAACATAGTTTATAATCCCAAGTCCAAGTCCAACTCCCATACAGAGTATAAACTTGGCCAGGATATACATAAACCCATGAATCTCAATTGGACTCAGATTCAACATTGAATCTGTCTTGGACTTAGAATCAGAATGAACTCAAATATATTCTAAGATATCCAGATCAAAATATAACATCAAGAGTCTATTGCGTGTGACCCCGTAGGATCCATATGACGATGGTAATGATGATTAAACATCATAAGTAATGAGAGGTATCTAGCAACACATCACTACTACACATGTCATAGGACTAAAGTCATCTTGGCAACCAACTCCCTAACAAGCAACGAGGATTCTCATGCATTCTAGATCCCTTTGACTAAATTGATATCTTGTCATTGGATTAGTCTCATATTTATTAATCCGACCTATTGGTCATGACTCAAACAGTATGGCCATACATTCCTGTCATGCACCAATGAGGTGGGGCGCCCCAAAGTGGATATCATGCTTCCAATTAGGGAAGGGGCAAATCCTACTATTACTCATTCATATCTCTATATGACTTATGATATACCCAGTGACAGCCGTTTTGATCACCCAATTACGGAGAGATGTAAGACTATATCAAAACACATCTGTCATCATATCTAGACATGAATACCTTAAGTCTAAGGATCAATGCAAACCTCTTGCAAGTGAGATTGACCTGTTGACTAGACAAGTCAATCCTCACGGTGGGTCACTCTAGTGCAACTAATGCTGAAGCACTTGTATGTCTGCATTACTATGCCTCGCACCTAACCAGTCCATACACCAGTCTCACATGTATCAAAGCTGTCCCTTATCGGCTAAAGCACCTTGACTGAGGATTACAATGAGAATGGATCCAACCAAACTCCTAGGACATTATTTATGCAATTCAATATATCAACGCCGGTAAAGCAATCTGCATAATAACAACCATGTCTTTATCAATTATATCAATTCTATCAAAGTACATTCAAATAATACTGGACCATGTTCATATGTTGGTCTACAGGGCATAAACACTTACAATCTCCCACTTGCACTAAGACCAAGGGCAATTGGATTTATCCAATCCCATGTCTCTAGTATGACTTATTTAGCTTCTGCTGCGCCAAAGGCTATGTCAGTTGGTCTTCTAGACTGCTATCTGTGTTTATTTCGCAAATTTGAACATCACCCTTCTCCATGATCTCTCAGATCAGGTGATATTGCAGTAGTACATACTTGAGTCCTAAGTTCTCTTGCTTGTGCTATGGCCACAACAAGAATTATACTGGACCCTTAAGCACTAGGAACTAAATCAATTTCAAGTGAATGAAGCTGCTTCCTTGGCTGCCACAAGAAGCTGCAATGTACTCAGCCTTAATTGTAGAATTCTGCCACCACAATAAGGCAAGACGCAAATCTTGGCTGTGAACGATAGTCATTAGACTGGAACGAAGTATCAGTGTACCCCTGTACACAAAGTTCTTCCTATTTATCACAGACTAGACCCCAATCCTTTGTACTTCCCAAGTATTTAAGGATTGCTTTCACAGCTATCTAGTGTTAAGCACTAGGATCTAATTGGAACTTACTAGCTATGTTCCAAGCTTCCAAGCATTCGCCACATATAGTCTTGTGCATGTTGAACAAAACATGATCTATCCCATACCCAATGTATTAGGATTATAGACTCATGTTATCTCTCTCCTGCTGTGTCAAAGGACATAGCATCTTCAAGAGAATCAAACCTTGTCTTCCTGGAAGGTATCAACTTTTGGAATCACCCAATATGAACCTCTCTAGAATCTGCTAGATGAACGTAGATTGACTAAGGGAAATGACTTTCTTAGATCCCCATCTATATATCCTTATGCCTAGGATATAGGCCGCATTCCCTAGATCATTCTTCTTGAAATACTTCCCAAGCCTTTACTTCACCGCATGAAGAGCTGGGATGTCATTTTATGTGAGGAGAATATCGTCAACATGTAGAACAAGAAATACTATGATGCTCCCACTGATCTTCTTGTAAACATAGGCTCCTTTTTTAAGATGCTTGCATAGACCATGCATATCTTTATGGCTACTATATGAAAACCTTCCGGCTAATTCCATGTAGACATCCTCTTCCAGACATCCATTAAGAAAAGCAGTTTTCATAACAGCATGCTATAACAGAATATGCAATTATAACAAGCAGATACCTAATAGACTGAAACATCGCTAATGAAAAATTTCATTACTATCCACCCAGTGGACTTGCCTGAAATTTTATTCACTATCTTGCCATTATAGGTAATAGTGTTACCTACTATGTCTCTCTTCCTTTGAAGACCCATTTATAGCCTATGGGTGTTACCCCTTTGGTGGCTCAACCAAGTCCCAGACTTGATTAGCAGACACGGAGTCCATTTCGGTCTTTCATGGCTCTTAGCCATTTCTCGGAATCTAGTCCACTGACTGCCTCCGCTTCCCCATAAGTCTTAAGTCCATCCTTAATGAAAAATTCGTCATGCCCACAACTTGTGAGTGCATTTCGAATCCATCCTGACTTATGTGGTTCCTGTGTTTCTTGAACCTCAGGTTGACTTTCAACTTGTATGTGAGATTCTTCTCTCCATTTGTGTCCAATTGTATTGTGGTTGATTTTGGACCTTGTCCTAATCAAATCTACTCCCACTAGCTCCTTTCAAAAGATATTTCTTCTTAAGAAAGACAGTAGTTTGAGCAACAAATATTTTTATTCTCATAGGGATAGAGATAGTACCCTTTGGTACCCCACAAACACACACTGTGGAGTGTCAGAACCATTGCTTGCATGGCATCAAAAGGAAGTAAATTTGCATGACTCTTCAAAGATGGAACCATGTCTAACATGTTCCTCTTTCCTTCTTTGAATACACCATTCAGTTGTTGTTTTCCAGGAGGAGTAAGCTGTGAAATAATTCCACACTCCTTAGGATAGTCATCAAATTCCTCATTAACCACCTTGATCCAATCAAAGTGCTTAATGGATCCTCCAATTTGATTCTGCACTTCATTTCTGTACTTCTTGGATATTTCCAAAGTTACACCTAATGAAGTATACAACACCTCATAGTGCTTGTTTCCATGGGTCCACACATATTGTTGTGTAATAGATCCAACAAGCCACTGACACTTCCACCATTCTTGGTGAAGGGAGCATATGTCACTTTGTCAATTAAACAAGACTCACATGTATCACAATCCTGAAAGGATAATTGTAACGTCCCTCATAATCACACCCCACACGCATACAAATAAAAATACGGGGTTTTAAAAATTTTTTCTCTGCCATTAAAACACAAGAAGAAAGCGGCATCGAAGGACATTACTACGGAACTGAAAACCGCACAGAACTGAGTAGGATCGATTACTAGGAAATAGAAATCCGGAAATCCAGAAAATCCGGCAGCAAGTATATTAAATTACTGCTGCACAGACCCACATATCCTGGAACAAAATAAATGTCCACACTACACATATGTGGAGAACACAAATTTCAGAAATATTGCAGAAACTGATTATTCAGATACCAAATACAACAAAAAAAACTCGGTCACACATCTCAAAGTATTCCGACTACAATAAATCTCAAATCGGACATTTCAGAATAATAACAATTTTAATTATCATGAATCCAAAACTCGTATCCAACAATTAACACGAGACAACTATAACATAATATAATATCCTGAAAACAGGCATAAGCCCTCAGGAGATAAAATATGTCATATAATTAAGTTAGGCACGCAGGCCTGATAGATCTTTAGAAGACAACTCTTAGAAATTTTATAAAACATAGCATCATAACAAATTAAGTAGCTGTAGCAATCACTGTCTTGATGTCTCACCTGAAAATATTTAAACAACGGGGGTGAGCTAAAAAGCTCAGTGAGTA
>CM050441.1:30924501-30941776 GCA_027562315.1 Costus pulverulentus | reverse complement strand
GCAAAAGCTGGTATCTAGCTGGCTTTGTCCCCTTTGCTCCAAGGGGGAGGGTGGCGGTTAGATATGAAGAATGATTAGGTCCACATGGATGACAACTTGGAGGGTGAAGCTTGGGTGGATTTGTTGAGGGTGCTCTTCATGGTGGGTTGGGTTTGGATGTGGCGCCTCTTTGATGTAGCTTGACCTGATTTTGACTTCAGTCCCAAAATGGAGTGTCCTAATCTATTACATTAATCGCATGAGCTAACCTACCATACATAAGTGGCGGATCCTAGAAATGTAACTACATGGTGTAATTGGAGGGTGGATCTAACCTACCACATGATGCACCCTAATCTAAGACAAAATAAGCAAAATGGGGTTCTAAGGAAGTCGTGTCTAGGGGCTAGGATAGCCATACCTAGAGAGCTTCTTTCGAACCCGGGTGGATCTCCGAAGATCCTATCTCGGCCCAACATCAGCCTCACATCCCCAGATCCTGATAAAGGTGAGATTAGGGCGTCTCTCACTCCATACTTCATATGGTATCTTGGAGACACTCTTAGATGGAAGGTAGAGTTGCATGACTCATCATACATCGAACCTTGTCCAACAAAGTTTGATTTCTCCTTTCAGACACATCATTCCATTGGGGTGTTCCAGGAGGAGTGAGTTGGGATAAAATCCCACACTCTCTCAAATAGTTAAGAAACTCACCACTCAGGTACTCTCCACCACGATCTGATCGAAGAGCCTTAATGGATCTACCAAGTTGGTTCTCTACTTCATGTCTGAACTCTTTGAACTTCTCAAACGATTCAGACTGATGTCTAATTAGGTAGACATAACCAAATCTACTGAAATCATTAGTAAATATGATGAAGTAGTTGTGGCCTCCTCTGGCTTGTTTATTGAATGGCCCACACACATCGCTATGTATGAGATCCAATAAACCTCCTGCCCTTTCACCAGTCTTGGTGAAAGGCGCCTTTGTCATTTTTCCTAACAAACAAGGCTCACATGTATCAAATTCCTCCAACGAACTTGAACCTATCAACCCATTTGCATGGAGTTGTTGGATGCGATTCTTGTTTATATGGGCTAATCGACAATGCCATAGGAAAGGACCAACTGAACCACTCAGTTTGGTCCTTTTACTATTTATGTTACATATTGAGTTATTCATATCTAAGACATATAGACCATTGCATAAAGTACCCTTCCCATAGAACATATTTGCAAATGAAAAAAGAACAAGAGTTCTTATTTATTTCAAACTTAAATCTCTTCTTTGCCAAGCAAGGAATGGATACAAAGTTCTTAGTAAGTGAAGGTACAAAATAGCAATTATCTAACTCTAACTGAAGTCCAGATGGCAGGGAGAGAGTCAAAACTCCTACAGCAACAGCAGCAACTTGTGCCCCGTTTCCAACCCGTAGGTCAATCTCTCCAGGCCACACCAATCTACTTTTCTTGAGCCCATGCATATTTGTACAAATATGAGCTCCACATGCTATATCCAATACCCATGACATAGAAGTAGAAAGGTTGACTTCTGTAATATAAATACCTGAGTATGAAGACGAAGCCTTCTTCTCATTCTGAAGTCGCACCATGTCCTTCAACATGTGAGGTGGCCCTCCACATGAATAACACTTTTTGTTCTTGATCCATTCCATCTTTAATTTCAGTTCCTTGGTCAAGCCTTTTGGCTCAACGCATTGAATATCAACTTTAGGAGGATTGAGCCTAACCAATTCATTAAAGAGCTGTCTTAGATTAGTAATAATTTCAGAGGCATTCTTCAATTCATATTGCCCTTGAAGCTCGGGCGACATGTTGGTTAGCATCAATTGTGCAACCTCCAGAGTATCAGCCTGATGCTTATCATAAGCATCCCTCTCAGCCGCTAAGGCCGAGCATGGAAGTGGTTCAGGAATGGGCTGCTCAAGGACATAGAGCGTTCTCTCGAGCTTGAGCACAATTCTCAATTTCATATACCAATCCATCAAGTTGGTTCCAACCAACTTGTCCTTCTCAAGGATAGATCGCAGTGACCAACCGCTATTGTTCGTTGCCATTGTTCTACAACAACCAAGAAACAGCAGATTAGCACTACCTCAAATCATTTAAACTGGACTTGTTTTAAATGATTATGGCTCCCACTATTTTAATCGAATTGACAACCCATAAAGTCAATCGGGAAGTTTAAGACTTCCTAGTGAGATGGCATCCCTTTTCCACATGAGGCTTCGCGTCCCACGAGGCTGGGATGAGATGCACAAAGTAACCCATGCTTCCTAAGGTGGGCACGCCGGCCGATTGCTCCAAGCAATTCCCCTTATTGAGACAGTCTAGGCATTTTATGTCCAGCGAGGGCTGGATACAGCATGAAACCCTAACCTCTCAATGATGCCTCTAGAGTTCCACCATATGCCCAGCACATGTGAAAATTAGTCAAATCCATTCCTAACCATTATGCCCAGGGCCAACGAGTTTCCTTGCGAAGGCACACCCGATTAAAACAAACTAGGGAAACCATTGCCACCACGCACTTTCTAAAGATAAGTGGGTGTGTCCCACGAGGGTGGGAAATAGTTCACAACACCATTGATCGATAGCTTAGTGAGGGCTACGCGTTAGAAGACTACTAGACTTGATATTTATTTATGAGGGTTTTTGAGGTCTCATCAGTTTTATCTTATGTCTAACATTACAGGCATGAAATCCTATAGTGATAACATAACGATAAAACAGGCATGCTTTAGCAGATATCGAAAGCAATAAATGAATGATGTGATCATAGCCTATTCAAGACTTTGAACCAACCCATGCTAAAAGGAGGTTCAACTCTTGAGCTAGGATTCAAGCCCCAATACCAGACCTAGCCTGGCCGACCTCTAGCTCTATCTTCAAGGTTGGCTCCAAGGTCCTTCTCTCATGGTTTAGCTCTCAAACGCTAGGGGTACACCCCAAGGTTCGGCCAATGCCATGGTCTTCCTCCAAGGAAGGTGCGCCATCTAGCAAGTCACAAGAGGGATAGCACACAAGCACAAGGCTCGGCCAAAACCTATCTTGCGCCCCCATGCAAGGATGCGCCACCTTTGAAGCTTGTTGCGCCACCATGCAAGGTACGCAAGCTTCATGCATGCGCCTAGCTCGAAGTACATGCGACACCCTAATCTTCTTCTTAGTTAAAAGCAAAAGGAAAAGCGGCACGCAGGCCTCACAAGGATACATCACAGGCATGCAAAAGGGGTTTGACTCATGATCACAACATTATGCACAAATAAGGTATCTACACATGCAATTCTACATGCTCATGAAAAACATAAAATCTGAAATTTTACTTTTTCATAAAATCAATCTCTTTTCCTCATCTTCTTATCACAAATCTTTTTGTTATTTGCGATTAAACTTTCATGATGATTTCAAAAATCCTTTCGGCTGGCAATTTTGTCAGATCAAGTACCATAGCTGATATATACTCATATGTCTGCATTAGCATCGCGTGCCTAACCAGCCCATATACCAGTCTCTCAAGTACCATAGCTGTCCCTTATCCACTAAGGTACATCGACTGGGGACAATCTTTTGAGCACAGATCTAATCTGTCTCTAGGGACATTATCATGTAAGTACATAATCGCAGATGTACACAAACAACGCTAATGACAATATCAGAGTGAAGCAGTACACAAGTGGACCAATACTAGGTCTCAGGGCATATACACCAACACCCTAGCCGAGCCCTCTTGTACACATCTTCTCCTCTTGGCATGGACATCAAGTGGGGCAAAAGCTAGGGCTTCATCTTCCATCAAGGCCGCAAGTCTTCTTCCTTCGTTCCTCCTTAGCGCAAACAAAGGCAAGACTTGGTGGCTTCTTCCTTCCTTCTTCCTCCTTGGCACATCCTTTCTTGGTGGTGGCGCAAGTGATCTAGGAAGGCTCTCCCTTGGCGTGGATCTTCTTCCCGAGGCTAGCACAAGGTGTGGAAGAAGAGAACTCAAGCATCGGCTGTGTGCGAGACTATAGAGGGTGAACACTTGGGCACCTACATTGCTTCTCTTGATTTGCTTCTAAAGTATCATCTCCTATTCAACGTGTCGACTCCCTTGCTTGACTCCATCTTCTGGGTTTTTTTGGGACTGGCCAGTTTCCGAGATTGCTTCCACTATGTATGTTTATAAAATTTTAAAATCCCCAGGGTTTCCCAACAGTGGTATCAGAGCAACTTGCGAGACTCGAATGGTGTTTATTGCTTTCTTGGATACTCCCATGTCATAAGTTCTCTTTCAAAAATTCTACATATGACTCATGGTTTTTCAAAGTAGGAAAAATTGTAAGTTTCTTGTTCCTAACTTCTCTTTGATTTCTTTTGGTTTTCTACCTTCTTCACATGACTAGGATAGACTCATATGTGGAAGAAATAATTTCTCCTCTCATGGTGGGATAGACCCATCATGAGAGACTTGTTGAGATTATGCGGGGCATGGACTGGGTGATTGCCCTAATCTTAGCATGTTAAGGATTACAAGAAGGGTAACGGGTATGCCACTTGTAGACTCCTGAGAGAAACAAATAACCAAAGGATTTGTGATAAGAGGTTGAGGAAAAGAGACATGTTTTGATGAAAAATTAAAATTCAGATTTTTTGTTTTTCATGAGCATATAGAAAAGCATGAGATAGGTATCTTGCTTGTACATGGCGTTGTGGTCATAGTCAAGCCCCTTGTATGCCTATGATGTATTTGTGTTAGGTCTGCGTACCACTTTTTTCTTTTTCTTTGTAAAATTGAAGATTAAGGATTCATCATCACCTTTGCACATCCACCTTGCTTGGAGCAACTTGGTTGATGGCGGCATCAAAGAGTAAGGCATTGACCGAACCCTTCATGGGACACTTCTAGGGTTTCCCTAGGGGTGTTTCTAGGGTTTGAGAGCTATACCTTGACTTGGAGGACCTTGGAGCCGAGCATGGACGAGGATCTTAGTGGCAGCTAGGTTAGGTCTTATTGGGGCTTGTCACCTAGGTCAAGCATTGAACATCTTTGGCATGTGTTGGTTCAATGTGTTGATTAGGCTATGACCACATCACTTGTTTACTGCTTTCCTTATCTGCTAAAGCATGCCTGGATGTGTTTTATCTTATTGTTATCACTATAGGATTGCATGCCTATAATATTAGACAAAAGATAAAACTAAGAGGATGAGACCTCAAAAACCCTCAAACAAAATATCAAGTCTGAAATAAGTCTTCTAACTCGTAGCCCTCATCAAGCTATCGATCAGTGATGTTGTGCACTGTTTCCCACCCTCGTGGAACACACTGATGACTCTAAATTTCATAGTGTTTTTTCATACTTATTTAGTAGTCTCTTGAACCATAATCTCACTCTCTTGCATTGTTTTTATACCTTTTTACCAAATACTTCGGAATCTACACAATCTTTGGTTTTTGAATAATTTCAGGCAAAAAAGCATCATTATCACTAGTTTTCAAGCAATCCCAATGCATGAACGAGTTCTAGACATCAAGGGGAGTTTACACAATAAATTTTAAGTCAAAAGGGATCTTCTAGCAAAAATACGGCACTACCGTATTTTTGGGTGCAAACCCCATGGTACCGTATTTCTCATCAGACTACGGTCAGAAATTTGAGGTGAAATACGGCACTGCCGTATGAAACTACACGCTGCCGTATTTTCAAGCAATTTCAACCAGAGAGTTTCGGCAAGAATACGGCACCGCCATATGAAACTACACGCTGCCGTATTTTCCAGCGATTTCAACCAAAGAGTTTCGGCAAGAATACGGCACCGCTATATGAAAGTACATAGTACCGTATTCTATGACAAAGTTGAATAGAAAGTTTTAGCACGAATACGGCACTATCGTATTTTTGAGAGAAATTATCATGGTACCATATTTTCGGCCCAAATCTTACAGAAGAATAATACAGCACTACCGTAATCCAGATACGGTACCGTATTTTGAAACCCAGATTCCTGAGTTTTCCTCCGCGAATTTAAAAACATGATTTCTCAAAACTTATGGCACCAGTTGAAGATCCAAAAAAAGGGGAAGACTCAGGATAAGTAGGCGAAAGTTTACGAAGCAAAAAAAACAATTTTGATCGAGGACTTAGAGAGAATTTGGAAAAATCGCCGCCGCGCTAGGGTTCATCACTGTTCGCTGCACAGATCATCTCCGGCCATGATTTTTGAAAGGAAGCTTCACCTGAGGAAGAAGAACACGCCACAGAAGTTCCAGAGCGAAAGGAGACTGATCGAAGGAGAAATCATCAAAAACACACTCACGACACTGTTCATCGCGACTGTGAAAACAATTTCGGGTTGCATTTCTGTTGCAACCCTGTTTCATAATTTTTACTCCTTCTTTACTGTCTCTAATCATTCAAAAACTATGTTTTGCTGTGAATCTTTCGTCATGCTAGCTTAATTTCCCCTTGGGACATGGGGTGTAATTCTCTTGATATTTCAATGACTAGATAATTTTTCTACATCAATATATCTTTGCTATGGTTATTTTGCTAAAGCAATTCATGCCTTTAATCATTTTTAGTATCATACATTAACATGTTTTGGAGTTTTATGCTATGGACTGAGAAGATGATATCATAGAACTTGGAACCCTAGAATTTATAATAAGAACTCATCGCAAGAGATTGGTTGTGTTCTTATATTTAGGTTTTAGAAGTTAATTTCTTGTTGATGTTATGACCTGGAATTATTATTGTTTCAGACATGAAAACATGTTAGAGATAGATGTTAGATTGTTGGAAAACCTTAAGCAAAACTTGTGAAACTAAGGTGCGAGAGTGCTTAGTTTCACTTGAGATCTTGGCATTGAGATGGAATGCAGGAGAGTGATTCTCAATCTCTTTAACCAAAATTCACTTATACTTAGCATCGAATTAATCTTGCGCGAGAGTGAGGATTGTTTTTTGTAAATTGATTGCACGAGAGTGAGTTGGTTTGTTTATCAAGTGAATTATATCTTAACCATGACAAAAATAAATTGATGAATCTTTAATCATGTCTAGTCATAAATATCTTGATGAATGAACCCCTAGTCCCGATTCTCTCATTCTGATTTTCTCCAATACTCATTTGATTGCTATTTTCACGATTCTCGATTCGCTTAGCTAGTGAAAACTCAATTAGTCAGTACTTAACAACAAGGTCTCTGTGGTTCGATATCTTAATTATTACTTCGAGTATCCGTGCACTTGCAGAGTACAACAAGTTTTTGGCACCATTGCCGGGGACCTTGGTTTTGTTGATATTGATATAATTGTTAGTATTGCTAGACTAAGTCTTTGTTCTTTTTTGTTTCTACTATTTTTCAGTGATAGATTCTGAGTTTCTTTTAAGCACTACAATTTATGAACTTTTCTGACTTTCTACTTGTTTATGCGCAAAAATCTTAGGTCAGGACCATTAGTTCCTTTTGATTCTGAAATTAATAGAACTCTTAGATTGCGCAGGAAGTTGAGATTTGCAGAAGGGTGAGAAGAAGAATCCATCGTGGCAGAGAGGAGAACACTTAGAGACTATGCAGCCCCTAGTACACAGGGAATTCGTTCTAGCATTACCAGGCCTGCTATAGATGCAAACAACTTTGAGATTAAACCAGCGTTCTTGTCAATGATCCAATAGAATCAGTTTGGAGTATCTCCTTTGGAAGATCCAAACCAACACTTATCCCTTTTCCTTGAATTTTGTGACACCATAAAAATCAATGGTGTATCTGATGATGCTCTTAGACTAAGACTGTTTCCTTTTTCTCTCAAGGACAGAGCAAACGCTTGGCTTCATTCACATCCAACTGGAACATTCACTACTTGGGAGCGGCTGTCAAATGCCTTCTTGCAGAAGTATTTTCCTCCCAGTAAGATGGTTCAGTTGAGGAACCAAATCTCAGGCTTTGCTCAGAGAGATGGTGAATCATTCAGTGAAGCATGGGAGCACTTCAATGAGTTACAATGGAAGTGCCCTCATCATGGACTAGAAGATTGGGTTTTAATTCAAACTTTATATAATGGTTTGCTCTACAACACACACTTAACTGTTGATGCTGCTGCAGGGGGTGCACTGATGAACAAGACTGTTGATGCTGCATATGCCTTGATTGAAGAGATGGCATGATCAACACATACTCAGAAAGGAATTTCAACCAGGTGACTTCGTTCTTTTGTTTAATTCTAGATTGATACTTTTTACTGATAAACTTAAGTCTCGGTGGTCTGGGCCTTTTCAGGTGAAGAAGACTTATCCATACGGCGTCGTCGATATATGGAGTGAAGAGAAAGGAGAATTCAAGGTTAATGGACAGAGATTGAAACACTACTATCATGGAGAACAGATTGAAGAAGGGGAGAACTATTTACTTGATGAAATACAAGCAAATCCAAGTGTGAAAAGGTCAAGCTAATGACCATTAAATTAGCGCTTCTTGGGAGGCAACCCAAGCGATTTTTCTTCTTTTCTTTCTTCTTTTTCTTCTCTTTTCATTTTTATTCCCTTTGATTTTGGTTTGTTTTAGCTTAAATTTGCTTTATTTAGGGTTAATTATTCTTTTTCTCATTTTTAGAAATTTTTAGAAAATTTTTAGTGAATTTTTGCATCTTCATTTACAAAATACGGTAGTACCGTATTTTTGATACAAATTCTCATGGTACCGTATTTTGCAGCTGTTTTTGAACAAAAAAATTTTGGGATTTCACAGCAGTACCGTGGACGTTTGCACGATACCGTATTTTTAGTTGTTTCTTTATAGAAGGTTTTTACCAGAATACGGCACCACCGTACTTTTGAGCGATATTAGCACGGTACCGTATTTTTCGCCGTTTTGGAACAAAAAGTTTTTGTGATTTCACAGCAGTACCGTGGACGTTTGCACGGTACTGTGTTTTTGGGAAGATTTCAACAAAGAGTTTTTGCATTATACGGCACCACCGTGGGAGAATACACGGTGTCGTATTTGTCGCGTTTTCTTGCACAGAACCTGTAGCCATTCTACGGCACTACTGTATTCACCATACGGTACCGTATTTTCGTCCGACCCCACTTGTTCACGTGGCGTATTTAGGGTTTGGTGCACTGTTCTTATGGCTTCTTCGCCTGATTTCGTGCCGACCCTACGTTTTTCTTCGAGCTTTCGCTTCTCTAGCCTTCGTATATGACCTCTCTCTACAACTTTCATCCGTTTCCAAGTGAAGATCTTGACGATTTCAAGCTTGATCGAGCTCGTTTTCAAGCGCGCTGAAGGTTTTCCGCCGCGATTTCGCCCCTCTCGATTCTTCCCGTTCGAGCGACGATTGGCTCGCTACCAGGCTCGGAGATCTTCAAGGAAGAAAGGAGATCATACCCCAAGAGAATTTAAAGCTAAATCTTCCACTAGAAATCTAGATTCGAAGTGTGAAAACCTGCCCTGTTTCCAGCCGCGCGCAACCTTCGGTAACATTTTCAGTTCCTAGTTTTTCTTCAGTTAGTACTTGTTTCTTTTGCATTATACCATGTCACCTACCAAGAGGATGTGAAAGAAGAAAGGGAAAGCCCTCGTTGAACCTCCAGTGCCACCACCGAATCTGTTCAGTATCATGTTTCGAGATGAGGAGCAAGAGCAAAGATACAACATACTACTTGCTCGATGCATTGTAAAAATAAAATATACTGATGTTAGAGCTTTAGAGACCCTTGGATTGAAAGGTGATATGTTTTGGATATATGACAAAATGGGTTTGAGAGAATTTTTTGAAATGATGCCTGAAACATACTTACCTGTTGTTCTAGAATTTCTTAGTAGCCTGGAGGTAAGTTGGGAGGAATACATAGATCACACAGCTGAAGGAGAGATCAGATTTAGGATGATGAATGAAGAGAGGAGGCTCTCTTTCAAGGAAATTCGGCGTATATTTCACTTCCCACGAAAGGGACACACAGAACCACCCATTGGATTCATTGAGCATATCTTTTGGAACCAGATCTCATCAGACAGCAGATTTTCAGCATCAACAGCAAGAGCCTCAAGAATATCAAACCCCTGCATCAGATTTGCCCATCGCATTCTCGCACACACCATATTCGGGCGAGGAGACAGCGATGGTATTGTCACTCATGCTGAGTTATTCCTGCTTTGGAGTATGCTTCATGCTTACACAGTGGATATAGCTTTCTTTTTCATGAGACACCTTAATCTCTCTGTCGAAGTTTACTTATATTAAACATTGAATAGATCTTGCACGAAAGTGAAGATCGTTCTTTGTAAATTGACTGTGCGAGAGCGAGTTAATTTCTTTAGTAAGTAAGCCATATCTTTACCATAACGAAAATATATTGATGAACATTTGATGGGTAAACCCCTCTTGATGATTAGAACTCGTTCATGCATTGAAATTGATTGAAAACCAGTGATAATGATACCTTTTTGCCTGAAATTGATCAAAAACAAAGAAAGGTGTAGATTCTGAAGTATTTGGCAAATAAGGTATAAAAATAAAGCAAAAGAGCAAGATTATGACTCAAAAGACTAGCAAATGAGTATGAAAAATACTATGAAATTTAGAGTCATCAAGTAACAATCATGCTAGTGGACAGAATGAAAATAGAGGGTATCAGCAGAGGCAACCAATTTAGAGTCAACCCCAAAAATCTAGTTTAGAGGACATGTTTGAAAAATTCATGGGTGCTCAGATGAAGCAAAATGAGGTAGTTTCAGAGAGTCTTAAGGAAATTAACTCTAGGTTAGATGGTGTTGTTGCTCACAATAAGATTTTAGAGACTCAGATAACACAACAGGCTACCACAGCTTATAGACCCCAGGGAAATTACCTGCCAAATCTAAACCTAACCCTAGGGAACATTGTAATGCCATCACAACTAGGAGTGGAAAACAGTTAGAGGACCCCCAGGGGACCATTAGATGATGATGAGGAAGAGCCTAATGTTAGACCTAGCCGTGAACTAGTTTTGGAATCACAACCTGCACATGTACTATCCCATCCTAGCTCTCCACCTTCTAAGGAGGATGAGCCTTTACAGAATTGTGGTTTGCCTTGTGAAGTTGATATTCCTAGACCTAGTTCACCACCACCATATAGGCCACCTATTCCTTTTCCCCAGAGGATTGTGCAAGCTAAGCTAGATAGGCAGTTTGGGAAGTTTTTAGATGTTTTGAAAAAATTGTATATTAATATTCCATTTACTGATGCCTTATCTCAAATGTCTTCATATGCAAAATTTTTGAAAGAGATTTTATCTAATAAAAGAAAAATAGAGGACTATGGTACTGTGGCACTAACTAAGGAATGTAGTGCTCTTATTCAAAATAAGTTACCACCGAAATTAAAGGATCCAGGTAGTTTTTCTATCCCCTATTTGATTGGAAGTGTAGCTTTCGACCAAGCCTTATGTGATTTGAGAGCCATTGTTAGTCTAATGCCTTTATCTGTGTGCAGAAAACTAGATATGGGAGCTCCTAAACCTACTTCAATATCTTTGTAGCTCGTCGATCGCTCAGTGAAGTATCATGTAGGTATTCTTGAGGATGTTCCTATCCAAGTTGGTAAGTATTTTGTACCCACTGATTTTGTGGTTCTTGAGATGGAAGAAGATGCGAAGATGTCTATTATTCTTGGTAGACCATTCTTAGCCATTGCAGGAGCACTTATTGATGTAAAGAATGGTAAACTCACTCTGAATATTGGTGATAACAAAATTGAATTTGATTTGAATGATTCATTGAAAAAACCTTCATATGTTAGTTCATGTTGTAGTGTTCATGTTGTTGATGATGTGGTTTATGATCTTGGTTTTTTGTTTGATGATCCTTTTAATTCTGCTTCTGATTCTGATTTTGATACTGGTTTTTGTGAAAATTCTTGTAAAGAAATTGATGATTCTGATTTTGATGATGATTCTTGTGATGAAACTCATGATATTTTGGATTGCACTATATTTGATGATGAAAAAGAAAAAATTCCAAAAATAGAACTTAAGGCTTTACCTAATAATCTTCGCTATGAATTTCTTGGGCCTAACTCTACTTACCCTGTTATTGTTGATGCTCAATTAGATAAAAGGGAGACTGATTTGCTCTTGAAGGAGTTGAGGGTTCACAGAAAGGTAATTGGGTATACCATTGATGACTTGAAAGGAATTAATCCTTCCTTTTGTATGCACAGGATTCATATGGAGGATGAGCATAAGCCTCATGTGGATTTCCAAAGAAGACTCAACCCATCTATGAAGGAAGTTGTAAAGAAGGAAATATTGAAATTGCTTGATGCAGGTATTATCTACCCTATCTCAGATAGTAAGTGGGTAAATCCTATACATTGTGTTCCTAAAAAGGGGGGTGTCACAGTTATGAAAAATAAAGATAATGAGTTGATCCCTATTAGAACAGTTACTAGGTGGCGCATGTGTATTGATTATAGGAAATTAAATACTGCCACTAGGGAAAAGACCACTTCCCCTTACCTTTTATTGATCAGATGGTTGAGAGACTTGCTAAGCATTCTTATTTCTATTTTCTTAATGGATATTCTGGGTTTTTTTTCAAATTCCCATTCACCCTGATGATCAAGATAAGACCACCTTTACTTGCCCCTATGGTACTTTTGCTTATAGAAGGATGCCTTTTGGATTGTGTAATGCACCTGCTACTTTTCAAAGGTGTATGATGGCAATATTTACTGAATTTATTGAAGATTTTATGGATGTTTTTATGGATAATTTTTTCTGTTTATGGTTTTTCCTTTGATGATTGTTTGGCTAATTTATCTCGAGTTTTGCAGAGGTGTGAAGAAACTAACTTTGTCCTTAACTGGAAAAAGTGTCATTTCATGGTTAGACAAGGGATAGTTTTGGGTCACCTTATTTTAGAGAGAGGGATTGAAGTCGACAAGGCCAAAGTTGAAGTGATTGAGAAGTTAGCACCACCCACCATGGTTAAGGAGATTATAAGCTTCTTGGGACATGCCGGATTTTACTGGCGTTTTATCAGGGATTTTTCTAAACTTGCTAAACCACTCACTGATTTACTTTGTAAAGATGCTAAATTATGCTTTGATGAGAAGCGTTTGTTTGCTTTTTAGGAACTTAAGAAGGCCCTAACATCAGCACCTATCATGCAGCTACCTGACTGGGAATTGCCTTTTGAGCTTATGTGTGATGCAAGTGATTTTGCTGT
Source organism: Costus pulverulentus (assembly GCA_027562315.1). Lineage (NCBI taxonomy): Eukaryota > Viridiplantae > Streptophyta > Magnoliopsida > Zingiberales > Costaceae > Costus > Costus pulverulentus. Next base: position 30,928,579 of record CM050441.1, on the reverse strand, counting down.
AGGAGCAGTTCTAGGACAAAGGAAGGAAAAGAAGCCATATGTTATCTACTATGCTAGTAAAGCTTTAAATGAGACACAGAGGAATTACACCACCACTGAGAAAGAACTTTTAGCTATTGTTTTTTGCATTTGATAAATTCAGATCTTATTTGATAAATTCAAAAGTTGTGGTGTACACTGATCATGCAGCGATTAAATATTTGATGCAGAAGAAAGACAGCAAACCGCGTCTACTTAAATGGGTTTTACTTCTACAAGAGTTTGACTTGGAGATCAAGAACAAAAAGGAACTGAAAATTTTGTTGCAGATCATCTCTTGAGGATAGTTGTAAAGAATAATAAAGGTGATATAATTAATGATTCCTTTCCTGAGGAACAGCTTTTGAGAATTGATTAGATTAAGGCTCCTTGGTATGCAGACATAGTGAACTATCTTGTTGCTAATATCTTTCCTGTTGATTTGAGTTATTAGGGCAAGAAAAGATTTTTAGCTGATGTCAAGCACTATTTTTGGGATGAGCCTTATATTTTTAGATGATGTGCAGATGGCATATTTAGGAGATGTATCCCCGAAGAAGAAATCAAGGATATATTATTACAGTGTCATGGATCATCATATGGAGGGCATGCTAGTATTGAAAGACTATTTTTAAGGTGTTACAATCTGGATTTTATTGGCCCTCTTTATTTAAAGATGCAAGAAATTTTATACTGTCTTGTGATAGTTGTCAGAGGATGGGGAACATCAACAAGAGGAATGAGATGCCTTTATCCATAATACTTGAAGTTGAAATATTTGATGTTTGGGGGATTGATTTTATAGGACCATTTACATCGTCTGGAGGTAACAAGTATATACTCGTGGCAGTAGACTATATTTCCAAGTGGGTGGAAGCCATTGCTTCTCCTACTAATGATTCTAGAGTTGTGGTAAAATTGTTTAAATGGATTATCTTTCCACGATTTGGGATCCCACGAGTGGTAATTAGTAATGGAGGCTTTCATTTTATTGAACACAGATTTTCAACTTTGCTCAAAAAATATGGGGTAAATCACAGAATTGCAACACCTTACCATCCCCAAACAAGTGGACAAGTGGAGATATCGAATAGAGAGATTAAAGGAATATTGGAGAAAACAGTGTCAAGAACAAGGAAGGATTGGGCTTTCAAACTTGATGATGCGCTTTGGGCATACCGGACTGCTTTCAAAACACCGATAGGTATGTCTCCTATTCAATTGATTTATGGAAAATCATGTCACCTTCCTGTAGAGCTCGAGCATAAGGCGTTCTAGGTGATCAAGGCACTGAATTTTGACTTGAAGAGCACGGGTGAAGAATGAAAGTTACAATTGAACGAGCTTGATGAGATTAGACTCTTTACTTATGAAAACGCAAGGATCTATAAAGAGAGGACTAAAAGATGGCATGATCGACACATACTTAGGAAGGAATTCAAACCATATGACTTTGTTCTTTTGTTTAATTCTAGATTGAGACTTTTTCCCGGTAAGCTTAAATCTCGTTGGTCGGGGCCTTTTCAGGTTAAGAAGACCTATCCATATGGAGCAGTTGATATCTGGAGTGAGGAGAAGGGAGTGTTTAAAGTTAATGGCCAAAGGTTGAAACACTATTACCATGAGGAGCAGATTGAAAAAGGAGAGAATTTTCTACTTAATGAACCACAAGCAAATCCCAGTGCAGAACGGTCAAGCTAATGACCATTAAATTAGCGCTTCTAGGAGGCAACCCAAGCACTTTTTCTTTTATTTTGGGTTTGTTTTTCTCTTAATTTGTTTTGTTTAGGATTAATTTTTCTTTTTCTCATTTTTTAGGTATGTTTTTCAGCGATTTTCTTAATTTCTGACAAATTATGGTACTACCGTAATTTTTATTACGGTACCGTAATTCCATGTTGATTTTCTACAGAAAGATTTACTTGGATTATGGCACTACCGTGATAGATTTTATAGACCGTAATTTATGTCCGTTTTCATCCAGAAAATTTTTAGATTTTTGAGCATTTTACGGCAGTGGCGTGATGATTTTCACGGTACCGTATTTTCAGACGATTTTTTACCAGAAAGTTGAGTTTTTGTAGATTTTACGGTAGTGTCGTGATGATTTTCACGGTACCGTAAAAGTGGAGCATTTTCTTACAGAAACTTTTGAGATTCTCGAACGAAATATGGTAGTGCCATAATGTCCTTCACGGAGCCGTAATTTGACACTTTTTCCTACCTAGAGTTCATTACGATTTTACGACACTAGTGTAATTCTATTACGGTACCGTAATTTGTCCGACCCCACGCGATTCTGGTGCAGTATTTAGGGTTTCGGCGTCGTGTTTTTAGGGTTTTTTGCTCGATTTCACACCGACCTCCGAGTTTCTTCGATTCCTTGCTTCCCTAATCCCTCTTGTGACCTTTCCTAGTGATTTCCAACCGATTTCTACTTGGGATTTGAGAGAATTTGAGCTCAATTATGCCAGCCTGCTGTTCTTCCGCCGTGATTTTCACCCCTTTCGTTTTCTCTCGTTCAAGCTTCGATTGATCTGCTTCTAGCTCCAGAAAGTTTTGCAAGGGATAGAAGAACATTCCTCAAGGTGGTTGGAAGTTCGATTGCAGCTCAGAAATCCAGATTTGAAGCTCGATTTCGCCCCTGCGGAAGCTCTATTCGCCAATGGGTAACAGCACTATTCATTCATTTTTCTTCAGAAGTTATTTGAGATTTTTACACGTTCATCAAGTCTCCTGTCAAGAGATTGGTTTCAAGGAGAAAGGGGAAAGCCCCAGCTGAACCCCCAGCTCCTCCATCAAACCCTTTTGGTATCATATTCAATGATGATGCTCAAAAGCAGAGGTACAATTTGCTACTCACCAGGCACATTGTTAAAACCAAATACGCTGATACCCAAGCATTGGAGCTCTTGGGATTGAAAGAGGATGTGTTGTGGATGTTTGACCGCTTTGGCTTTGAGGACACCAGGAGGGGTGGTGTTTATGGCGACGCAGGAGAGGGAGCTTCTCATGATCCCATGGACGCCGCCCAGGCCGAGGGAGATGACGAGGAGACAGATTCAGATGAGTAGAACTTTGTGAGTATCTTTCTCCTATCCTTATTGCTCTACTTATATTTTACTAATTGATACTGATTTTATACTTGTTTAGGGAAGGATGACTCTATCATGCTTCTTGTGTCCGCCGCTTCTGATTCTCGATTAGTTTTCACTGCTACATACTTTTGATTGGGTTGTATAACATGATTCGGTATTTTCTATTTGATATTACTTCGATATGGTTGTACTGAGATTCTTATGGAACTTGATTTCTTTGGGTGGTTCGATATGGCTGTACCTGATATTTTAATATTTTGGATTGATACGCTGTGATGTTTAGTAAGATATGTGATTTAGTGAAGGTGATTTTAGTATGATTTGGTAATAATGATATATATGCCTATATGGTTTGTTTAATCATGAAAATACTGCCATTATTATGCTAAAATTTTTCTTGATGATGAATTGTTGTTCATGATGATACTTGAGAATTGGAAATATATCTAAAATGGTGAGTTTATTTCTTTGATATAATCTGTTGAAATTTTCCATTGATTGATCCATGAAATTTTGGGTGAATGTATTGTTTAATGAATGAGATTTGAAAGTGAAGTAATTCTTTTGAATAAAATGAGCATATGTTGTATGATTTTTGGGTTGATATCGATTGATTTAACCTAGTAGATCATTAAAGTCCATCTTGTTATTTGTTGAGAAGAAAGAATCCAAATTCCACAAAGAAAATCAACTCCCCTATTTGGCACTGCGAAAATTTGACAATGGTACCTAAAGTTTTGGGTTGAAGTCTGAAAAGAATAACTCCTCTTCTTGGCAATGTATTTCCAATGGTACCTAAGACAAGATTTGAAGTTCAATAAGAAGTATGTATCTATGTGGGTGCATGTCATGAGAGAGATTCTTTGACATTAACTCCGCTATCTCAAGAAGAATTCTTTCTACTTAAAGAGATATGAGTTCTATTATGTTGGTTATGTGACCACTATATTCTAAATATGTCA
>CM050441.1:30901623-30914807 GCA_027562315.1 Costus pulverulentus | reverse complement strand
ATATGTATATATATATATGTGCATATATATATATATATATATATACATATATATAATTACTTTGTATTTTGGCTTTGGCGGCTGCTGGTATTGTCGTTTGCAACTTTTCTTCCATAACTTCGAGAACTGGTTTGACTTTCAGATTGGCCGATGATTGAGATTCTCATATTACTTCTTCGTTCATGGAAAAATGTGCTTCGTTTGGCCGCCTATTGATGATGCTTCAACAGCAGGCGGGCATTTATTTTGGAATACTGGAAAGGTTTCCGATAAAAAGAAATTGCTGTATTATATATAATTAACTTAAAAGAGTATTAACAATTATATCATTTAGGGGCTGAGGCTCCATTTCGCCAAGCTATCCAAAAAATATCAATTGCAGCTGTAGTAACTACTATTAATTTTATAATTAAAGTTTAGAAACAAAGATGAATATTATATTAATAATTTATATAAAATTATTAATAAAAATTTAATTAAAATATATGCTATTATATTAATAAGTTTATAATCAACAGTAGGGGTGTCCATTATTCGGTTTGACTCGACAAACCGAACTAAACCGAACCGACTAAGTCGGTTCGGTTCGATTTTTTGGCTAGTCGGTTCGGTTCGGTTCGGGCTGAGGAGGTGAAAATTTTAATCGGTTCAGTTTCGATTTAGAAGAAAGAAAAACCGTATAAACCGAACCGAACCGAATAAGATATATATAATTAAAAAAAATTATTCATAAATCATATTCATAGTTAATAGCTAAATCCTAAAGTCCGACTGCCCGACTCGTCGCTTTCCCTAACTCGCTTTCGTTCGGTTTTCCCTAACTCTTTACTCTCGTCATTGTCGCCGACTACCCGACTCGTCCGTTCCAATCGCGATTGCCTCATCACCTCATGCCCAGACGGCAAACGCCCTCCGCCCTCGCCACTCGCCAGAAGCCAGTCGCCTCCCGTCGTCCTGAGCGACCGTGCGACCGTGAGTCCTCCCCTCTACCCGACTGGCCCCGCTGCTCCGTGAGACCGTGACTCTGTCTCCCCTCTCAGCTCTTTGCTCGGTTGCTTCGCATCGATGGTGAGCACTAGGCGAGCACGGCGACGCTGACGGCAAACTCCTCTTCCCCATTCTTCATTTCCTTTTTTTCATCTGTGCCGAACCCTAATCATCGACTCATCGCCACCTGCAGTCCTGCGGCTCCTGCCTGAGCGCCTCTGCTCCTTGTTGGTATGTCAAAAAAAATTTCTTAATCGGTTTTAATCGGTTTGAACCGAACCGAACTGACCTGGTTCGGTTCGGTTCAAATCGGTTTTTACATCAAATCAGTTCGGTTCAATTTTTGAAAATTTAGAAAATCTTAATCGGTTTTCTGTTTAATCGGTTCGGTTTGAACCGATTGGACAGGCCTGATCAACAGCGTAATAAATTTATTATATCATTCCAATATGCATCAAACAATACATAAATTTTGTTCTTACACGTGGGACTTGTTATTCTTTTCTATGTTCAATTATATGACTCAAGACAAATTAAATGACTCTTGAAGCCATTGCATCTGTAAAGGGTACATACTCTTATTTGTAATTCCCAACTCATCATTAAATTCATAGAAAGTGCCCCCATATATATGGGGGGTGCCCTCCATGTAGATACATACACACAAGGCACTGAATAAAAAATATTATTTGGCCATTAGTAATCTATGTTGATTAAAAACTAAAGCAACTAATATTGATATGTGCTTGGTGTTAGGCCCAGCCTCTTTTTCGGCCCAACCCATTTGGCCCGGTCAACTGGGCTGTTGACTGGGTCAAAATCAGCCCGATCCCCAAAATGTGCGAGAAATCGGTTTCTGGCGTTCGATCGACGCATCGTACGCAAGCAGAATCGGCGACGATTCCGGCGGACGAAGGTCTGGAGCGACCTGATCGGAGGCAACGCCGGCCGGTGATGCATCGCCGGGCGTCGATCCAAGGTGGATGAAACGATGGCATGAGCTGATCGGTGGCTGCGACAGACGCGATGGGTCGACACGAGACCTGTCTTCTCGTCACGCAGCAGCAGTCGACCCAGCGGACAAAGACGAGGCAGCGGCGCTTGGTCCGGCGGGTCAAGCGGTGGAGCCGGGCAGCTACGAGAACGTGTGGCATGGGCGGGGCGTTTGTTGCAGTATGGGCGTCGCCTTCTGACAAGTCGTTGTCGCAGCAGCCACGTCTGGCAAAGTGAAGGAATCCGAGGGGCGAGCTGCCTATAAGAGAGGCAGCCTGGCGAGCTCAAGGAAGGAGGCCAGGAGGCTCAATGACAGTCAAGAAGGGCGGGACTAGATGGAAGGAGGGAGGTGCCTGTGTGGGACCGGCGACCAAGAAGGGAGAAACGGCGACAAGAGGAAGCTGAGAACGGCGGAACTCGGCGATTGGAACTCGCCGCAAACTACAGCTTCGCTCTCCCTCATTTTCTCCTCCCTATCTTCGATTCGTGGCGTTAAACCCGCCGGCGGGCAAGTGGTTGCCCTCTCCGGCGTGCTCCAGTGGTGAGGGTGGGCGATTCGGAGCAACAATGCCGGGGTTTTCCCTTAACCTCCTAGTCTTCCCTCTCCTCTCTCGCCAGTCTCTACATCAAGCCTGGTCGGCGGCCCGAGTGGACATTGTGTCCAGCCGGCGAGAAGAGGACCAAACGGGAAGTGAGGCAAGGGATGGGGAAGGCACTGCTTGTTGAGAAAGAAACGCATCGGCCACGCTCCCCACCTCCGATGACGACTTCCGGCGCTTAGAGGGGCGCCGATGAGGCTGAGGGCGAGGGGCGCGAGTTGCCTCTCCCCTGCCGCAGGCCCCTTCCCCTGCTCCGGCGGTGAGCGGGCGAGCTGCATCACGCGTCCGGCGCACGCAAACGCAGCTTCGAGCAGAGCGTCGAATGCGCATCGTGAACGAAACTAAAAGACCAGTCAACGCCCTCCGAAATTCAGAAATCAGGAGCGGGATTTTCTGACGTAGACGCTTAATTGGGCTTAAGTTAACAATGGGCCTGACAGTGGTATTAGAGCAGTCGGTCGAGGTAATTCCGGTGATCTTGCCGGCGTGAAGGAGGAAGACGATGAGCGTCTTCTCCTTCCAGACAAGAAGAGTAGGATCTGATGAAGGATCCGGACTCGACCCACTTCTTATCGTCGCATGCGCGGAGGCGCAAAACTCCTTCGAACGGTTTGTAGAGCAGCGGAAGAGCGGTAACGGTGAGCGGCAGCCAAAGGTGGAGCTGCGTACTTCCCCTGTTCCATGATTCTGGCAACGTCGCCATCATAAGACAAGGGCGACGGGAGAAGTTCTCTCCCCCACGCACGGTGACGAGAGGAGGAAGGAGACGACTTCGGGTGGTGAGTCGCTACCAGGTAGCAGTCTCCCGGCAAATGAAGGGACGATGATGAAGGTGGATAGGAGGCGGGGTAGCGCCTCCCCTTTCTCCAGGAGAGGGGAGAAGCAAGCGGAGGCTCGCGCTTTCTCTCCGACGACGAGCAGCGGCAAGGGGTGCAGCCGCGTGCTTCCCCTGCTCCAGGACTGTGGTGGCAGTGTTATCCCTACGAGAAGAGGGATGACAGCGGGGCACTCTCCTCTCCACGCGTGGCGGCGAGAGCGGCAGGAGATCGAAGGGGCATTACGATGCCTCTACCTGCACATTTCCTCCATGAGGTCCCGGATGGACCAGCGGAGATGACATGAGTCAGCGCAGACACCAGGAGGCGGTTCCTGGCAGTGGAGACTCTGACGCATGTGGCGGACGCGGCTAAACGCACCCGGACATGAATGTCATGCGAGGCATCGAATCCTCGGTCGGCGACGCCTCTAGCAATCGCCTGTGTCGCCGCCAGCAGGCATAAGACGTCTTCAAGGTGGATCCTCGCGTATAGAGGATGCGATCGCCAATCCAGATCTGGGGAAATCTAGAAGAGCTCCGGCTAAGGACCGAGCCTCGCGTGCTGCTCGGTCACATGCGAACTACGCTCCTGGGCGGATGCAATTTAGGCTAAAGCCAGATTTCGCGGACAACGCCGATGCCGGACGAACTTTGCAAGCGCCGATCCAAGGGGAAGCTGTCCTCATATTGTGAGGGGAAGCTTCGCGGAGGGTGAAGCATCGGATCGGGCGTAATAGAAGCGGCGAGAGACATCAAAGACTCGGCGATGTCACTCTGGTTCCGGCGGCGGAGTCAAAGCAGCATGGCTTCGTAGAGGCAGGGCGACGTGCGGTAGTCGACGAGGCTACCTCGTCTCCGGCGGAGGACCAAACGTGGGGATGGGGCATTCATCGGGAGAACTATGCGCTCTCCTTCTTCTCCGACGCAACGAATGGTACCGTCGCGTGCTTCGCGTCGACGAAGCGAATGAGTGCTGGCGAGTGTTCGAACACATGTGCCAACGTGGATGTGTAGTTGACCTATTGACGCGGGATTGCGTCTGAAATTCGGACGCAGGGTGTAATTTCGGGCGGAGACCGAAATGCAGAGCTCACGTGGATTCGGGCGTGGTTCCGAGACCCGATAAGGGCAGAGTAACAGGTTGATGAGTGTGGACTAGACTCCAAAATTGAATTCATCAATGAATTCAGATTCGGTTGAGAATTTTGGTTCGACAAGTAAATTTTGAGGAAAAATTTAGAAAAGGTTAATATAACTTAAAAACCGTTATTTGAGAAAAAGTTAGTAGACTTCAAAACTACTATTTGAGAAAAAGTTGGCAGACTTTAAAACTGCTATTTAAAGCGGTCAAGTTAAGACTTTAAAACTATTATTCGTGGACTAAAAGAGTTAGCAGAACTCTAAAACTACTATTTAGGGAGAAATGAAGAAGAGTTAGCAGACTCTAAAACTGTTATTTAGGACAAGGAGAGTGGACGATGTCCAACTAAAACAAAAGAGATCCCTCTTCTTGGTCCATTATAAAGGAACACATTTATAAGGAGAAGACTTAGGGACAAAATAGTAATTGGGGTGAGCTAAGTTACTCTTCGACGGAGGTGGTATGGGACACTTTTGAAAAGGTCGAGACTTAGGTGCAACCAAGTTGGACGAGTCTCCCTGAGAATTAAGCGATCTGATTCGATCGCAGATATCGTCGAACCCTCTCCTGCGAATCAATTAGAATTACGAGTGCGAGTCGAACCGCACTATGAAGTTCGTCGAGGATGACAAACGACTTAGGAGCGAGAGAATGTTAGGCCTAACCCATTTGGCCCGGTCAACTGGGCCGTTGACCGGGTCAAAATCAGCCCGATCCCCAAAATGTATGAGAGAGAAATTGATTTCTGGCGTTCGATCGACGCCTCGTACGCAAGCAGCGTCGGCGACGATTCCGGTAGACGAAGGTCTGGAGCGACCTGATCGGAGGCAATGCCGGCGGGCGATGCATCGTCGGGCGTCGATCCGAGGTGGATGAAATGATGGCATGAGCTGATCGGTGGCTGCGATAGACGCGACAGGTCGACACAAGACCTGTCTTCTCGTCACGCGGCAGCAGTCGACCCAGCGGACAAAGACGAGGCAGCGGCGCTCAGTCCGGCGGGTCGAGCGGTGGAGCTGGGCAGCTACGAGAACGTGCAGCATGGGCGGGGCATCCGGTGCGGTATGGGCGTCGCCTTTTGAAGAGTCGTTGTCGCAGCAGCTGCGTTTGGCAAAGTGAAGGAATCCGAGGGGCGAGTTGCCTATAAGAGAGGCCCGGCGAGCTCAAGGAAGGAGGCCAGGAGGCTCAACGACAGTCAAGGAGGGCGGGACTGGATGGAAGGAGGGAGGCGCCGGTGTGGGACCGGCGACCAAGAAGGGAGAAATGGCGACAAGAAGAAGCTGAGAACGGCGGAACTCGGCAATCGGAACTCACCGCAAACTACAGCTCCGCTCTCCCTCATTCTCTCCTCCCTGTCTTCAATTCGTGGCGTTAAACCTGCCGGCGGGAAAGTGGTTGCCCTCTCTGGCATGCTCCGGTGGTGAGGGTGGGCGGTTCAGAGCAACGGCAACGCCGGGTTTTTCCTGTAACCTCCTAGTCTTCCCTCTCCTCTCTCGCCAGTCTCTACATCAAGCCTGGTCGGCGGCCCGAGTGGACATCGCGTCCAACCGGTGAGAAGAGGACCGGACGGGAAGTGAGGCAAGGGATGGGGAAGGCACTGCTTGTTGAGAAAGAAACACAGCGGCCACGCTCCCCACCTCCAATGACGACTTCCGGCGCTTAGAGGGGCGCCGATGAGGCTAAAGGCGAGGGGCGTGAGTTGCCTCTCCCCTGTCGCAGGCCCCTTCCCCTACTCCGACAGCGAGCGGGCGAGCTGTGTCGCGTGTCCGGAGCACGCAAACGCAGCTTCGAGCAAAGCGTCGAACGCGCGTTGTGAACAAAACGAAAAGACCAGTCAACGTCCTCCGAAATTCAAAAGTCGGGAGCGGGATTTTCTAATGTGGACGCTTAATTGGGCTTAAGTTAACAATGGGCCTGACACTTGGAGACATGGTAAAAATATCCTACTCAGTGAGTGTACCCTTTATTATCCAATTCATACTTTGTATACTAAGTAATGTAGATAAGTGCATAAGACATGTTAGCAAGTTTATTATCATGCACTGTAGCCTATCTACATTAGATGACATTCAATGCATGACACAAATTGCGCGATACCCCCTGATCATTGTCATCTTTTTTTCTTTCTACGGCAGATGAGAATATGAAGGTGAATTGAAATAATCAGTTGGGTACCTCCATCGATTCCAAAATAATAGTGCACATATTGTGATGAAAAATAATTATAAGCGTATTCTCAAATACATACAGAAAACAGACAAGACAATCGTTGATAAATTTCTATGAAACAGATACAATTTTATAGAACATTAACAGTAGTTATAAGTTACAAGTCATCAAATAATTACTTCACATAAGCTACACTATTTATTTGCAAAAGCGCCTACATCAACAATTACAAGGATGCAATGAATGAAACGTCATTCTCCAGGCAATATCATGCTTGTCGTATTTACACCTGGATTCAAGTCAATCTTGCTCACGTGTAACGTCCTTGGAAATACCAACATAGAGTACTCCCCCATGTGGCGATTGTTATCAGCTCACATCTTCCTCCAACTTTCGTTGCATACTAATTTCAATTCTATGTTTCCCCAAATCACTCATGTGGCAAGTTGATGGTGTTAAAAATCAGAATGGTATAGGCAAACAAGACTTGAATGGGTTAAAGAAGTACGGCAGAGAGGGCATTCAGGCTTTTCATTGCACCATTCCATAATGCAGTTCCTGAAAGCAATATTATACACAACAATGTCAACCGTGGAAAAACAACACACTCCACTATGACAAATCACAAAAAGCATTAGTCCAATCTAACGTGCACTATGCAAAATGTCTATCTGTAGTATGGTCGCATAGATGCACATGACACGATTGCTTAAGAAACACTAGAAAGGGTAACTTTTTAACACTAGCAAGGAGAACTTCACTAAGGCCTAGAACCCCTCTGAAAGGGCATTTTATTTTTATTTTTATTTTTTTGCAGCAATCAAGGAGAACTACTATTAGGCCTATGACCCCTCAGGAGTCCTTTCCATTACGGACTAGAACAACGAAACAGGGAGGAAAGGAAGCAAAAAAACAAAGGGGTTACAAAATTTTATCCTTTCCTAGCAGAGTACCAGAGACTAATCAAGATCATATATGTAAAAAGTATATCGATCAGCTATGCAGACTCGTACAACAGTAAATATTTAACATTTCAGATAAGCAGAAGTGCTGGCAAGCTAAAATACTTAAAACTCTCAAAACAAAACAAATGAAAATGATGGTGGCAGAGGCTGCTGGAACTTTTTTGCAGCAAAAGATGTTCTACTTTTTTTTTCCTGTTTTTCACTCACTTCAGTGTACCGCAACACAGTTTTTTACCAAAAAGAAAGTTGCTATGAGAAGCCACAGAACAATTAACTAAGCTACTCTGAGAAACCACACAACAATTAACCCAAATAAATTAACTACCACTAGTTACTTAGAATACTAGCACAAAAAATATACAACTAATGCACATTACTCTCAACATTCTCCCCTGCTCTTGAACTCCCAATACTGCTCTCAACTTCTCAAACTTTGTCATTGGTAATGCCTTAGTGAAGATGCCGTTCAATTACTCTTTAGATAGCTCCACAACGCCTTCTTCAATTATTTCACGAATGAAGTAAGGCTTGATTGTAATGTGCTTTGTACGATGATAAATAGGATTCTTTGTTATAGCTATTATTGATTTATTGTCATAATACATCATGACAGCTTCATCTTGCTTCTCTCCCACATAATTCTCTTCAACCATGTTGCTTGTTGAGATGCAACATATTCAAATTCAGCAAAAAGGCAATGCAACAAATTGTTGCTTCTTTGAAGACCAAGAAAACACCACAAAGCCCAGGGTAAAGTCATTGCCTAAAGTGCAATTTATGTCATCAACACAACCAGCCAAATCACTACTATGAATTAACATTGCTTCACAGCCACTTCCATGTCAAATGTCATATCCCAAAGGGCGTCCAATATACTTCACGCAGCTTTTTTGTGAATATGACTCAAATTCTTTGAGAATCTTGATAATAAACTAGTAACCACATGATATTAGGCCTTGTTAATGTCAAATACAATAAACTTCCAACTAAACTTTTTTATTCACTAACATCCATTTTTCTTCTTCTTTCATCAACTTCTCACTATCAAGTGTAGGCACGAAATTGCAATCAAATACTCTATACTTTCTATGTATACTTCTTTTGACAAATAAATACACCATCTCCATCTTGAAGTTTTCCATGCCAAGAAAGCAATGTAGCAAGCCTTATCACTCATTTCATACCTCTTCATCATCTCATTTTTAAACTCTTTAATCATTTTCGTATCATTTCCAATGAAAACCAAATCATCAATATAAAGAGCGATAAGAATGTTGAAATCACCTTGGTGTTTCACATATAAAGTAGTCTCCCTTTTTCTTCTCTGGAATTCTTGCTTTAAAATATGCTTGTCAATTTGGCTATACTAAGCACTTGAGGTGTACTTTAAACAATAAAGTGCCTTCTTTAATCAATGCATCTTTGTCTTCATGGCCTTTAATCACAAAACCTTAGGTTGCTCATTTTTTAGTTCACCATTTAAGAAGGTCAATTTGATATTAAGTTAGTGCAAAACAAGGCAGTAAGTGCTCTAATAGTATCCAATGAAGCTACCAGAGTAAAAGTCTCATCAAAATCTACCGTTTGCTACCAGTTGTCCCTGTTTTGTTGAATTAATCCATCCAAATTATAATTCACTTCGTATTGACTTCAATAACTTCTCTATCTTTAGGCCTCTCCACAAGCTCTCATGTCTTATTCCTCTCTATAAATATCAACCTCCTCTTGCATAGATTTCTTCCAAGCTTCTTCCTTCATTGCTTCTTCAAAGGCTTCTTAGTTCTACAACACAATAATTGCATCTTCCATAAACATCACTTAGACTTTTGTACTTTCTAGAACCATCACTTTCATCATTCGGTATGCTGATTTCTTTTTTAAATTAGTAGCAAAAGAAGAATTAACATCAGCCTGCTCTACTCTCAATTCAAACTAGCATTTTCATCAAATATCACATCACGACTAATGATCACCTTCTTGGATTCCAAACTAAGCAATCTATAACCCTTTGACATAGGGCTATAGCCAACAAATAAGCATTTCTCACTCACCTCATGAGGTTGTGCCTCCTCTCATTTGGGATTTAAACATAAGTCATACACCCAAAAACTCTTTATTCAGCTTTCTTCCACTCCCAACCTCAAATGGTGTCATATTCCAAATAGCTTTCATTGAACATTTGTTCATCAAATACACAACTGCATCTATAGCTTCCACCCAAAAAATCTCTAGCAATTTCTTCTCAAATAACTTAGATTTTTCCATTTCCATAATTCTTCCTCTTAGAAACTCCATTATGTGGAGTATACCCAACTGCTGCTTTTCCACACCTTGATCTTCACAAAATTTTTGAAATTGTCTTGAAGTATACTTCTTTCCTCTATTTCTTCTCAACATTTCAATGCTACCACTTGATTTTCAACAAGACATTCGAACTTCTTAAAAATTGTAATCACTTCTAACTTGTATCGTATGAAATAAACTCATGTTATTCTTTGTATAATCATTAATAAATAAAATAAAATACTTATTTTCAGAATGAGAAAGTAGATATAGGCCCACAAACATTGACATACACCAATTCCGAACTTCTCTCTTCATGCAACTCCCTTGGGAAAAGATTGTCCATGATGCTTCCCTAGAGCACATCCTTCACATACTTCACTTTTGTTATGAATAGAAGGAAGCCCTTGCACCATCCCCTTTTGATGAAGTAATTTGAGTAAACTAAGGTTCAACCAAAGGCCCATTTGGAAGGGCTAGCAAAGTAGCTCATCACTGATGATGCCACATTCTGTCTACTATTGTGCAAAGGATCTGGTGGGCCGAATATATGCAAATTTGGAAAGTATGTATTTATTTTCTATCCGCGTAGCTATTGTCCGCCCAAAATTAAAACGCAAAAGCCTTACCAAATGGGCCCCAAGTCATTTATGTTAATGCTTCTCCACTCACCTTGTTTGCAACATTTTTTGGTTACTTGAATTCAAGTGGAAAGCACCATTCACCATATTTACATTGGCTAAGACAAGCTTCGTCACTTTATTATAAAAATCAGTGCAACAATTAGCTTGAAAATGCAATGCATATTCATGTTCTACTAGTTGACCCACATTCAACAAATTTTGATCAAGATTAGGAATATACAAAACTCCATGGATCTTTTTACTCCTCCCTTTATTTGAGCTCCAATTGTCCCAATGTCTTTTACATGCATAAACTTGTCATTTCCTACCTTAATCATGATTGAACTGTGATCCAAGTCAAGGAAGATACTTCTGTTTGCTATCATATGACTACTGCAACCACTATCAACAAGCCAACTTTTAATTTTCTATTATAATACACTTTGACAAATATAAAACAAACTCCCTTCATTTTATTTTTCCTTAACCATACTTGCTTGTTGATCATTTTGCACTATACAATTCATCTTTATGTGACTAAGCTTTCTACAATTATGACATCTTGGTCTATTCTCATTATACTAGCAATCTTTGGTCTCCTTGTTGTGCCTTCTTCACTTGGTTTGTTGTCTTAACCAAATCTACCTCTACTTCTCCCCCCTGAACTTTGGCTTCTTGTTCTCGCTCTTCGTCTTTCTTAACCATGTTTTTTTCTTAACTATGTTTGATTGTTGATCATTCTTTACTGTACAATCCTTCATGTGACCAAGCTTTGCACAATTATAACATCTTGGCCTATTCTCATTGTACTGGCAATCTTTGGTAAGATGACCAACTTTATCACACGTATAACACCTTCTTGTTGTGCCTTCTTCACTTGGTTTATTGTCATAACCAAATCTGGCTTTACCTCTCTCCCTTAAACTTTGGCTTTTTGCTCTTACTATTCCTCTACCATCTACCATATCTGCCCCCTCCAAAGTATTCTTCTTTCGTAGTTGCATCACTTGTTGAACTTTGCTCTTGGTTTTGGAACCAAAAACTAGTCTGGATTGATGAGCACTCACAACTAATTTTTCTAAGTGTCTTGATAACTTTTGCTCATGAGATCCCAAAAAACTAATCAACTCTATCACACCCAAACTTGCCATGTTTCTTGTTAAATCAAAGCAACAATAGAATCGAACCTTTTAAGAACATTAGTCAAAATCTTCTCTACAATCCTCTTATCATTAAAATCTTCCCCGTAAGTTTTCATCTCTTTCACTTCTTTAATAAATCTAATGAAAAACTCATCAATCTTCTCATTTTATTTCATTTTTAGATTCTCAAAATCCCTTCTCAAAGATTGAACTTTAATAGGTCTTACCTTCTCATCTCCTTGGTACTCCTTTTGCAAGATCTCATATGCTTTCTTTGGTTTCATTGTTCTCATAATCCAGTGAAAGATCACATCAGAAAGGCCCCTTCAAATCATCCCAAAATCAAATAATCAAGAGTTTTCTTCTCTTTTTAACTCCCACACTTCGGTTACTATCATATTAACATATTAACATCAAAATCTAGCCCTTTGATGCAGGAGCATATCAACATGATATTTGACTTAATTTTGACTTAGTCAAAAATTGCATAATTATTGTAGACCTTGATTGAACATAGACTTAGTCAATATCTATGTCTAAATTTTGATTTTTATAGAAATGCGATCCTAAATTTTAATGAGGCACTAATCCTTATTGTTTTGTTTGTCATGTAATCAACATGAGATCAACTCAATTGGATGCACACATCAAGCCTAGTTCAAGCTAAGCCAAGAAAAATTTCAACTCAAGTTCAAAGGGAGTTCAGCCCAAGAGACAAAGCCCAAGGTTTGGCAGCCTAAGTCAACAAGAAGAAAGTCACCAGTATGGATGCAGCCAGTTACAGCAAATGTAGGGAAGAGAAAGAGCTGCCCGTTGCAGCTTGCGTGGAAATAAAGAAGAGCAAGTTGCTGTTGGGGTATGCCCTTAAGGCTAATGTTTGAGGCCTTGGGATTATATCAGTATCATGTATAAACTCTATGTTTATAAAGGCAATGGTTGTTATTCAGGTTGTTGCATTATCTGCTACCATATGTATACTTCTGAATAATGTCTCAATGCTGTTCAGTTTGGCTGATATGCAGTATTGTCCTTAGTCGAGATATCTTGGTGAACATGAGACAGCCTTGATATGATTGAGACTAATATGTGTTCTAATCTTATAGGATGCTTCGAGCATGGAATAAGATGTAGACTCATGGGTACATTGGATGTACTGAACAGACCCTACTTAGGATATTCAATTGCTTGTCACAATGTGAATAATCCTAATATGCAAGCAAGTGGCATATTTCCTCTGACTTGAGATCATTTATGTTTCTAAATGATGATTGGCATTGTTTTGAGGTAGTTCAATATCATTTGAAACATAATGGTTATAGACTATCTTGGATAATGAACATGAGTCATGTTAGGGCACAGTGATAGATATAGGATTGCCTTCTCCTTGTTTGGAGTGTGATGTTCTAAAGGGGCCCCCTGGATGAGATGATTGAGAAAGTGTATGGTCATACCCAGATGACTATGT
>CM050441.1:30822254-30901523 GCA_027562315.1 Costus pulverulentus | reverse complement strand
AAGTTTTAAGTTGATCATATATTTGCATACCAATCGATCTTGTAGGAAACCCTAGATTCCGCTTTGCGATTTTATATATATGTGCATATTAGGGTTTCCCACCCCGTTAGTGACTTTCAGTTGCATGCTATTTGGTTGAAGGAGAAAGATGCAGTAAGGAGCAGCTTGCTTGAAGGTAAAGGAAGCAAGTGCTGCCACTCAAATGGAAAGTTACCGTTGAAGCATGGAGCCAATGGTAGGAAGTAAGAAAACAGCATAAAAACTCTTGTAATCCGCTCATGTAAAAGTAGATTGAAGATTAATGGAAATGGTGTTCTGTTTCATCTTATCGGATGTTTCCTCTTTCTCTCTGGCACTTGTGTCGCCACAGCCTTCTCCTCTTGTTCTCTGGGTGCCGAGCACCTCTCTTCCCCATCCAGACGATCACCCATTCCACTCTTCCATCCAAGTTAACAAGCCTCCATCGTTGTTGCAAACCATCCTTTGTTCCCCGACAAGTCCAACTTTGGGCTTTCTGTTCGTCTCGACGCCTGCGACGATCCCACTAACGGATCGTCCCCAAACTCTAGCCACCCCACATCCAATTCAAACCGAACCCATAGCCAAAAGGATCTCCCCATCCGCCGGCTGGATTGCCAAAATCGGGAGGATTTCCGGTGACACCCCAGCTTCTGCCTCATCTCCACTAATTGACGTCGTCCTTCCCCGATTAGCACCATTCATCCCCAAATTCCGGGCACAAGCTCGTCGTGGATAGGAAAGCCCCCAACTAAAGTAGGTTTGGCGTTCGTGCACTATCAGATGAAAGGCGATGACCCTTGCTCCGTTCAGCCAACCCCCCTTGTTCCGATCAAACGCAGCTTCTCCGCCTCCGCCCCTATTCCACACATCGACGGCGGTCAACCTCTGCCCCTCCTGCACCTCGCAACGTCTTCCCTACCCTTTTCCAGCACCTCGATGACAAACAGAGCCAAAGCGGCCAGGTCACATCTCCCGACGTCTCGCATGCTTCCTTTAGAACGCAGACTGTTACTGTTACTGTTTCAAATTTTTGTGCTCAGTGTTAATTCGATTAACCCTTTTTATGCAGGTAGTTAATGATCTTGGATGAACTGCAACCCCTGATCTTTGGCACGACTAAGAAGAACAAGCTTTGCTCTACTTATTGGAATAGCTGATTCCAACTGAGAATTACCAGATCAACCTACGCAGCCTAGCAAAAATTGATGACTAATTAACTCCTGTAAGTGTTTTCTTTACTAGTCTAAATAGTGTTTTTATTCCAGGTGTTTAATGTGCTTTGATAAGCTATAACCCTAATCTTTCACATAACAAGGAAGAATAAGTTTTATTCTAGCTCTTGGAGAAGTTGGCTGCAATGAACTATCACTAGATCTTCCTATGCAACAAAGCAAATTATGCTGATAAATTTTTGTGATTCTGTCATTTACTAATCTAAGTAGCCTTCTTGTCACGTATATTCTATATGTTTAGTCATGCGTTGGATCTTTATCTTTGGTTCGAATGAATAGAACTAGTTTAGTTCTAATGTTGGGTTATAGTTGTTAATCATGTTAAAAAAGTCACCAGTATGGAGGCAGCCGGTTACAGCAAATGTAGGGAAGAGAAAGAGAGCAAATGTAGGGAAGAGAAAGAGCTGCCCGTTGCAGCTTGCGTGGAAATAAAGAAGAGCAAGTTGCATGCTATTTGGTTGAAGGAGAAAGATGCAGTAAGGAGCAGCTTGCTTGAAGGTAAAGGAAGCAAGTGCTACCACTCAAATGGAAAGTTACCGTTGAAACATGGAGCCAATGGTAGGAAGTAAGAAAACAGCATAAAAACTCTTGTAATCCGCTCATGTAAAAGTAGATTGAAGATTAATGGAAATGGTGCTCTGTTTCATCCTATCGGATGTCTCCTCTTTCTCTCTGGCACTTGTGTCGCCACAGCCTTCTCTTGTTCTCTGGGTGCTGAGCACCTCTCTTCCCCATCCAGACGATCACTCCACGTCCATCCACCTCCCAGCTCCATTTCCTTCCGCCGAACCTCCAGCCGATAATCCTTCCACCTTCCAGCTCCAGCTCCTCATCATCTCCTTCCGCCGAACCTCTAGCCAAAACTCGAGCTTCTCCGGCACAAGAAGCTTCTCGGTTATAGTTGTTAATCATGTTAAAAAATCCAATGCGTGCTTGAATTTTTTTTCTCCAGCACAAGAAGCTTCTCTATGGGTTATAGTTGTTAATCATGTTTAAAAAATTCAATGAGTGCTTGAATTTTTTTTGGTATCCTTTTGTGAAAAAAAAAAATCATTGTTGGATAAATTATACATGTTAATTATGTTTAAAAATTCAATGCATTTATGGGCTTTTTTTGTTTATGTGTTTTCTTAATCTAAGGTAACTAAATGTAATTTTTTTAATTTATAAACTTTTACCAAATGCAATAATTTTGCTAAATAAGCCATCCAGAAAATTAGAGTCATCCAGCATCACAGTAGTTTCCCAAACAGCTTTCTACTTATCCAGTCAGTTACCTTTCAACCAATAATTCTCCAACCAGCAAAAGCTAGAAGCAAATTGGCCCTAAGCTTCTTTGAGAACACTTAGCCTAAGTAAATAACTAATATTAGTTACTTAGCATACTAACACAGCAAACATACAACTAATACACATTACTCTCAACAAAAAGAAATCAAACAAAACATTTAGAACTAAGCAAGATACAAGATGTATATTCTATACCAACAAAAGACATGTCCACAGGGTGTTGCTGCTGGATGCTGGCGTGAACTGAGGCAGAGGGTACATTTGCTCATGACACCTGATGGTTGGGTCTGAAACAAGGAAACCAAAAATTTCACTGCAATATCTGTCATATCATTCTGATAAAAATTATTCCTAAAAAGATATCTACAAATTGGCACCAAGTGGGAAAATCCACTCCATAAGTGATGCTAGTCATAAAGCAAGGTATACATCTAGTTATGAACAGCAAGCGCTCTCCAAGGAATAAAAGAATTGCATACTTGTCTTTCTATATAGTCTACACAACGATGTCTTTTGAAATGTACCTCTGAAAGAGAAAACGAATCAGCTGCCCAATTGCCTTTACTGGAGATATCAGGAATCAGATTGCCTTCTTCATTCAAAACAGGCAAATCTCGACCTGCAGCTTAATATAAGGAAATTAGCTATAGACAGTTGAAGGTATGTCTTCATTTTGTTCCTCTTCAACTACTAGCAAAATAGAGCGGTAAAAGCTGTCAGCTGTAAACCGAAAGAAAAACACTTGAAAAGGTGATGGTCCACCAAAACTATCGTTTTCAAGAATCAATAAACTATTTTCTTTTATACTGTTTTTTATCCTAAAGGGGAAAGAAAAGTGAAAGGGAGGAAAAAAAAAGATAAGGAAAAATAAAATGGTTACATGGTTTCCATTGAATTTGGATGAAAACAAAATAAGGGAAAAAGTCCAAGGTTTTTCCCTCCCTTTTTTTCTCTGGCTTTGTCTTTCCCTCCAACAAAATGAGAGAAAACTAGGATTTCCTTACATTCGTTCTGATTTTCTCTTCTAGGATACGTAGCCTTAGTAATCCAAGAAGCCTTAGTTGTTGAGATATCAGTACTGATGTCATGACGAAAAGCCATAATACTTGATACTTATCATGAAAACACACGCTAGTTTGTACGCTTTCCATAAATTGTCATGTGGATTAGGGTCATTTGGGACTGCTAAATTTACAATAAAGAGGTTAACTAGGCTTATATACTAGAGTAAGGAACTAGCCTTAGCATCTAGAGCTACATTACATAACAGGCACCAAAAGCATTAAACTTTTCACTTCTTCAATACTTACTAATAATACATCTTTAGATATAATTCAAAAACACAATAGTCATATTACTATTACAAAAAAATAAGTAATAAATAATTGAATTAACAAATTTGACAATCACATATACCAGGAACTCTGAATATCTAGTATTAGTACCCTTGATAGTGTTGTCGTGTAAACCAATTACCATATTTTATTTTTTATCAATATAATTGTTAGGCACATTCTCATTTGAGAAGGTCTATGGATCATGAAACATGCAATGTAATAATGTATTTGGGTACATCGCATGTTTCATGATCCATAGACCTTCTCAAATGAGAATGTGCCTAACAATTATATTGATAAAAAATAAAATATGAACATTAGTAATATGCCCAAATACATTATGGGTATTGGTTTACACGACAACACTATCTCTAATCATAGATTTATGAGCAATGGATGTCAATAAAACTCGGATAGATTAACACATATTTGCATGCTTAATTGAAAAGATAGCTCGTGAAAATATTTGTGTGGGGACACCAATGTACAAGTGTGCTTGTTATTACAATTAGGTATTGGCCATTACGGTGCTACGCATGACATATAATCCAATAATGGAATTGACCAAGAGGCACCTTCTTTTTGCAGTTGAAGAAGAGAATTTTTCCTCCTTGTTCATGGAACCTTGCCCTCTAAGAAGACTATGAGAAAGAGAAGCATCTCATTCTTTGGATACAATGTGGGATTATTAGCATGACAAAGAATGGTGCTAGAATAAGAACTCTACATGATACAAATAGAAGAATTCCAACTTGAATCCAATGTATGCCTTGATTTATAATTTTATTACGAATCAAAATCTGAATGTAATCATGTTTTCACCAATTTTATGATTAGTGGCTTAGATTTATGGATTTTTATTTTGATTTCTTTGTCCATTATCAATAATCTATCATTGGCATCACGATCAAGTTATAAAACAAATTGAAAAAATTCATAACACGAAATGTGTTTATTGGTGTATGCCTTAAAACCAATTACTAGATGATAGTTTTAATATCACATTTGCATTTATATTTTTAAAAAGGCATTGATGTTATTATATTCGCTTGATATAAGTAATTATAGTAATATCTCTAGAATAGTATGATTATTCTTAAATATATACCATCAAGTATTATTGTAAATTGAGAAAATAATAATATGTTGAGACTATTATGTATTGTGACCGATTACAAAGAATTGTCTTGAGATGAGATGTTAAGTCAATACATTGGTATAAGTTTAAGAACAATGTAAAAAGATTTAAGATATTGGGCTATATCGATGTACCAGTCTATTGTTGGAACGGTGCTAGCCTATATCAAATGGTATGAACCGTATATATATACATATTATAAGAGACATTTAGCATGGGATAAACCTAAGAGGTTACACACAAAATGGAGTTAAATACTTTATATTATAAAGAAATGAAAAATAATCATATGGGATTCAATATATATTAGTCTCATCATTGATTATTTAAGTGGTAAAAGTAAGGTGGATTCATGCAATGTCTAGTAAGACTTAATATTTTAACATTTACTAAATTTTAAGTCCCCCTCCCAAATTTAAGAACACCCCTTCACTTAGTAGAACCCACCAAAAGTAGAAATATAATCAAGGAGTTGATTAGGTTAGAGAGCAAATATATTATCTCATTTATATCAAGTGATACTTAATTTCAGACAATCTCACCATGAGATGTACACAATTTAGCATTATATATTTTGATTTAAATAAATTATAATTGAAACTAAGGTTTTGAATGCCGGTCCAATCGTCCATGCTCGGACCGATACGTACCGAACTAAATGGGGGCAAAACTGGGCAACATGAAAATAAGCTAATTGCCAATGCGGAGGAGGAGAGTGGAGCACATGATCACTTGCATGGAGGGCAAAGCACACGCATCAGCATCAGCTCACATCTGCCAGGTACTGCTACTCCTCTTCCTCTTCTTCTTCTCCTTCTCCTTCTTCACTTATCCACTCTACATCACGTCCACGTCCACCAGTACTACTCCTCTTCTTCTCCTTCCTCTCCTTCCTCTCCTCCACTGCTCTGCTCCGCTCCAAGCTCTACGTATCGGTCCTACTCGAATTGGTATAGACCATTCGTACCACCCAGTATGAAATGATTTTTTAATCCTTGATTGAAACTTTTCTAATCATATTCTTTATTTAAAGCCTAAAGAAGTAATTGTGTAAATAAGACATTGTACTTGATCATGTAATGTGTTAAATAACAACATGATTGGACATCAAAGTTGCACTAACTTAGAGCAAGTCAAGAAGCTGTGATTAAATTATAGATGGTTAGGTTTAATAGGAGGAACATGAGTATAGTGATAGCTTTCACTCCCTCCTATTTAGTAACTCAATGTGCTGACATATTATTCTATCTTTATCGTTGCTAATTTGCACTCTCCTCTTCTTCAATGCGTGGTCTGAATGTTCCTATGGATATAAATAGAAAGATTCTGACGTGAATCCGAGGTATGTATATGAACCAAGCTTATTAGACAATTAGAAAATGTGATGCAATTATGGTTTTCAACAATTTTACTTTTGCAACATCAATGAGACTTTGTTTATAATTTTCCATTTTGCATGTACAACCCCCTCATCAAGAATCTATCACCCATCCACCCTTGTGAAATTCTTAGTAAGGGCGTGATTCTTATGCAATGTCTTGTAATTAATGATCTAACCCATCCTCATGCAATTTCATAGTTTCATACCAGATTCCTAGATTTTTCCAAATACATTGGAAGGTAAATTTTATTTATAACCTCAATTTGGCCCTTACTTTTTTAAACCTTAATTTAGTCATGAAGTACTAAGCAGAGTACCAATTTAGTATCCTCTAATCAAAAATAGTTTTAAAACAAAAATTCTAACCCAATTTACCGCATTCATACCAAGGTTTGCAAAATCAGTCCAGGCCAATGTTTCGGTTCAAACTCGAGCTGATTTGTACTTGTCATCTAGTATGGTGCACAGTGGATGCCCAGTGAGCGATACGATCAAATACAAGATGCAAGAGAACCTGAATGATGGGATTAACTCTAGTGAGTGATAAAATTGAGTATTGAGCAACTTGCCAATAGTAGCTACTCACGGTAATCAAAAGCCGATGAAGCTTCCACTCAAGCAATAGTTCCATTGAGCTTCTTTTTTCACTTCTGTCGAGCAAGCCTAACTATTGATCCACAAACCCACTTAGACTCAGTGGCAAGCGACGAGTAGAGTGAGACGACCTTTATTCCTTCTACTCCTTTTCTTCCTCTCCTTTTTTTCTTCTCTTCTCCTTTCTTTCTTCCTTCACTTCCCTTCTCTTCCCTTCTTCTCTACTACAACCTCAGTTGGTACATCCTTACTCAGACCGTACAACTTGGTACATACCCTTTTTTTAATCCTTGGTTCTTATCTAATTAGATATGTTTGACAAAAATGTCTATAATAAGATAGATTATAGTAAATAGAAGTTTGAAAATTGTTAATGTGCGTAAATCAAAGATAATCAAGAAGTAATAATGGGTAAAAAATATGCCACGTCTAATTTTTAAAACTGCAAATCAATTTAGGATTTAGGAGCTTAACTTAAAATTTTATGGTAAAATGAAATTTTATAAAATACAATTTTCAAATTGACACTAAGGCTCTATTTACTTAGAGAGGCAGAAAAATAGAGGGGAGGAGCAGGGAGAAAGAAAAATAGAGGGGAGGGAAAAAATAATCACGTGAAAAGGAAAAAGAAAAATAGAGGGGAGGGAAAAAATAATCATGTGAGAAGAAAAAAGAAAAATAGAGAGGAGGAAAAAAATAATCACATGAATCAGGGGAAGGAAAAATGGAATCAGGGAGCAGAAGCAAGAGTGGAGAGAAGGGAAGGCACAGTGGTGAGGCAGTCAGGTGCGAGGAGGGAGGAGAAGAAGAGGGCGAGCTTGTCATAGAGAAGGAAAGGCTCATAGGCGGTGGGGCAGTTTGGTGGTGAGGAGGGAGGAGAGCGAGGAGGTGAGCTCACCAGAGAGGAGGGAGAGGGATAGGTGGCAAGGCACATGGGCAGCAAGGCAGGCGAGCAGTGAAGAGAGGGAGGGGGCAAGCTCGCCAGAGAGGAGGGAAGGGGCGTAGGTGGCAGGGCACAGGGGCGGCAAGGCAAGTGTGCAATGAAGAGGGAGGAGAGAGAGGAGGCGAGCTCACCAGAGGGAGTGCAAACGGCGAGAGAGGCAGTGGGCAGGCAGGCTACAGTTATCCTTCTCTTTTTTTGCTTAAATTGGACAGATAGCATATGGAAGGAAAACTATCCCTCTTTCTTTCCTTCCTTCCAAATAAAGAAAGGAAAATAGGATTTTTCCTTCCTTCTTCTTCCTTCTTTTCCCCCAAATAATACGCTATAACACAAACTGCAGTGGCCAAACTATAACATTTGATATGTGAAACTAATTCTGTAATTTAGAAGATAAGTAAAATAAAAAGATATCCCTTCATCAAATTTACCATAGGCATTTAATTACATGAAGTTCTAGACATTGTACATAGTGCATTATATAAAATTTAACTTCATCCTACTAACTGATTTTTTTTTCACTCCAAAACTAAGCTAGGAATAGGAGGAATTTTAAGCATAGAATTAACCAGAAATAAGTATTTTACCTGAGGATGCTTGGTGGCTTCCAGGTATTGTATGATGGGCAGCACTTGTTATTGAAGACAAATTACTTCTCCGTAGTCCTTCAGCTCCAAGAATAAGGAGCTGAATTAGAAGGAATACACCCAAAATTTGGTACCTGCATAAAGAGAGAAAAAGTGTGTTCTAAATAATCATCAATAGTGAAATAACTAGATTTTGAGAAAAAAGAAAAAAACATGCACAAGAAAATAAGACAAGGTTAATTTTAAAATACTGCATAAT
This sequence comes from Costus pulverulentus, assembly GCA_027562315.1. NCBI lineage: Eukaryota > Viridiplantae > Streptophyta > Magnoliopsida > Zingiberales > Costaceae > Costus > Costus pulverulentus. Next base: position 30,892,744 of record CM050441.1, on the reverse strand, counting down.
GTTAACTATCTTTTAATGGGTTGATACCTAGGCCTTTGGTTTGATGGCTTCCCAATAAACACATAGCGGATGCCTGATGCACGTTTAGAGACATGGTAATACAAACCTGGAGAGCACGAGTTGTATCAAAGAAAATCAATTGCACAAATTAAGTAATAAGAACCACATGAGAAAAATAAAAGGCAAGCTTAATTGTTAGCTATTTCACTTTAGAGCTATACATTTGAGACAAGCAAATTCCGATTAGGCTCAGTTATTTTGTGCAATAAGAAATCACCTTCAAAATAAAAGAACATTAAGTTTGTACGGAGAGCCAATTGTAGCACCTCACGCCCAATTGGAAGCACCTACACAATAAATAAACAAGAATCTTGCACTTAATTGTTATCTCATGACTAATATAAGGTAATTTATGATTCTTAGAAAACACAAATAATTGAAAATTATCAGGAGATTGCTTCAAGGAGTTACTAATGTACCGATGGCCACTTTTGAAGCACCCACAACCATAGACCACAGATGTTCTCTCTCAATCTTGATATATTAGATACAGTTGCAGTTGTTGAAGATGAACTCCCAGGAGCATCAGAAACCTGTCCTTGAGTAATTGTATCATTGTTTCTGTATAGTTCACCAAACTGTGATTCAGCCAAAATGATTCCTCGAGCTGCCATCCTGGAGCTGTAAGACAATCATGCATTACTGAGATAAGAAGGCAAAAGAAAATTTTACAAAATCAAAGATCACAGAGGGTAAAAAGAAAATGCACTAAAAAAAGATGGGAGCAATCAACAGTTTCAATACAAACCATCGCACCTAATTCTTTCTGCTAGGTAGGGAACCACAGTCTGGTAGATAACAAAAAGCATCCGTCTTGCAGGCGTTGGTGTCAACCCATAAGAACTTGCAACCTTGTTAATGAGAGAAACAAAAACGTTTAGGATAGTATACATTAGTTCTTGCTAAATGACATTTCTTTTCCAAATGTTCTTGGCTGGATAATGAATGCGTACAATGTTACAACTTACACGCAACATCTAGAAGTATCAATTCAGGCGATAAAGAAATGTCAATAACTATTGGTATCCAATCAATGTAAAAGAGAATATAAGGATATAATAGCAAGAGAATGAACCTGGCATATATCACAGTACTCTTCCCCCAATGTTTGTTGTCCAGAACCAGTTGTCAGTAGATAGTAAAGTGTCTGGCCTAATAGCTTTATCTGAAGGACATAACAAATATAAACAATAACATAGTTATAAGTGTGAAATAAGTGGCAAACAGTCACATGGGGCATCCTATAGTTAAGAATTGGAGAGGGAAAAGATTAGATTACTATCAATCAAAGAAAATTATCTTGTAATAGACTAAAATACTTGCATAAGAAAGAGCTCTGCTACACAATAATATGTTGAATGTCAATCTTCTTAAACAATCAAATGATAATATAACCAAAATTACCAAATGACTTGCCATAGTGTTGATTTTGCCAAGTTCACAAAATGTTGTCATGCTTGCGTGCATCAGAATACAGCTATCAAGAAATGAATCTTGTTAGGGAATGAGATTATGGAGGACACGTTATCCATGATATGAAGTAGATTAGTACAAGATGCAAATTCGCTTGACTACTAAAAATATCAAAACTCAATATCTAAGTGGCAATTTTGTAGACTTGATAAACACCTAAGATGTAACATAACAATCAATATCTCTCTATTGAACTATAAAATAACTTTGGTGGTTTTAAAATGTTGTCAAACATGTACCTCTGAATAAAAACACTATTAATGAAGGAGAATATAGTATTAATTTAAGAACATTGATAACTTCACATGTACTATGCAACTATACTTAAAGGATAAAAATCAAATAAGATGCTGACTGTTGAATGATACAAATGGGCCAGCACAGGCCTAGTGGAGGGTCTACTCTAGGCGTTCGGTCAAAGACAGGGCCCAGGCCCATTAGCGGGAGAGAAGGCTTGTAAGGGAGGAGGGGGCGAAGAGGAGGGGGGCATCGCATCTTTGCTTTTGTTAGGTTAACCCTAATTTCTCATCACAGTGGTGGTTTGAGGGACGATCTTTGATCGTAATAGTGGTCCGACCTGCCGGATCCACTGAGGGCGACGAGCGGCGTGCGTTCTCAGTGTCGATGGAGAAATTCGTGCAGCAAGGGAGAAGAAGATCGTCACCAGTCGGAGAAATCGATCGAGTGCCATGGCGACAACGAGATCTGACTCACGTTTTGATGCTATCGAAAAAACGTTGCAAGACATGTTGGCGGGGGAGGAGCGCCGGCGCAAGGCGGAAGCCGCCAACGAAGATCACCAGCGAATAGTTGACGAGGAGAGGAAGACGGTGAAGGAGGACTTGCTGGAGCTGAAACATTTGATGATGGAGATGTTGAAGGGGAAGTCAAGTGACGGCAACACTGTTACGCCGCCTGGCCCTCGTCGTCAGGAGCGTGGCGCGCTGCAGGCGGAAGAGACGAAGGATCGCAGCGACTGGCGCAATGAAAATGTGCGGCCGCCCAGTGCAGGTGCTTGGCCACCGGTTCAAGAACCCTTACTGATGGATGCTCGTCAACGTCCGGCGATCCATCCTGCAGCAGACATACCTCGCCAGGGCAGGCGCGAATTTTACCCGATCGAAGGACGACAGGCGTTGGTGGAGGAGCTTGAACCACATGGAGAGTGGGGGGGCAACAGCATGGGAGGGCAGCGCGCATGGTGCAGTCGCGTGCAGCTGCCAGTGTTTGATGGATCTAATCCCTTGGGTTGGATTACTCGAGCGGAGCAATACTTTCATATCCAGGGTACACCTGATGATCAACAAGTTCCCTTAGCTTTCGTCAGTATGGAAGGCGCTGCGGTCCACTGGTTCAGTTGGTTGAGAAGGCTGGAGACTGATATCTCCTGGGGGATGTTGAAGGACGAGATAATAGCACGTTTCAGTGCATGCGATGCGGCAAATCCATTTGAATTAGTGGCATCTCTGGAGCAAGGCGGAAAGACGGTCAGAGAATACATTGAAACCTTTGAGGGGTTGGTGGCTCGATTACCCAGGCTTTCCGCTCCTCAATACTTGGGATACTTCCTCAGTGACTTGCGCGAGGACATACGACGCTGGATAAGAACTTTCGCTCCCACCACAGTACGGAGAGTTATTTTTTTAGCGCGAAACTTTAAAGAGGTATTGGGTGGCAAAAGTGTTTCATCTCAACCGAGTAAGCACTATGGAGGGGGTCGTACCGGGCTCTCGTTTGTCTCGCAGACAGCCTCGTCCCAGCATTATACAGGAAGTGGGGGAAGCAGGCCGGCATCCATTCGGTCCGACGGTGCATCCAACAAGGGCTACGAAGGTGGGGCTTCGGGGGCGACCGCGAGCTTTGTTGGCTCCAGCCGTGCGCAGTCAAGGGAAGAAGGGCGGAAAATAACTGGAGGGGTAAACACTGATAGCAAAAAGCCGGATAGCCGCTTTCTTTCTTACCATGATTTCAAGAATAAGAGAGAGAAGGGATTATGCTTTCGTTGTGACCAACCATATCACCCCATGCATCGCTGCGCTAACAAGAATCTGAGGCTCATGGTCATGGCAGAGGACGAGGGAGACCCAGAGTCAGATAGTTACAGATCAGAGGAATCAGAGGAGGGGAATCTGGAGATCACTCTAAATTTCATGGGGAGGTCTCTTTGAATTCCATAGGAGGAATATCTAGCCCCAGCACTCTCAAGTTAATAGGGCGGTTGGGAGATGAAGACATAGTGGTGATGGTTGACAGTGGGGCTACGCACAATTTTATCTCGAGCCGTTTGGCGAGAGAAATGCAACTTCAGGTGGAGCCTACCCCTCATTTTGGAGTACAGTTAGGAGATGGCGGCAGGGTAACAGCATAGGGCAAATGTGCAGGCCCTACAAATCACACTTGGGCCACTAGAGGAGACACTGGATGCTTATCTCTTTGGTCTAGGCGGTGTGGATCTCATTTTAGGAGTAGCATGGCTCTAATCTCTGGGGAAGGTGAAGGTGGACTGGAGTCGCTTATATATCAAATTCCATAGGGATAGCAAGGAGGTGGTATTACAAGGTAGTCCAGCCTTGGTAAGGGCTCAATCGTCTCTAAGGGTCCTGGCGTGGCTGACAGAGGTGGAGTGTTGGGCTTTGGTGTGGGCGGTAGATGGAGGGAAACAGTCGATGATTGATGGGTCCTTATCGAGGGTTCAAGCAACTCAACTGACACAGGTGCTCGGGAAGTTCAAAAGGGTGAACGCGGAGTCAGGAACTTTCCCACCTTCTCGAGCCACCGATCACGCCATTGTGCTCAAACCGGATGAGGGTCTAGTACGAGTACGTCCCTATCGCTATGCCCACAGCCATAAAGGTGAGATGACCAAGCTTGTGAAAGAAATGCTCTTCGCGGGGATCATACAACCTAGTTCCAGCCCCTACTCCAGCCCAGTTATCCTTGTGCGGAAGAAGGACGGGAGTTGGCGTTTCTGCGTGGACTACCGTGCACTAAACAAAATCACTATCCCAGATAAGTATCCAATACCCGTAATTGAAGAATTGTTGGATGAGTTACATGGAGCACATTACTTTTCCAAGATTGACTTACGCTCAGGGTACCATCAGATTCGAGTTAAGGAGGAAGATGTGCCTAAAACGGCGTTATGAACCCATGATGGCCACTACGAGTTCCTGGTGATGCCGTTTGGCTTGAAGAACGCGCCCACGACTTTTCAAGCTGCCATGAATGATACCTTCCGACCCTACCTGCAGTAGTTCGTGTTGGTTTTTTTTGACGACATTCTTGTCTACAGTGCTACTTGGGAGGAGCATATGGATCATCTGGCACAGACCTTAGCAATTCTGCAGACTCAACACTTGGTAGCAAATCAAAAGAAGTGTCAATTTGGGCGGCAGCAAGTAGAGTATCTGGGACATATAATTCAGCCCGGCATTGTTGCGATGGACCCTAACAAGGTGGACACAGTTACGAAGTGGCTGGTCTCCTGCTTGGTCAAGGAAGTGCGAGGGTTCCTAGGGTTGACCGGCTATTATTGCCGCTTTGTGCAGGATTATGGGAAGATAGCTCAGCCCCTGACAGACTTATTAAGGAAAGATGCTTTTCACTAGAATGTCGAGGCCCATCAGGCCTTTGATAAGCTTAAGACTGTAATGACTTCTGCCCCAGTTTTAGCTCTACCTGACTTTCAGAGCATGTTCACAATTGAGTGCGATGCCTCAGGCCAGGGGGTAGGCGTTGTGTTAATGCAAGAAGGTCGACCCGTGGCGTATTTTAGCAAGGCCCTTTTCGATCGAAGCTTAGCTAAATCAACGTATGAGAAGGAGCTTATGGCTCTTGTGTTGGCAGTGCAGCACTGGAGACCCTATTTGTTGGGCCGTCATTTTCAAGTTTTAACGGATCAAAAGGCACTGAGACACTTGCTACAACAGCGGATCGCCACCCCCGATCAGCAACAATGGTTGGTCAAATTGTTGGGGTATGACTATGAAATTAAATATAAGGCCGGTAACACAAATCAAGCAGCTGATACCTTGTCACGGATGCCCAGGCATGCAGAGCTATCGGCTATTTCCTTACCAGTGTGGGGAGACCTACCGCAGGTGTTGCAGGCGGTGAGGGAGGATCCGATTCTACAATAGATAATTCAGGACATAACAACGGATGTCAGCTCTCACCCCCACTACTGGTTGGACAGGGGGCGGTTATTGTACCAAGGTCGACTGGTGATTCCGGCCAACTCACCGTGGGTCCAGAAAATCCTACACGAGTTTCATAGCACCGCTACAGGGGGACACTCGGAGGCTTACAGAACTTATAGGCGTCTAGCGTACAACGTTTATTGGTGCGGTATGAGAAAGGCAGTCAACACCTTTGTGGCGCAATGTGACATTTGCCAGAGGCAAAAATACCAGGCTACCTCACCCGCGGGCCTCCTCCAACCCTTACCGATACCAGAGACAGTTTGGGAGGATATTGCTATGGATTTTATTACCGGGCTGCCCAAGTGCAAGGGGAAGGACGCTATTTTGGTGGTGGTGGATCGCCTCTCCAAATACGCACATTTTATCCTCATCTGTCATCTATATCTAGCTAGCAAGGTGGCTGAAATATTTATGCAGGAGATTGTGCGCTTACATGGAATACCGCGCACCATAGTGAGTGATCGGGACCCCATTTTTATCAATCACTTTTGGCAAGAACTTTTTAAGTTCGTGGGTACTACGCTGACGATGAGCTCCGCTTATCATCCGGAGACCGATGGACAATCAAAGGTGCTGAATCGATGCCTCCAGACTTATCTGCGTTGTTTCGCCTCCGATCAACCGCGCACATGGGCCAGATGACTTCCCTGGGCTGAATATTGGTACAACACCAGCTTCCATTCCGCTATAGGTACAACACCGTTTGAGGCGGTTTACGGCCGACCACCTCCTACCCTTCTGCGGTTCGACCCGGGGGAATCCCTAGTTGAGGCGGTAGCGCAAGAGTTGGGCAACAGAGATGAAGCACTTCGTCAACTAAAGTACAATCTAGAGCGGGCCCAACAACGGATGAGTAAGTATGTTAACGCTAAGCGTCGGGATGTATCTTTTCAGGAAGGAGATTTGGTGTTCGTTAAACTGCGTCCCTGTCGCCAACAAACCATAGCCAGACGCATTAACGCCAAGCTGGCGGCGCGCTTCTATGGCCCATTCCAGATATTACGCCGGGTGGGCACTGTGGCGTATCGACTTGCTCTTCCACTTGGATCACACGTTCATCCAGTTTTCCATGCCTCACAGCTGAAGAAAGCGGTAGGGGATTATTTTACATCTGGACCGCTTCCCCCCGAGCTAGAGTTGGAAGTCACGTCCAGTCCTGATCCAGAATACATTCTAGCCCACCGTTGCATCAGTCGAGACCGCACTCTCATATCACAATGGTTAGTGCAATGGCATGGCGAACCACCTAAGGAGGCCATGTGGGAGGACGAAACGAGTATTCGCGTGCAATTTCTGATTTTTGCTGCTAGTCTTGAGGACAAGACTTCTTCAGGAGAGGGACGAATTGATACAGATGGGCCAGCACAGGCTCAGTGGAGGGTCTACTCCAGGCGTTTGGTCAAAGACAGGGCCTAGGCCCATTAGCGGGAGAGAGGGCTTGTAAGGGAGGAGGGGGCGAACAGGAGGGGGGCATCGTATCTTTGCTTTTGTTAGGTTAACTCTAATTTCTCATCACAGTGGTATTTTGAGGGACGGTCTTTGATCGTAACATTGAACATTGTGATTTATGCCAGTGCACATAAGATGAAATCAAGGATCTCAGCTTAGGAGTAGGAAGATTTAACTAATATCGTAAAATATGGTAATTCAAATGAAAATAAAGAGCCTCATACATCATAATTTGATCAAAATTCCAGGAAAATAAATTCAAAACCATTGATGGCCAACCGAAGTTCATAATTCAAAGATGAGGATAGAAAGTCGACAGAGGTGTAAAGGCATCTAATTTTCCAATCATCCAGCTAAACTTAAATTATCACCTATTTTATGAGGAACATCAACTTCGCAGATCAATTATAACCTCTACCACTGGGTTCACCAGTGGAGGAGCACTAAAGTGGATTTTGCGTAATACTCTCCATGAAAATAATCTTATATACTCTTACCAATGAGAACCCATATTATTCGCTGAAACAAGGAGGTTTTCTTTTAGCAACATAGCAACAAAGGAGAATGACTTTTTTTAGCATAGATAGACAAGTCGCAGGTAATATAGAATAACTTTTAAAAAATTTAATAAAATATATGCTGGACCATTTCCTCAATTAGTTCCATCTATGGCATCTTGCTCAGTAAAATGCACTGACCGAAAATACTTGCAAAAAGTAATAGAAGTGAACACATAGTGAAAGAGAAGAAAGAATGAAGTATCCTTTATAGCAGCAGGCATACCTCGCTTTGGTATGTAGCAGCAACCCTCGTGCCTAAACAAGATACAATCGCGTAAATAAGCATCAAGGGGGTTAAAGAATGGGGAAACCGAGAACAAGATGGGCTGGAAAACTAACCAAATAAGTGGCGGAAGGCGTCACGACAGGCATCATGAACGTAAGCGGCGTAGTGATCATCCTTCTCCGCGGCCCGCATGATCTCCGGCTGCGCCGCCGGCGGGAACCTCTGCCGAGAGCTAGGCCCGTGATCTCGGGAGCCGATATTTCCGGCTTGAGGAAGTCTCGCCATGAGACTGTACCGTTTCCACCTCCGGCAAGTGCCGTCCGTGGTGGACGTAGCCACGCTAGCCGCCTCCCGGCGAGTGTTGCTGAAGTCACCACTGCTGTTGTCTGGCGTGATCGATCACTGTTAGTATCTGGATAACCGGCGATATTTTGGGATCCCGTCTCTGCAACGGCCAGTGATTTGGTACTCCGGCGACGATTGCTGCTTGCGCGGTGACCTCGAGCGAACCGAGAGGGATACTGGGATAGGGATTTGATCTCTTTTGTTAATGGTTCGGGTCGGATCAAGCCCGAGCGAGCACACATTCAAACCCAGTAACTTTACAACTTTACATGTATGTCCTCAAGAGTAAACAAAATCCGAAGTACGTACATGCCACTTGGCTTTCGTACGGGGACGAGTTTTCTAAGCGAACGAGGCCATTTAGTTTCAACCGAAGAGAACACATTAGCAAAAAAATCAATCCAGCGGCTGGAGGAAAGAAAGAAATTCACAGAGCGAGGCGCTGGGCGAGAAGTCCGCCTGAAGACATCTGAGATTCGGGCGCTAAATCTGCCACACGCCCAGAACCTTTCCGTCTCTACTTTGTCCTCTTTGACGATGGATGAGCCGGGGCAGCGAACACAGCAGCGTTGAAGACGAAGACAAACTAAGCCTCAGCTATAGAAAACCATAGAGAATACCACAAATCACAAGGCTAGAACGAACTGGACTAAGGGAGAACGCCGGAGCCAGCATCGCCAGGAGAAAACCCTTTCATTCCTTTGCAAAAATCCTGTCGACAACACATCTACGAGAGCTGTTGTGCCACTCGCGCACTGCGCACATAAGCTACTGAAGCTCCACGTAAGGATCAAAGTACCGTACCATGCAGCCCCAATGAATAAGGAGCTGCCACTTGGAGTTCAAGGCACAAATCTCTTCAGCCATGCGCATGTGGAAGTCCAAATAGATCTTGGTCAACTCCTCTAATCTTCAATCTTCTTCTCCATCAACATCCTGATGATTGCTACCGGCGAAGGGTAAGGTTCGGGCACTAAACCTGCCGCACTCCCAGAACCTTCTCCACTTCGTCCTCTCCGGCGACGGACGAGTCGGGGCAGCGAACACAGTGGCGTTGAAGATGAAGACGCGGTGTACGCATTCGAAAGCCTCATCTAGCGTTTGAAAGGAGGTAGGCACTGCGTTCGATTTATTTTCAGCCGTTGGATTTATTTTCTGCCACATGTCACGCGCAAAAGGTTCTCCATTCGGATAAAACTAAGTGCCCTGTCCGCTTAGAAAATGCGTCCCATACAACACATCTACGAAAGGGGACACACTTTCTAAGCGGACGGAGTCGCTTAGTTTCATTCGAACGGAGAACCTTTCACGCATGACACATGGCAGAAAATCAATCCAACGGTTGAAAATAAATCGAACGCAGTGCCTACCTCATTTTGAATGCTGAACGAGGCTTTCGAACACTTACTCCGCATCTTTGTCTTCAACGCCACTGCGTTCGCTGCCCCGGCTCGTTTGTCGCCGGAGAGAACGAAGTGGAGAAGGGAAGGTTCTGGGCATGCGGCAAGTCCAGTAGTGAGGCTAAAAGCTAATAGTCAATTGAAGCATGACCTGTAATACTACAAACCTCACAAGAAACATAGTTAACTACAGCAAAAGAAAAAGCAAAAGAATCTAACTTTTGAGATAAAGAATCAACCTTCGCAGTAAGAGATGTCAAAGAATCACTGCAATACTTACCAATACCTACTAATATAGTACCTCGCTCATTAGACCAGTGATTATGTTTCATGGCCATGTCCTCAAACAAGGTTATTGCATCTTCTACAAAAATAGCATAAAGTAACTACAAAAACTAAGTAAATGTGAAAAACAGAAGAAAAATGTCTTGTCTATTAACTTATTGATCAAATCGATATTGGCTGGCCTGATCCCGACAACGGCGCCAAAAACATGATACTGCCGCAAGTACACGGCTTTATCGAAGTAATAATAAGATTATCATTCCCAACGAGGATCTGACAGTCAATTACCAATCACACGATTCGTTTATATCTAGACAATTCAAGTTGTGTTTTTATATTAAACTTCTAAATGTGAAAACAAAAAGGCTAGTGTTTAGGGTCGAAATCAATATGCAAAAGGTTGGGACTCAGGGTTTCACCACACTAAAAATTATGAATATAGTAAAATAAAATCTTTGAATAGAGAATTACAGCATTGAAAGGGATTTTTCCTAAAGTACATAATACCACCTCCTGAAGCATAATCTGGTATTTATTAACATTAATTCCCTACTCTCGTGACAATTAACATGAATATACCGATTAAGTTCTGTGAAAAATCTGGAAATCCTTCAAGTAAACTCGAACTACTCTCATGATCGAATTTACAGGTTCAATAAGAATAGATCCAACATCGCAATTCACCTCTCGGTTCTTTTCGCGACGTCTAATATGTACAATTACTTGGCTAGAGTAAAATACGAATACGTTCAATTTTGATCAAATCAATTTAGTAAAATTTATTACAAAGATATAAAATAGCAAGTTTAATTCATAGATTATCAGTGGGCTACGCTCCTAATCCCGAAAATAAGTTTAAGCGTTCATGTTTAAAGAATACAGCATGTATTTTGATGAACTTTGCATGGAAACTCAAATTGATTATAGAAAAACACTAGAAAAGAAATTGAAAACTCTTATCCTCAATCTGGAGATGAAGATGGAGCGTCCAATTCTTTCTTTGCGTGATCTTTCCGCTTGAATTTCGCCCAGAAAGTGATTTTCACCCTAACCACCGCTTGTATTCGTCTTCTCCCGTAAAAGTCTACTAAACCCTCCAAAAATCTTTCCTTTTATAGTTCAATTAGTTTAGAACCCATCAAGGAAGAATTCTAGAAAGTTTGGTTCAATTCTGACTCGATTCGAGGCCGAATCGAGTGAAAAACCGAAAGAAGCGGAAAAACTCACGGTTGCGGCCATGAAAGTTTCTGTGTTATTTTTGTCTGTGCACGGAAAACTCACAGTCCGTGAAGGATTCACGGCCTCGACTATAAAACTTTATGTGAACTTCTATACTTAGCCGCAAAACTCCCCTTTGATTGCGAAAAACTCACGGATTGCGAAAAACTCACGGATGTGACCGTGAATCTTACGTTTGACTCCGGTTTTGCACCAAATTTGAATTGCGACTTTGTAATTTCCTTGGGAATCGTGCTATGGCTTCAAAACTCACAAAATCTATTATTTTTATGTCATTTTACCTGTATTTTCAAAAAAAACTAAGAAAAGTGAAGATTATATACTAAATGAAGTAAAAACACTAAATATTAGTATAAAATCTTATGATTAAGCCTAAATATCATATAAAATATAGGTAAAAATATGATGTAAATGCAACTCATAAGGGGTGTCCAGCGGGAGATCCAAGAAGAACAAAGGCGCCATGCTTGATTCATGAGCTCTATGTGGGAGACGATTAGCACCATACAGAAGAACCTCTCCACTGGATTTCGTGATGAAGACGACGATGACATCCAGGGTGATGGCGAAGATGATGATGAAGAGGACCCCCATGAGATCAGCTCTGATGACGAGGAGGAAGAGGACGTCAATCCGATGAACAAGAAGAAGTGAGTATTTCTTTCTCATAATGCCCCTCTTCACTCTCTCACTTACCATAGATTGCATTGAGGACTATGCAAATTCTTATGTGGGGAGGGGACGATTTTGAAGCTTCTACTCTTCATTCCTCTAACTATTTACAATGGCATTGTATATTTTGACTAACTCTGTCTTGCTGTTGTATTCGTGAAACTATGATATTTGTGACTATGGGCTAGTTTGGTTCTGCTGCGCTGCCGCAACTGCACAAAGAAAAGTTTTAAGCGCCGGGGGCGCTTCTTAAAACTTTTAAACATATGTGCTTAAGTTTTCCACTAAAAATATTTTTTTATTTTTATTTTTAGAATTGATGTACACCTTGTAAGCTATCAAATGGTATTAATATTGGGGTATTTTAGATTACGTATATGTATAAAATATCCTAATCAATATTATAAAGGAAATTGTATTTTGTCTTATATGTGATATTAGTTAGGGTATTTTATACATATACGTAATCTAAAATACCCCAATATTAATACCATTGGATAACTTACAAGGTGCACATCAATTCTAAAAAAATAAAAAATAAAAAAAATATTTTTAGTGGAAAACTTAAGCACATCCATTTAAAAGTTTTAAGCACCCCCCGGCGCTTAAAACTTTTCTTCCAGCTACACTATAATAGCTGCGCTATCACTGTAGCATCTACTGTTAAGGGTGTTTAGTGAATCTAACTGTGCTATTACTGTAGCAACTATTATTAAAGTTATTTTGTATATTTATTGAGTTGTTAGTGTTGTTAATAAATAAATAAATATTAATTTAATAAAATATATTAAAATTAAAATTATATATTTTTTATAATAAAATAAAATAATTAACTAAATAATAAAATTAATTATTTAATTTTATATTATTAATTATAAATTAATAATATTATAAATTTATTTTTATTAATAATAATAATAAAATAAATTATATTTTTTAAAATTTAAAATAATTATTTTAATAAAATTGTTACTTTTTATAATATCAAATAATTAATTTAAATTTAAATTTCAATTATTAATATTATTTTTAAAGTAAGAAATTAAAATTATATATTAATAAAATAAAATTTATTTTATAAGATCAAATAATTAATTTTATTATAAAATTCAATTATTAATTCTATTTTTAAAATAATTAAATATTATATTATAATTATATATTAAATTACTAAACATAGATTTAATTTTAAATATTTTATAATAATATATTTTACATGTTTATGTAATAATATAGTTAATTATTATATATAATTAGAAAATATAAATATATAATAGTTTTTAATAAAAAGAGAAGGGAGAGAGACATAACAGTATGGGTAAAAACCCAAAAAAAATAAAGTAGAGAGTAGGAATCGAACCTGAGCGTTCAACCAAGCCTTTTACGTGCGTCGAGGCAAGCGACAACGGGGAGAAGGAGGGGGGATGCTGCTTCCATCAACATTAATAAACTTTACACTATTATGCAGTGAAGCAGAAGAAACAAACATTAATAAACATTAATATAGTAGAAAATTCTATTGTCATTTAGTGCACCGCAGCACACTTCCAAACAGACACTATATTGCCATGGTCATGCTATGACATTTGATTATGCTTCTATGATTCTAATGCTGTGATGATAATGTGATATGGTGCTTGTGAGGATTTTTCATGAGATTCTGATGATGAGGTGATTCTGATGATTTCTCTTCATATGTTGTGATGCTGTGGATATTGGTTTAATCTGATGATATACTCTGATGAGGTTGATGGACTATTTTGAAAATGACCGGTAATCTGTGTAACACTCATTCCCATTATTCATCTATGTATTTAATGATCATGTGATATTATGATGATATGGTGATTGATTTTCCAAGCTTTATGATGGTATATCGAATATCGAGACAAATTACGATTTTGATTCCGATGCGATCGATACATAATATTTTACAGATGTCTTGTAACAATGTTTTGAAGAAAATATTTTATTGTGAGCTTAGAACGAACTTCGATGATCTCACTTCTTTTTTATGGATTTGATAGTTAGAAAGCTCAAATTTATCACTTTTTCAAGACCCTATTATGATGCAATCATACAATATCAAGTTTATGAATTCTTGTGAGTGGTTTGTTTAAAAATTTTTGAATTGATAGGTGACACATTTCTGATATTGTTTGTGACTTGTAAGCTAGTGTTATACTTTTGATTTCCTATTGATTAAATAGTTTCATTCACCTATTTGATTCTTCATGTCATTTGTTGGGTGATAATTGCTTGCAAAAATAAAATTAAAATTAAAACAATAATAAGTGCTCTCTCTAGCTAGACTTGCAACTCCGTTGACTTAGTAATGCATAAAGTAGTCGAGGCGACATTCGACCCATGTCTGTGTTTCATGCCAAACGTGCATCAACAGTCATGAGTTAATTTCGTACACGTAACTTATCTTAGCTGAATAACTGGGGCGGCATTCCACCAATATTTGTGCTTCATATTAGTAGGCTAGAAGAAGTTAGGTAAGCTCAAAATGTGTTGTCAGTTGAGTAACCAAAGCGACATTCCACCATGTTGTGCTTCACGTCAAAAGATTGCCAACAATTTAGAGAGCTAGTCTTGCTAGTAAAAATAAAAATAAAATTAGAGAGGACAAGAGAAATAATGTTCTGAAATTTTTGGCACAAAAATAATGCATTTGAATTTGACCGCAACACTTGATTATGAATGAATTTTGTTTGTGAAGTAGGAATCATTACATTTTACTAGCTGAAAGTTTCATCAACTAAGAATTCTGGAACCTCTTTGATTCAATCTTTGATAATAGACCCTTGCTTGTAATTTTGAAACTTGATTATACTTTGTTTATGATAAGTTTTGACTTGGTGATGTGTTTGTAGCTTTGGATTATCTCTTTGATACCTAGCTTGTATTTCATTTTGTTTTTATTACTTGATGACTGATAGGGGCCTCGACGGCTGTGACCGCAAGTGCATGGTCTATCGCATAATATAATAAGTATCAATCCCACGAGAACTAGGGGTCAAGTATTAACTAATCAGTCAACTAATAGCTAGGTTAATGATTAATGGAGAAATGACTAATATCCAAGTGCAAGAGATTAAACTAAAGCAAACTAAAATCAAATTAAAATCAAGCAGAGTAGAGAGTAAAACAATCGGGGTTTTAAGTCTATGAGAGAGATTCGGAGTATCGGGTTTCACCACACTGAAACATGAAGAAATATTAAGGCTTGATGTTCTAATCAAGTTTTATCTAAGTTCTCAAGGTAATCCTTCCTAGGGTACAGACGCGCTCCCTCTCAAGACACGGTCCGGTGTCCAACTTAACCCAAGTCTCCTTCTCTCGTGGCTTGCCGGGTTAAGTGGACCCAATGAGTTCTATGAAGAATTAGGGTTCCTCGGGTGATTTCGAGTGCTCTCGCTAAACGAAATCACCAGTCCAATCTAAGGGATTTCGTTGACTGTGGTTCACCTCTCAGTCCTTCCCACAGCATCTAAGACATGCATACATATGGCTAGTACATAAACATAAATGAAAACATCCTAGACATGAATAAGAACAAAGATAAATAGAGAAATATATAGATCTAGTCATAATATTCAACATTCATACAGTGGGCTATGCCCAACCCCCGAAAAGAAAGTTTACGCTATCATATACATCATGAAATACATCAAATCTCTCATGCAAGTGAATTCAAACCAAAGGGAAGGGTAGATCTTTGATGGAAGAAGGTCCATCATGAAGATCCACGTCGGAACAGAGGAAGAATCACGCCGGAATAGTGTTGCCCCAAAAATCGCCCCAAAACCCTAGGTTGTCGCCCCTTCGCCTTGTTCTCCTCAACTGCCTAATCAAATCTGATGATTTCAGTCCCAAAACGTGTGTAGCCAAGTTAGGAAGGTCTCCTCAAAATTTCAGTGAAATCTGCTTCCAAAATAGAAAGTTATGGGCGAAAAATCGGGCGCCTGTCGAAGCTGTGCAGGACGATGCACGGCCGTGCATGGATACACGGCCATGCCCATGTACGGCTCGGTGGCTGGAAAACTTACTCTTCACGGCCGTGCATGGATGCATGGCCATGCCAGTGAACGTCTCGGTGAAGCCTGGGATAGTTAGCTCATGCACGCCTGTGCATGGATACACACCCATGGCCGTGAAGAGCGTAGAGGACTCTGATTGGGCTAAAATTTCTCGTGTAGCTTCGTCTCATCATGAGGAATCGTCCCATATCTTCAGATCTTCCAAATTCTACCAATTTTGAGGCAAAATACCTGCATTTCAATAAAACAAAGGAAAAGTGAAGACTCTGAAGAATATGAAGTATTTAAGCAATTAAATGAAACAAAGTATGCATTTTATTCCAAAATAATAACAGAAATGAGTCACGATATATCATATATTTGCATGTCATCAAAATACATCGAACTTAAAGTTTTGCTTGTCCTCAAGCAATTGAATTGTCTAGAACACAGTGATGACATGAAATAGGGAATCTCAACTAGCTTAAAGTGGTCTATTTAGGTTGTAGGTTAATCACAACAAGTCTTCAGGTTGTAATGCAATATAAAAAGCAAATTAAACCAATTATCATGAATGCAATCTATTAGAGTATGCAAAGTTACCTTACCAAAAACCTCTACAATACATTTCACATGAATGATATGATTGATCAAGCATTCGAATAGGGGGTAATTGTGCATTAAGTCATGAGAAAGATAACATTAGTACCACATAGTCCCTATGTGGTGCCTTTTTTTATAAGATAAAATATGTTTAAACAGTGCAAAGTGCCAAGCTTTGCTTCGGTACCACTGTCTCTGCTTCTGTGGAAATGCTATGAATAGTGCCAAGTGCAGGTACGATGTGCAGTGTACAAGAATACTTCGGTACCACTATAATTATTTCTGATTCCCATGACAAAGTGCACAAATAAAGTAGAGTTATGAAGCAAGATACAATCACGCACATGAGATGTATATTAAGGTAAGGTGAAATAACAGGCATACTCTGCAAGATCGTACCAACAATGAATTGAGTTAATTAATTCAATCAACTACATTAAACTAAAGAATCATATGTGCAGCCCAAAACCATTATAGACCGCTGGCAAAGAAAAGTCAAGATTTCCATCCCAATCAATCAAGTACCCGTAGAACAATTCAATACCATAGGACAAAGCAAATAGCATAAAGAAAAGTAGGGGTTGGGCAAGACACTAAAGATGTTAAAACAACTAACTAACAAAGCATGCAAGGGAATAGAAGTGACAATTTTAAAACTGGCAAGAGTTAACTAAAGAAGACAAACAACCACAATAAAGTAAACTACTGGAAAAACAGAAAGCTGACCAAGTGATGGGTGAAACCGATGATGCTCATCCCCAGCGCCGACGAAATTTCGCCTGAAGGTCATGCACAGACTCTAAAATAGAGGACTGTACTCGTCCTTGGCGCTCAACCTCAGTCTCAAGATGTTGAATCCGGTCATTGCCGGCATCGACGGATAGGTGAGTCTCTTGCTGGGCGTCTCGGACAAAGCGGATCATAGTCTCTATGCGGTCAAGCTGGGTAGAAGGTCGCTGCAAAGGGGGTGGAGGCTCAGTCGCAAGAGGCACGTCATGATCCTTGACTGCCTCAACTCTCCAGTTTTGCTACTCGCGGACTGTGGTGCACACGGGATTTGGCAGTAGTAGCTTGACATCGCTCCCGGGGAATAGCAGACTGTAGAATTCTCCCTCCTTGACTATCATCCGCATGGAGATGCAGGAATCAAGATCGAGTCGGCTGTTGCCCTGAGCTCATTCCATCTGGTAGGGATGGATCCCTACTGCAAAAGCCAGTGGGGTAAGAAAGTCCCCCGAGAGCAATGGCACCCTTCGGCGCCCTTGATACTTTCTGGAGTTGCTTGGAGAAATGAAAGGCAGTGTTGAGACGGACCCCATGCAGCATTGCCTAGTGAAATTGGAGTTTGGATGCCTGAACAAGACCATCAGACTCCCCTCGGCCAAAAATAGTGTGCGCCATGACACGATGCACATACTTCAAGATGGGGTTCCTGAGGCAGGTAGCTCTAGCTGTCCTAGTATCAAAAGGTCAGAAATCGGTCAAGTTAGCCCAGAAGTTGCTTTCTTTAAATTCAATTGGTGTGAGTTTTGTTCCATCCGTAGGAAAGCCATATATTGAATTCAGCTCTGTCAATGTAAGCACAAACTCAGTATTGTTGAGCCGGAAGGATAGGTTGTCGTCATCTTCATTAGTGTGGATGCTAGCATGAAACTCCATGGAGGATAGAAACTCTAGTACAATGGGAATGTAGGTGGATATCAGATAGTGAAGAACTGATCCCAACCTATACGTTGGAATAGCCAGTGCACATCCTCGTAGAATCCAAGAGTGTTCAGCGTAGCATGATCCAGGAATCGTGTGGTCACCACTGGGCGGCGTGAGAGGGCGGTGAGTTTGGCAAGCTGCTCAGGATCTCTACAGATGATTCCATAGGGAGTTGGAGGAGCAGTAGGCGGTGGCTGTTAGATGGCGACGGCACTGGAAGAGGAGGCGCGGTGTTTGGAAGTGACCTGTTTGTGTCAAGACATGCTGGCGGTGAAGGGAGGCGACAAGAATACAAAATAATCGAAAAGAAAATAGGTGTTGTAGAGGAAGATTCACAGGCGCCGGAGTTGAAGGAGGAAGGTTGGCGGAGGCGGAGTCACAGGTGGTGACTGGAATTAGGGTAGCGGCGAACAGCGCCGCAAGACATGGATCGACTATGGAAATTTGGGGGAAAGACTCGCCGAAGGTCGGAGAAGATGGTGGGGCGTCGCCGGAGGCCGATCGGGTACCGGAGGTGTCAGATCTGGACGGCAGCGGCGGCGCTAGGGTTGCGTACACGGGTGTGTACGCGAGTGTGCAGGCGGCTCTTTTTTATAAAATGTCTTGCATAGCCATGTATGGATACATGGCTCAGCCCATGCAATGCTCGACCGAAGAACGCATCTGAGTTCACTTACGATGCACGACCGTGCATTGGTGCACGGGCATGCCCGTGTACGTCTCGGTGAAGG
Organism: Costus pulverulentus; assembly: GCA_027562315.1. NCBI lineage: Eukaryota > Viridiplantae > Streptophyta > Magnoliopsida > Zingiberales > Costaceae > Costus > Costus pulverulentus. Next base: position 30,873,767 of record CM050441.1, on the reverse strand, counting down.
ATGGGTGCGGAGCTCGTTACGCGTCACGGCCGTGCACGCCTTCACGCCCTTGCCCGTGCAGCTCTCGGCTGCGTGTGCAGAAGAGTTTACCGAGCCATGCACGGCCGTGCATGGATGCATGGGTGCGACCGTACATGGCTCGGTGATTCCTGAAAAATCCAGAAAAAAATTCCATCAGCATGGTACAGCTTAGAGAGTATGAATTGAAATAAAAACTAAAAAATAACAAAATCTAAATGATGAAAATAAATAAGAAAGTAAAAGAGTGAATAAGAGGTTGGGTTGCCTCCCAACAAGCGCTTCTTTAGGGTCACTAGCTTGACCAGTGTGATGCTCATGGTGGATCTAGTAGTGGGGAAGCTAAGTATGTGGCGTGGAGCTTCTTCCTTTGTCGTCGTCCATGGATTGCACCTATTAAAACAAGCATGAGGTACAAAAGTTTCTCCTTAACTGTCTTGACAGGACATGGAATAACAGAGTAGTAAAGCACATAAACCGTCCCAATGTCAATTAAAATTTCATCCCTAAACAATCCTAATATCTTTTTCTATAGATTGGCTCCCGTGGCATCTTTAGCGTGCGTCGTCATTGCCACCATCTTGTCTCCTCCTAGACCAATCGGGTCATCGGGTCTGTCTCCGAAATGTTCAGGAAAAGCTTCTGGGAAGAGTTCCATCTTGCTCCTTGACTGTGCAGTCCTTTCATCCACCACTGCTCTGCTCTCCCTGGAACCTGAAAGATAGAGTTCATTGTTAATAGCAGGAAGATTGAATGATATAGCGTTTCCATGAATGCAGAACTTTATCATCCTGTGTGGGACATCAATTATGGCTCTGATGGCGGCAAGGAATGGCCTGCCCAATATAAGAGGGAAAGTGGAGTTTTCGTCCATATCCAGAATCACAAAGTCTACCGGGATAGAGAATCCTTTAAATTTCAATGGTACATTCTTAGCAACCCCAAGCGGGTGAAGTCTAGAGCTGTCTGCGAACTGGAGAACCTGAGATGTTGATTTGAGATCTCCCAAGTCCAGCTTCTTGAAGGTGACGGATAACATGATGCTGACCTTAGAACCCAAATCCAAGAGTGCTCGATCGAATAAAATGTTGCCGATCGTGCATGGTATATCAAAACTACCAGGATCCTCGATTTTAAGAGGTGCCTGATTACATGCGGAACCTGCTGAGTCTTTAACAACTACCATTATCGTTTCTGCGTCGAGTGCGTCAAGAGTCTCACGGTGAGGTTCCTTTTTCTGGCTTTCAGATCTTTCCTCTTCATCCCCCACGTGTTCGGTTTCAGATTCCTTTGATCGCTCACTATACTCATCATGATGGCGTTGCACTGATCTCTCGGATTTGCTTCAGGTTGAGCTGGAAGCATTCCTGAGTGTATTGACAATGAACTGGTTCGCTGGTCCAACTTTGTGCTTCATTTGAGTTGCCATGAAATTTTCTAACATCGACTCTAATCTGGACTTCTGAGGAGGATCTTGTTGTCTTTGATTGGCAGATAGATGTTATATTCCAGGAGGGGGCCTGAAATAAGAAGAGAAATTCTGATTAGAAAAATTTACAGGAGGAACTTGCCCTTGATTTAACCTGTAGGAGAAATTGAGATGATTTCTCCATCCTAGATTGTATGTGTTCGAGTAAGGATCGTTCTGGTTCCTGAAATTCTCAATAGTGTTGACTTGTTCAGAGGGAGCATTCAAAATGTGGCAATCATCAGAGGAATGTTCTGTTACTCCACAAATATCACAAGTCATAGAATTAGAAGTAGAAACATTGATAGAGTCAAACTTAGAAGAAAGCAAATTTACTTTTGCTACTAGGGAGTTAATCACGTTCATATCAAACTTCCCTGAACTTCGAACTGGTTGGCTCCTCTCTCCTGACTACTGATAATGATTGAGGGCCATGTCCTCAATCAACTCCATCGCTTCATCATAGTTCTTGTTCATTAGTGCCCCACTAGCAGCAGCATCTATAGAAAGTCTGGTCTGGTATAGCAATCCACTGTAGAAGGTGTGAATGATCACCCATTTCTGTAGACCACGGTGCAGACACATCCTCAATAATTCCTTGAACCAGTCCTATGCTTCATACAGGGACTTCTCGTTGGGCAAAGTTGGTGATTTGATTTCTGAGCTGGGCTGTTTTGCTCAGTGGGAAGTATTTTGACAGAAAAGCTTGAGACAATTGCTCCCACGTTGTAATAGAGGCCTGCGGTAAAGACTGTAGCCACGCCCTAGCTCGCTCCCTGAGAGAGAAAGGGAAGAGTCTTAATTTGATAGCATCAGGATGAGCACCATTAATCTTTAAAGGGTTGATGCAGCACAAGTCCATTCCCCCCAAAAAATTTTCGACGATTATAGTCGTAACCAAGACTTGGCTTGCCCGTGAAGCAATTTGTGGAGTTTAGAAAAAAAAATCTATTTCCTATCACGGTCGTGAAGCTCATCACGGCCTGCCCATGAAGTAATATGTGGATTTGGTGAATTCCCATCATGGTTATGAAGCTCATCACGGTCTACTCGTGATAGCCCCAGAAAAGCTAGAACAACCTCCTCTGAAGGCCTTTCGATGATCCCAGCATCCCATCATACCTCCAGAGAATTAGATGGATATAATAAGCCATTCTTCAGGTCATACGGAGGTCATTCTGCCCATGTGTTTGCTCCCATGACGAATTGAAGAACCACACCTTGCCTGATACAACAATATACTATCAAATTCAGTGTAGGAGTCTACCAACACTGTCATGAATCAACCAATCAACAACTGATTCTACTATTTTTGGTGCGACATGTTCGGAGATGGTATAAACGACCCATCTAGCCCTATCGAAGCCCAGTCCAAGTGTCACCCTAGTCTAGACTTGCATAGTCTACTTTAGTTATTAGGATTTTATTTTGTTTCAATTTTTAAGTTCTTAAGATAGTTAAAATATTCTAACCACCCTGTCATATAGATGTTGTGACCCCCAACCCCCTTAGCTTATAAAAGGAGGGTTAGGAAGAAATAGAAACTAGCTTGCTTGAAGAGAAAACTCACTTTGCAAAGTTGCGAGAGTTTGTAGCTAGGAGTCATGGATAACCTCTAGGTGTACGGTCTTGTAACTTTTCGTTTTTCCTACTTGAAGAAATTAAATCATGCCTCAGCGTGCATCAGGGTAACTCTTGTTTTGCGATTGCATCTCAATTCGCATTTCTTTTTTCTATTTTTGACCTAACCTCTCACAAGTCCGAACGTTGAAAGTAAGAGGAGGTTTTTTGTTCTCTTGTGTTCAGGGCTAAGTTACCAAACTATTTGCTAGACTGTGTGGTTGCTCCGAGTTGCCGTTGAAGTAAAAAATTTAGCTTATTCGCTTGAGGTTAGTGCAAATTAATTTCTATAGAATTGGATGTCATTGTTTTTCATCGTTTAATTGATATTGTTCGTCTATCTAAAGACTCTTTCACAATTTTTAAAGCTGCATTGTCCACTAAAATCTAAAATCTAGAGTCTGAAATAAAGACCATTGCTCCTATTACCCTGTCCAAGTTAAGAGTTTTCTGCTAATTTAACTGCCATGATGCTCACGTGCCCAGTGAAAGATGCGGTCACTAGAAGACATGGGGGTGCAAGTGGATCCGTTGTTGCTTGACTAAGACTTAACATGAGCCCTACTGGGTAATCTAATGTGAACACACCAGCCAGCCGCTTGCGCTAAATCCATTTCAAGTCAATGCATCGAGGGTTTGATTCTATATAGTTGTGACTCGAGTGAAAACTTTTTTAATTTATTTTAATCATTAATTAATTATAATAATTTAGATAAATTAATTATAATAATTTAGATAAATAGCTTTAAGTCAAAGAAAATCTATTTGTATGGCTATTACTATATATATATATATGAAAAAAGAAATATAACAAAGCTCTCTGTTAATTAATATCATGAAATTACAAGGGATCCCAAATCAATTATTGTATACAATTAATCATGCATAGCCACTCAACAATCAATCAGAAGAAAAATCAAAGGAAAGAGACACCACTCTTGCATGTCGTATAAGTTAAGTTGTCAAGTCAAGTGAATTATCTCGATCAAAATCAAATGCAATAGAATTTGGTCAAATTTCATATTATGTGACCATCCAAAATTAAAAATCATAATATTATGAAATTCCCATTTTTATTTTTAAAATATAATATATTTTCAAGTCTACAAGTCAAACATACAAGTTGTCAAGTCAAAGCACAAGTTTGAATAATCTGGATGGGGGTCTGTCTCGTTAGAATTCCAATCACGCGTGAATAATAATAAATACATTTACTATCAAATGCTTTATTTGGTCATCACGCACTACATTTCTATTCAATATACATTTACTATCAGTGATTACTATTCAAATCACTTCAATTCCAATTCAACTGTTTGAATTGGAATTTAAAAGATTTCTTTCATTCAATTCCAAGCCAAATTTTCTAACGTTCAAAGTCAAACTAAATCACAATTTTCAGATTCAATTTGGGCTGAATTTATTTTTTTAATCTTTTATATTATTATATTAAAGACAAGTTTTTCTATAAAATTAAAACATACTAAAATTGTGGTGTTAAATTAAAATTAATATTGAACGAGCAAAATTAAATATTTTAAGTCAAATTTTTTTATTGGCCCGAAAAACAGACAGGTCTATCCAGCCCAGCAGCTCTTGTCCTATCTTTTTATTTTTCATTTTATTTTTAAAATTTAATACCCAAGACTTGCCGGCTTGTGAAGTGGTGAAGGAGAAGAAAGCTCCAACAAAGTCAACGCCCACGCAGCCTTCTTTCAATCTTCCATTCCATTATTCCAATTAATACTATAAAAATACCAAAAGAACGCCTACTCTTCTCCGATCAACCCGCAACCAACAAGCCATGCCTCCTCCTTTCCTCCTCCTCATCTCTCTCTCGCTTCTCCTCTCCTGCAACTCACCCTCCGCCGCTAAGCAACTTGAGTCCTTCTCCGCCGCCGACTCGCCGTGGGTACCCTCTCAGATCCGCACTCTCGTCTCCCCACAACGCACCTTCGCCGCCGGCTTCCGCAACTCCTCCTCCGGCCACTTCATCTTTGCAGTCTGGGTCGACAAATCGCAGGAAAAAACCAAAATTTGGTCCCTCGGCCGCGACGTGGACAGCTCATCCGCTATGGTCATCTCGCCCCTCGGTACTCTCTCCCTCAACGATTCCTCCGGCCACAATCTCTGGGACGGTGTACCCGTGGCCGCCAACGGCTCCCAGCTCCTCCTGCTCGAGAGCGGTGAGCTCAGGTTCGGTAATTGGAGCAGCTTCTCCTTCCCGAACGACACCATTCTACCCAACCAGACAGTTCTGAGCAACGGAATTACGCTACAATCGGGGCGCTTTCAGTTTGTGAACGCCACGAATCTCGTGTTCAATTCCACCGACAGCTACGGGTCGCTTGGCGGTACCTTGCAGAACCTCACGTCGGATGGCCAATTGGTCTTCGACAAGCAAACACTCATTGCCGCCGACAAGGGTCAGAGCGTCCTCCGAAGGCTCACGCTGGATCCCGACGGCAATCTTAGAGTCTACAGCCTTGCCGATAATTCCAAGTGGCTGGTGGTGTGGCAGGCAGTTCAGGAACTGTGCAAAATCCGCGGGACTTGCGGCACCAATGCCATCTGTGTTCCCGACGGAGTGGGCACCAGATGTGAGTGTCCACCGGGCTACCAAAACGACACTAGTAGCAATTCTTGTGAATTGAATAGAGGGTTATTGAGCAGCGACAAATTCTTGAGGATGGATTTTGTCAGCTTCAGCGAGGATTTGGACTCAGGCAACCTGGCACCGCTCAATCTTGAATTCTGCAAATTGAGATGCTTAAAAAATTCCACCTGCGTTGCGTTCAGCTACAAGTTTGACGGACGGCAGACTTGCTACAACCTCTACAACCAATTGGCAGACGGGAGATGGTCTCCAGGGACCGAAATGGCCACGTACATTCGAGTGGCGAGTTCTGAACCAGATGAAGCTAGATTCACAGGCCTCTTCTCCATGATCGACACAGTGTGCCCTGTCCAGATCAGCCTCCCTTTCCCACCCAAGGAGTCCAAGACCGCAGCAAGGAATTTGGCCATCATCTGCACCTTGTTTGCAATCGAGCTTATTGCTGGAGTCCTGTCTTTTTGGGCATTCCTGCGCAAGTACTCAAAGTACAGGGACATGGCACGCACATTCGGGATGGAGTACATGCCCAATGGAGGGCCAAAACGCTTCTCTTATGCGGAGTTGAAGGCAGCAACAAATGATTTCTGCAACATAGTTGGCCGAGGTGGATACGGAGTGGTGTACAAGGGGGAGCTACCCGACCGCCGGATCATCGCCGTCAAACGCCTCCGGAACATTGGCGGCGGCGAAGCAGAGTTCTGGGCCGAGGTGACCATCATCGCCCGGATGCATCACCTGAACCTCGTCCGTCTCTGGGGCTTCTGTGCTGAAAAGGAGCAGCGGATGCTTGTCTATGAGTACATTCCCAATGGCTCACTCGACAAGTACCTCTTCCAACCACGCACCATTTCTGTGGATCAAGGCTCAAGCGAGGACAAGACCGATGAGGCAAGTACAAAACTAGTCCTTCCGCCACCAAGGCCCCTGCTTGATTGGAACATCAGATATAGAATTGCTCTTGGAGTTGCGCGCGCCATCGCATACCTCCACGAGGAATGCCTCGAGTGGGTGCTGCACTGCGACATCAAGCCGGAGAACATACTGCTGGAGGATGACTTCTGCCCCAAAGTATCAGATTTTGGCATGTCGAAGCTTACAAACAAGAAGGAAAAAGTGACCATGTCCAGGATCCGGGGGACGCGAGGCTACCTGGCTCCGGAGTGGGTAAACCAGAGGGAGCCCATCACCGCCAAGGCTGACGTCTACAGCTTCGGCGTGGTGCTTCTGGAGCTTGTGAGTGGGGTGAGGAGCTCCGAGTTCCAGCGGTCGTCACTGGAGAGCGAAGACTGGTACATGGCCAAGTGGGCGTTTGAGAAGGTGTACGTCGAGAACAGGATTGAAGACATCCTCGACCACCACATCTTGGATTCCTACGACGACCGAGCACATTTTGAGCTGGTGGATCGCATGGTAAAGACTGCGATGTGGTGCTTGCAGGACAGAGCAGAGATGAGGCCTTCAATGGGGAAGGTTGCCAAGATGATTGAGGGTACTGTGGAGATTACTGAACCAGGGAAGCCCATTATCTTCTGCAGGGGATAGAGCAGACGGAGTCATCAGAGCGACTGAATTATGTATGAAACATTGTGGAAATCTGAGGGCTAGTACAAAAAAAAAAGAAAGAAAAAGTGATAAGCTGAAATAAAATGACTGAAAAGTAAATCTAAGTTGGCAATGGATGTAGTAGCTTCCAATAATTAAGGAGTGCAATATAACTTCTCCTCTCTTACTTAAATAGGTGAAATGAATGAATTGATTTCCACAATGTGAATCTCTTTTCTTATCTTTGTTTATCTCCCCCCCTATCTCTTCCTCTAATACTCCAGAGCTTGCACTCTCTCTTCCCCTCTCCCCATCTCATTCTCAACTTAACACTACTCCTGAGCAAATACTTAGTATCACACCCCTAGATAATGACAAACTCAACCCATTTTGACAAAGAAGGATTCATGCAACATAATTTCCTCAAAATATAGCATATAATAACAAGATCCAGACAATTTGAATAGATAAGAGGTTTAAAGAACATACATTCCTTCAAATACTTTATCAGAGAGCAAGATAACTTTATATATAATCATTCCCACAACTCAATCGCACAAACAAAACAAGTCATCAAAAATCAGATCAGATTCATCAAATCATATCAAATAGATTCTTCCACAATATGAGTGATTTGATAAAGCCATTGCTATACATGCACTACATCAAACATAAAGTAGTTCATACGATGTATTAACATATTGCAATGCTTGATACCAAAACTAGAACATCAAAGCAACGGAAACCTTTAGCTCCTGCCCACAAAATGAGTAGCCAACTTAGCCTGTATAAGGATTAGTGTAAACACAAATGAGCACAATTGTCTAACAATTAACCCAAAGAGCAAAAGAGTGGACATTAAATGAAGCTAATTTCGTTAATTAAGTAAAAGCTACAATAGAACATTTTATGAAACATAGTGTATCACCCTCGTGCATATAATTCAAATGATGAAGTTTATGACTAGGGTAACAACATAATCACTTAGATGAAACATTTAAGCATTGATAACCTTGACACACATAGAGATAAAACTAGGAAAATTATGTCATGATAACCTACAAGTAAAGGAGAAACCTTGTATTGAATTCAAATATATCCCAAGCAATCCAAAGTATGATTTTCTAGACCCAAATTCTAATCTTCCTATAATTGATTATATAAAATTTAAAGAAGAACAAATTATTTTACTTTTTGATAAATATAAGAAGATTATAAAATATTCTTTACATGACATTAAAAGCAGTAACTCTCATTTTTGCATGTACAGGAAAATTGATGCTAAAGTGCCCCTCCTATAATTCTCGATGTTTAATTTAATAGGCAAACCAAAAGGATAACAAAAAAGTAGGAGACTATATGCTACCTACTATGACACTGATCCACTAGCTTCACCATGATAATTAAATTTTGGTCAAGCAAATAACCTAAAAGAATCATTTTTTAAGAGGCAACCCAAATTTCTTTTATTTTGTTTTTCTTATATTTTTCCTTTCTTGTTAATTATCCTAGTTAGTGTAAATAGTTCTAACTTTTATTTCTATTTTGCAAATATAATTTTTAAGAACTAACTTCATATTCCTAATCTAAATAATTTAGTCTATTTTTAGGAATTTTCTGAATTTTTTCTCAAACTAGAGTGAAATCACAGTCATACCTGTGAACACAATCTCAACCATGATCAAAAGGGAGAAAAGGGAATATGCAATGCATAAGGAACATATGGTAACTACATGTTTCCATTAATAAGTACACTCCCCAAACTTCTTATTTAATTTTATCCTTGCTATAATTATGTAAAAATTTAAGTTGTGGGTAGTTGATATAATGATGAATATATTTTCTTTTATGATGTGATTTATTATTCATAGAGTTGTAAACTTAAACTTGGATTCAATTATGCTTCAAAATATTGATGTATTTTGAATACTTTGTTTCTTAGACAAGATCTCATTTTATTTTGAAATTATTTTTGAAAATTGATGAATAAAATAGTTTTGATTACTTGGAATGTAGATGGTTTTTAATGGAAAAATATTTTTGAGTAATTTCAATTTTGGTGTTATTTTATTTTATACTTGAAATGTTGTGTACTTAAATGAATACTTGAAAGTCTCTATTTTATCAAGTTTAATTTTTCTATATTGACTGGATGGTGAAAATTTCATGAAGTGATGATAGGTGATAATAATAAAGTTTTAAAAGTGGGGATTGCTCCAACTCCACTGGTTTTAGGCATAGAAGTTATGAGTTTGATCGTACTTATTTAGTATACTTTAAATCTGTCTTTAATTAAGTAACTGAAGGCATTCATCACAAATGTTTGACCTTCATGATGAAAGATCAAAAATGATTTAAAATCATAACCTTAGCTGACTCTCTTCAAAAAAAAAAAGAAAATAAAAGAGAAAGAGAGAAGGGGCTAGAGGTCAAGTATACAACTCCAATGACTATAGAGCATTGAAACTACGAGTTATATTATTCTAAAGAAAGTTTAGTATATTATAGACTAAGTTATTAACAGTAAAGAAAGGTTAATCACTGTCTAAAAACTAAATTGCCCTAAACATCCCCTATTGTTTAGAAACTAAATATAAATCCTTGGAATCATGAAGTGACATTTAAACTAGAAGATTAATCATTGGAAGATCAAACAAAAAAAAATCCAGTTGATAAACTAAAGTTTGACATAAGCATGGATGATTCAAACTTTAGTTATCTTGGACTTAAATTTCTTTGAGTTCTATTTTCTAAAAATTATTTCTTAATTTTGAGTATGAGAAATTATGACATGCAATATTGATTGAAAACTTTTAAATTAACATAAAGTGAATATCATAGAAACTTAATATTCTTTATACTTGAAATTTTTGCCACAATCTTTTATTTACTTGAGGACAAACAAAAGTTTAAGTCATGGGTATTTGATGACATAAATTTTTATAGTGTTTCTAATACATATTTATTACAAATTTATGTCATAATTTCCTCTATTTGTATTGAAATGAGTGTAAAATTACTATATATCGTAGAAAACTTTTGTTTATATATCTTTGTAATTTTTAGGTAAAAGCCCCAAAAATAGGCAAAATTTAAGATATTTCATCATAATAATATTCAAGGCATAAAAGAAGACATTCACTAGAAATTTGGAGTCTAAAGTTGAATGAAAGTTATCAGTAGTGATTACAATCACTAGTAGTGATTTCTAGCCTAATAGGGTAAAACCCTGATGACACGAAAATTTATAGTATATTTTGTGTCATTTGATAGGTCTTTTTGTGTCATATTCATGCTCTTTTGTTTTTTTTCATGCCTTATTTATCAAATATTGCTGAATCTACACCTCTTCTGGTTTTTGATCATTTTTAGGTAAAAAGACATCATTTTAAGGCGTTTTTCAAGCAATTCAAGTGCATAGACAAATTCCCATCATCAATAGAAGATTACATGTCAAATTATATGCAAATCAGAGAATCAGACCAAATTACGGCAGAGCCGTAATGAATATTATGGTACCGTGGTTTTACTGAACCTACAGAATGAATCACGGTACTACCGTAATTTCTGAGACCTGCCGTAATTTTAGTCAATTTCTGTCCAGAAGGAAATACGACACTACCGCAATATACATTACGAGCCATAATGTCGGGTGATTTCTTTACAGAAAGCTTTGCGCGATCACGGCACTACCGTGGTTGTTTTTACGGCACGTGTTTCTTTCCAGATTCTTCACAGAATAAAATGAGGCACTGCCGTAAGCATTCACGCGGGCCATAATTATGACCCAGACTCCCGACTTTCCCGGTCTTATTGAAGCCTGATTTTTGTGCGGATGATTTCGGACGATTTAGACCATTAATTGAAGATTCGTAAAAGGGGGAATACTCGTTAGAACAAAGAGAGCATCATCGCACCAAAAGCCCTAATTTTTTATCAACGTTGGAGAGAGAAATCGCCATCTTCACCGCCACCTTAGGTTTCGCTGCTGGGAAACGTACAAAGCACCTTCGGCCGTGATATTTGAAAGGAAGCTATGCCTGAGGGAGAAGAACATACACCAGAAGTTTTAGAACGAAAGGGGATGATCAGAGGAGAAATCAACGAAGAAAGGGATGCCTGCACTGTTCATCGCGAGTTTTGGGCAAAATTACGGCTGTAATTTTCATTACAGCCCTATGTTTAGTAAAACTCCCTCTTTCTCTTCGATTTTTGATCATTCTAAACTATGGCTTATTGTAACTCTTCTATCATGCTAGCTTAAACATCTTTTGGGACAGGGGGTGTAATCCCCATAATTTCATAATGACTTGATGATTTTTTATTTCATCATGATACTCTTGTTTTCATAATTCTGCTTAAGTGAAGATTGTCTTTAATCTCTTCTAGTTTCATATTGTCAGCATGTATTGGAGTTTTTGTGATATGGACTAAAAAGTGACTTGCAAAACTTGGAACCCTAAAATTGAGGTTTAGGAGCTCATCGTAAGAAATTAGGTTTGTTCTTATTTCTAGATTTTAGAAGTTTATTGACTTGTTGATAATCTGATCTAGGAGCTATTAATGAGTTAAACATGAAGATATTATAAGAAATTAAGTATCGGATCGTTGGAGAACCTTAAGTTGAACCCGTGAAACTAAAGTATAAAAGTATTTAGTTTTACTTGAGATATTGACATAGAGATTGGATGCACGAAAGTGATCTTAAATCTCCTTGTCACGATTTACTTATCTTTAGCATGGAATAAATCCTGCGTGAAAGTGAGGATTGTTTTTTGTAAATTGTCTGCGCGAAAGAGAGATGATTTCTTTATAAAGTAAATTATATCTTTATCATAATAAGAATAAACTACCGATCATTTAATTATATCAAGTCATTGAAATTAAGGTAGAAGAAATCCTACTCTAGTACATATAACCCTGGATAGAGAAATCACCCAAACTTATCTTGGAAAAATAACAATAATATAGGGGGACAATATGAGAATAGAGGATATCAACAGAGGGAAAATCAAAATCAAAACCAACCCCAAAACCCTAGTGTTGAGTCCATGTTAGAAAAAATTATGGCTAGTCAAAATCAATTCATGACAAATCAAAATCAGTTCATGACTAATCAAAACCAAATCATGACAAATCAAAATAAGAAAATTGAATATCTTAAAGGAATAGTTAGTTAACTTACTTCTCAAATAGGATTTTTAGCTGCCCATAATAAAATTCTTAAAAACCAAATAGCACAGCAAGCTAGCACTTCTTATAGACCCCTAGGGAAGTTGCCTGCTGTTGTATCCCAACAGGTTGGTAAACAAAACTTATTTCTGAAGTCGTAGCCAAAACCTAAGTGTTGGCGCACAGGGACTTGTCACCCCCTAATACAGCTCCAAAAACTTGTTGAGTCACCACACTTGTTGTTATCTCCGCAAGTGCACGGATACTCGAAGTAATAAAGAAGATATCGATCCCACAGAGACCTATGTTGTCAAGTACCAAATAATTGATTTCTTCCTATCTAGGCAATAGAATAGAAGTTAAGCAAAGATTGAAAACACATGGAAAAATACTATCAGAGAGAAACTGGGACTAGGGTTTCACTCACTTTAATTTTCATGACTAGATATATAAAGGTATTATTTACCAATCAAATTCTATTTTGATAAAGGCTTAATTTACTTGGTAAAGAGATTAATGCACTTTCATATAAATAACCATGCAGAGACCAATCCTCGCTTTCGCGCAAGATTTATCCCAAGCTACTAATAAGTAAATCATTGAACAAAGAACTCGAGGATCACTTTCGTGCATCCGAGTTCTAAGTCGATCGCCTCTAGTGGAAACTTAAGGATCACTTTCATGCATCCGAGTCTCAACACAAGTTCTACCTATGGTTCTCCAACGTTCCGATCCTCACTTTCGTGCAAGATCTCCACGTTTGACACAATAACTTAATCCTAGGTTCATAATTATCACCATGGCAATCTAAACTACTAAAATAAAGAAATAAGAACTTAACCTAATTTCTTACGGTGAGTTCCTATTAATCAATTTTGGGGTTCCAAGTTCTCAAGCAAATCACCTTTCGGTCCTTATTGCGAAAACTCTAAATCATGATGACAAAAAGTAGACTAAGGAGAATCTTAAAGCAATAATCTCATAGGTAAAATTATCAAATTAGAATAATCATGATGAAAGTAGAAAGTATCTAGTCATTAAGAAAATCAAAGGGAATTACTCCCCCATGTCTCAAAGAGTGTTTAAGCTAACATGGTGAAGAAAATACAATATTCCATAATTTCAGAAGATCAAAAATCAAAGGAAAAGAGTGTTTAGGAGAATACACCATGGCTGTGAAAATAAACACAGCCGTAATTTGTAGAAGAGGCGTCGATGAATAGTGGTGGCGCCTCCTTTTTCCTTGGTTTCTCCTCCAATTGATCTTCTTTCGTTCTGAAACTTCTGGGATGTTGTCTCCTCCTCCAGGCGAAGCTTCAGTGTGATTTTCACGGCCGGAGATGCTCTGGATTCGTCGCGGCAGTGGAACCCTAGGCGGCGGCGTGAAACGCGATTTCTCTCTATAGAGTCGATGAAAATTGGGGCTTTTAGTGTCTTCCTGTTCCTCTTGTCGAAGGATCTCTTTCTCCTTCTTATGGCTTCATCTTTAAAGCCCTAGATCGTCCGCAATCTTCTCTGCAAAAATCGGGCTTCAAAATTGACCTCGGAGTCATGTTCGAAAGCAAAAATACGGCAGTGTAATATTTCACGGCAGTGCCGTAAAATCGGTCGCGTTCTCTAATCTGATATTGTCTGTATAATATGGCACCATAAAATGGTTCACGGCACTGCCGTAAAATCGACTGAACTCTCTGGTTGAATTCGTCTGGAAAATACGGCCCGTGTCAAAGTTTACGGCAGTGCCGTAATTTCAGCAATTTTCTCTGTTCTGAATGTGCTTCAAAATACGACCCATGTAATTTCTTACGGCAGTGCCGTATTTTACACAAAATCTTCTGTTCGAAAAATTTACCAAATTACGGCAGTGCTCTAATATTACAGTAGCATACGGAAATACGATACCGTAATATAAAATACGACACTACCGTATTTTGGTGTGTTGCTCCGATTTGCTCTAAATTTGTCGGGTGATCTCCTCTTGATGATGGTAACTCTTCCATTTATTTGATTTTGCTCGAAAATGCCTCAAAATAGTGCCTTTTTACCTGAAAATCATGAAAAACCAAAATAGAAGTAGACTTTGCAATATTTAATAAATTTAGCATAAAAATAAGCAAAAGATCTTCAATTTAGCATGAAAAGATACATAAAATGATACAAAATATACTATATATTTTGGTGTCATCACCTGCTAAACCTGAACTAAACCCTAGGGAACATTGTAATGCTATAACTACTAGGAGTGGGAAGCAATTGGATGAACCTAGAGGGAGAGTTGAGGATGATAAAGAAGAGCGTGAAATTGAACAGAGCAGTGAACCAGTATTGAAAAAATCTCCTGTACATGATCAGTCCCACACTAGTTCACCACTTCGCCAGGGTGATGAACCTAAAGGAGATGAGCCATGTCAGTCAGATATTCCTAGACCTAGTTCACCTGCACCTTATAGGCCACCTATACCTTTTCCCCAGAGATTGGTCCAAGCTAAGTTAGATAATCAACTTGGGAAGTTTCTTGATGTCTTGAAAAAACTTTATATTAATATTCCATTTACTAAAGCTTTATCTCAAATGCTCACTTATGCTAAATTTTTTTAAAAATTTTTGTCAAATAAAAGAAAGATAGAGGACTATGGTATTGTGGCATTGCCTGAGGAATGTAGTGCTATCATCCAAAACAAGTTGCCACCAAAATTAAAAGATCTAGATAGTTTCTCTATTCCTTGTTCAATTGGGAGTATGGCTTTTGACCGAGCCTTATGTGATCTAGGTGCTAGTGTAAGCCTAATGCCTTTATCTATTTGCAGGAAATTGGACATGGGAGAGCTTAAGCCAACTTCAATATCTTTGCAGCTTGCTGATTCATCGGTAAAGTATCATGTTGGCATTTTTAAAAATGTTCCAATCCAAGTAGGTAAGTATTTCATTCCAGCAGATTTTGTAGTATTAGAGATGGAGGAAAGTTCTAAAAACCCAATCATCCTTAGTAGAACATTTTTAGCTACAGCAGGTGCGGTCATTGATGTTAAGAAAGGAAAACTCACACTAAATATTGGTGAAAACATAATTGAGTTTGAATTAGTAGATTCATTGAAAAAAGCATCATATTCAGGTTCATGTTGTAATATTGATGTAATAGATAATGTTGTTAGCGATGTGCATAAATTATTTGATAGACCTTCTAATTTTGAGAGTGACACTTCTTTTGAGTATGTGAATAAAGAGCTTCAGGAGAAAGCTGATTTAAAAGCTGAAAAGAAAAGAAAGAAGAGGCAAAAGAGAAAAGAAAGATTAAAACTGCTTAACAAAGGAAGAAAGTTCTTAGGTAAAGTTGGATACTATTTCTTGAATGAGCCTTATGTATTCAGAAAGGATGAACAGAACAAAGAGAGATCAGAATGACGACTCAAGGAACCACGATTAAATCTGAGTGCTGAACGGTTAAGCTAATGGCCTTTAAATTAACGCTTGTTGGGAGGCAACCCAAGCACCCTTACTTAGTTTAGTTTATTTTATTTTAGTTTATTTTTAGAGTTATTTTTTTTTCTTTTTGCAGGGAAAATTAGATTTTACACAAAATACGGCACTACCGTAATCTATATTACGGGCCATAATTTTAGTCCGTTTTCATTCAGAAAGTTTTATGGCTTTTATGGCACTACCATAATGATTTTTACGAGCCATAATTTTGTATGATTTTTGACCAGTAAGTTTCCGTGATTTGGTTCATATTACGGTAGTACCGTAAACTTTTTCGTGTGCCATAATTTTTTTTGTTGTTGATTTTCATTTATTTCGTCAAAAAAAATAGGGCACTACTGTAATATATATTGCAGGCCGTAATTGTAGTCTAAATTTTTATCAAAAGTTTTCTAGACATTAGGGGGGTACCGTAAACATTTTCACGGCCTGTGTTTTTGAGTAATCTTAACCCAAAACACATTACGGCAGTGTTGTAATCAAAATTACGGCTGTAATTTCCTTCGTCTACGCAATTCTATGGCTGTTTTTATGGTTTTTCACCTGTGTTTTCAGTCATTCTCTCGCGCCGACTTCAACTTTCCGCCCATCCCCGAGCTTTGATTTGGTGCTCTCTAGCTAGATTTAGTTGTTTCCAGTTCAACTTTGAGGATAGCAGGAGAGGTGGAGACCAGGGAGGACAGCATGATGATCTTATGGATACAGCCCCTAAGGACACTAAAGAGATTAGATTGGTCAAACTTCTTGTGTCCGCTGCTATACACTACTTGTCATGACTCTCTGAATTTTAAAATTCGATTTGGTTGTATCACTATGATTCTGAATTTGTTATTGTGATATTGAATTCGATTGGGTTGTATGATATTTTGTTGATATTGAGCACCTTGTGTGGGTGCGTACTGATGCATGATTGATTGTATAAAATTGCTTCTGAATGGATATATGCAATTTCCTCTTGTTATGGTGGTGTGGTCTATTTTTGAGAAATTTCTGTTGATAGTATGATTTTCTTGATGATGAATATGCTTATGCCTGTGATTAAGGATAAACCTATTGTGATAAATTTATTTCTTTGATATACATATGCCTATTGGAATTTTTCATTGATTGATGCATGAGATTTTGGGTAGATGTGTTGTTTGATGAATGAGATCTAAGAGTGAAGCTACTTCTTTAAATAAAATAAGCATATGAGTATAATTTTTGAGTTGATATCAATTGGTTAACTTAGTAATGTTCAAATCTATTTGCTATTTGTTGGGAAGAAAGATTCCATGATCCAATATAGAAAGTGATGACTCCCTTACTTGGCACTGCGCAAAATTGGCCGTGGTACCAAAGACATGGGTTGAAGTCAAAATCAAAATATTAAAAAAAAAGAAGATGAGAATGACTCCTCGTCTTGGCACTGTGTTAATTTACGGTGGTACCAAAGTTAAGAGTTGAAGTTCAAGTAAAAAAGTATATATCCATGCGGGTGCATGTCATGGAGAGAAATCGTTTTACATTGACTCCGCTATCTCAAGTAAGATTCTTCCTACCAAAGAGATATGAGTTCTATTACACTAGTTATGTGACTAGTGTACTCTAAATTCGTCACCAGAAAAAAAGATGGTAATCGAATTAGAGAATGTGAATGATACAAAAAAGGGGAGGAACTTAAAAATTATGAGTGGAAAAAGATTTGAAATCCTATTCCTGTAAACAAAAGTATGATGGGTTTGAACTAAAACTGGGTGAAATCTTGAGATTGAAATTCTATTTATTATACAAGTTGCGAAAATTTATTTGATTAAGTTGTAGATCTTGAGGATTAACTTCAGAAGATGATATGTTTCTTTGAAATTTTATGAAGCATTTGGTGAGATTTTTCATTGGTGATTGTATTTTAGAAATTTATTCTTCATAAGAAAGTTCATTCCTTTGATCAATTTTGATTTTTGATTGAGGACAAGCAAAGTTTGAGCCTTATGTATTTGATGACATGAAAATTCATAGTATATTTTGTGTCATTTGATTGGTCTTTTTGTGTCATATTCATGCTCTTTTGCTTATTTTCATGTCTTATTTATCAAATATTGCGGAATCTATACCTCTTCTGGTTTTTGATCATTTTCAGGTAAAAAGGCATCATTTTAAGGCATTTTTCAAGCAATTCAAGTGCATAGACAAATTCCCATCATCAAGAGAAGATTACATGTCAAATTTCACGTAAATCGGAGCATCAAACCAAATTACGGTAGAGCCGTAATGAATATTACGGTACCGTGGTTTTACTGAACCTACAGAATGAATCATGACACTACCGTAATTTCTGAGACTTGCTGTAATTTTGGTTGATTTCTGTCTAGAAGGAAATACGGCACTACCGCAATATACAATACGGGCTGTAATGTCGGGTGATTTCTTTACAGAAAGTTTTGCGCGATCACGGCACTACTGTGATTGTTTTTATGGCACGTGTTTCTTTTCAGATTCTTCACAGAATAAAATATGGTACTGCCGTAAGCATTCACACGGGCCATAATTATGACCCAGACTCCTGATTTTCCTGGTCTTATTGAAGCCCGATTTTTGCGTGGATGATTTCGGACGATTTAGACCACCAATTGAAGATCCGTAAAAGGAGGAATACTCATTAGAACAAAGAGAGCATCACCGCACCAAAAGCCCTATTTTTTTTTTATCAACGTTGGAGAGAGAAATCGCCATCTTCACTGCCACCCTAGGTTTCGCCATCGGGAAGCGTACAGACCACCTCCGACCATGATATTTGAAGGGAAGCTTTGCCCGAGGGAGAAGAACATACACCAGAAGTTTTAGAACGAATGAGGATCGATCAGAGGAGAAATCAATGAAGAAAGGGACGCCTGCACTATTCATCGTGAGTTTTGGGCAAAATTACGGCTGTAATTTTTATTACAGCCCTGTGTTTAGTAAAACTCCCTCTTTCTCTTCGATTTTTGATCATTCTAAACTATGGCTTATTGTAACTCTTCTATCATGCTAGCTTAAACATCTTTTTGGACAGGGGGTATAATCCCCTTAATTTCATAATGACTTGATGGTGTTTTATTTCGTCATGATACTCTTGTTTTGATAATTTTGCTTAAGTGAAGATTGTCTTTAATCTCTTCTAGTTTTATATTGTCAGCATGTATTGGAGTTTTTGTGATATGGACTGAAAAGTGACTTACAAAACTTGGAACCCTAAAATTGAGGTTTAGGAACTCATCGTAAGAAATTAGGTTTGTTCTTATTTTTAGATTTTAGAAGTTTATTGACTTGTTGATAATCTGATCTAGGAGCTATTAATGAGTTAAACATGAACATATTGTAAGAAATTATGTATCGGATCGTTGGAGAACCTTAAGTAGAACCCGTGAAACTAAAGTATGAAAGTATTTAGTTTTACTTGAGATATTGACATAGAGATTGGATGCACGAAAGTGATCTTAAATCTCCTTGTCATGATTTACTTATCTTTAGCATGGAATAAATTCTGCGCGAAAGTGAGGATTGGTTCTTTGTAAATTGTCTGCGCGAAAGCGAGATGATTTCTTTATAAAGTAAATTATATCTTTATCATAATAAGAATAAACTGCTGATCATTTAATTATATCAAGTCATTGAAATTAAGGTGGATGAAACCCTAGTCCCAGTTTCTCTCTTTGATTTCGTGTGATTTCCTTTTGTTGCTTACATCATATTCGATTGCCTAGCTAGTGAGAAAATAACTATTCGGTACTTGACAAACGAGGTCTCTATGGTTCGATATCTTAATTATTTCTTTGAGTATCCGTGTACTTGTGGACATAACAAACCCATAGGTTATAAATGGGTCTTCATGAAAAAGACAGACATGGATGGCAATGTAGTTACCTTCAAGGGTAGACTTGTGGCTAAAGGTTTTAAGTAGGTCCATGGGGTGGACTATGATGAAATTTTCTCACTGGTTGCCATGTTCAAATCCATTCGGATCATGCTTGCTTTAGCGGCATTCTGTGATTATGAGATATGACAAATGAATGTGAAGACAACTTTTCTTAATGAAACCTTGTCACAGGATGTGTTCATGACACAACCTAAAGGGTTCGTCCACCCTACAAATACTCATAAAGTATGTAGGCTGAAGAAATCTATTTATGAATTAAAGCAAGACTCTCGAAGTTGGAACATTTATGTTGACAAAGCCGTGATAGATTATGACTTTATCAAGAATGAAGACAAAGCCTGTGTGTACAAGAAATTCACTAGGAGCTTGGTCACGTTTTCTGGTCTTGTATGTCAATGACATATTGCTTATTGGAAACGACATCCCTACTCTTCACGCAGTGAATGTTGGGGAATGCCGGGTGTAATTTAAAATTTTACAGTCCTAGGATGCAGCGGAAGAAGCATTACACCCGAAACACATTCCTTTCCCAAGGATCCATGCGAGAAAGAGAGAACTCAAGGATGTGTTAGAGATGATACCTCTCTTGCTCGTTTGGTTGATGTAGCCATGTTGAAGGTGCTCAAGCGCTCACCCTCTACAAGTATCCACGCGTCGACCTTCTCAACGTTGTTCCCCTCCACGCTTGGTGCTAGCCTCGGGAAGAGAATCAAGCCTTGCTCACCCTCTTCAAGTCTTGCACCACCTCCAAGGTAGATGCGCTAAGAGAAGATGAGGAAGAAGATGATGCCGCCTAGCTCTTATCCTTCTTGCGCCAAGAAGAGGTAAGGATGAGGGCTTGCGGCCTTATGGAAGAAGATGAAGGCACCAAGCAATCCTCCTTCTTGCGCCAAAGAGAGAAGAAGAGTAAGTTGCTTGCGACTTCAATGTGGAAGAAGAAGACTTGTGCCAAAGCCTTGCACTCTCCCTCCTTGTTGTTTATTTATGCCAATTTTCTACCCCCAAGAGCCTCACGCATGCCTCCAATATATAGAAGCAAGAGGCGGTCAAGCAAGAGGGAGTGCGGCACACTCTTCATGAGGAATTCGTCTAGGGTTAAAGGGGAGTGAGCGGTTAGGGTTTGAAGCAAGGAAAGACTCAAAGGAATTTCCATAAACCCAAAGCCCTCTACCATATGCACTCAAGTTTTTCCATAGAAGTCCAATAAGCCATATGAGCCCCAAGACTTGCCAAGAAAGCAAGCATACCATGAAAGGATGAAGGGGGAGGCGTCAAAAGCTTCCTAATGAAGCACTAGGCGCCTATTACACCCCATTATGCCCTTCATGTGCCTATGGGGATGATTTCTCTCCATTATACCCTTTTAACCAATTCACTCTTCATAATAACTTGTTATTAGGCCTCATTGGGTAATGAGCTAGCCCAAACTTCATTACATGGGTTGATTAAGCCATTGGATCCAATCCAATGCAACCCTAATCTAAATGTGACCATTCTAGGTCAATTTTGGGTCAACCTACCAAAAATGAAGTTTGGCTCCAATAACTCTCTTCCAACTCATCAGGTCCATTGGCGCTGATGAAATCTTCCAAATAGATCCAAGCTATCCAATAACTTGATCATAAGGCTTCTGATTAATGCAACGTCAAGAGTCTATTGCGTGTGACCTCGTAGGATCCAAATGATGATGGCAATGATGATAGAATCATCATAAGTAGTGAGAGGTATCTAGCAACACATCACTACTACCCATGTCAGTGGACTTAAGCCATCTGACAACAACTTCTAAACGAGCAACGAGGATTCCCATTGCATTATGTATCCCTTTACCTAAACTGATATCCTGCCATTGGATTAGTCTCAGGTTTATTAATCCAATCTATTGATCATGACTCAAACAGTATGACCATACATTCCTGTCATGCACCAATGAGGTGGGGCACCCCAAAGTGGATATCATGCTTCCAATTAAGGAAGGGGTAAATCCTACTATTGGTCATTCATGTCTCTATGTGATTTATGATATGCCCAATGACAATCGTTCTGGT
This sequence comes from Costus pulverulentus, assembly GCA_027562315.1. Taxonomy (NCBI): domain Eukaryota; kingdom Viridiplantae; phylum Streptophyta; class Magnoliopsida; order Zingiberales; family Costaceae; genus Costus; species Costus pulverulentus. Next base: position 30,851,907 of record CM050441.1, on the reverse strand, counting down.
CTCCCATTTACGGAGAGACATAAGACTATATTAAAACACATCCATCATCAAATATAGACATGAACACCTCAAGTCTAAGGATCAATGCAAACCTCTTGCATGTGAGATTGACCTGCTGACTAGACAAGTTAATCTTCAAAGTGGGTCACTCCAGTGCATATAATGCACCTGTATGTCTACGTTACTGTGCCCCGCACCTAACCAGCCCATACACCAATCTCACATGCACTAAAGCTGTCCCTTGTTGGCTAAGGCACCTTGACTGGGGATTACTATGAGCATGGATCCAACCAAACTCATGGGACATTAATTATCCAATTCAATACATCAACGCAGGTAAAGCAATTTGCATAATAACTACCATGCCTTAATTGATTATATCAATTTTATCAAAGTACATTCAAATAATGCCGGACCATGTCCATAAATTGGTCTGCAGGGCATAAACACTAACAATCTCTCACTTGCACTAAGACTAAGGGCAACTGAGTTTATTCAGTCTCATGTCTCTAGTATGACTTATTTAGCTTCCGCTGCGCCAGAGGCTATGTCAGTGGGTCTTCCAGACTGTTATCTGTGTTTATTTTTGCAAATTTGAATCATCATCCTTATCCATGATCTCCAAGATCAGATGATATTGCTGCAGTACATACTTGAGTGCTAAGTTCCTTTTCTTATGCTGTGACCCCAGTAAGAATTATACTGGATCATCAAGCACCAGGGACTAAATCAAGTTCAAGTGAATGAAGCTGCTTCCTTGGCTGCCACAAGAAACTGCAATGTACTCAGCCTTAATTGTAGAATTTTGCTACTGTGGTTTGCATAAAGCTCTTCCAGCATACAACACCACAATAATGCAAATCCTAGCTGCGAAGGATAGTCATTAGACTGGAACGAAGTATCAGTGTACTTCTGTACACAAAATTGTTCCTGTCTATCACAGACTAGATCTCAATTCTTTTACTTCCAAAGTATTTTAAGGATTGCTTTTACAGCTCTCCAGTGTGAACACTGGGATCTGATTGAAACTTACTGGTCGTGCTCCAAGCATTCGCCACGTATGGTCTTGTGCATATTGCACAAAACATGATCTATCCTATACCCAATGTACTAGGATTATAGACTCATGTTACTACTCTCTAGCTGTGTCAAAAGACATAGCATCTATGAGAGAATCAGACCATGTCTTCCTGGAAGGTATCAACTTTTGGAATCACCCAATATGAACCTCTCTAGAATCTGTTGGATGAACATAGATTGATTGATGGCAATGACTTTCTTGGATCTCTATAGATCCTCATGCCTAAGATATAGACCACATTCCCTAAATTATTCTTCTCGAAATACTTCCCTAGCTTTAACTTCACCCCGTGAAGAGCTAGGATGTCATTTCATGTGAGGAGAATATCAATCAATTAGAACAAGAAACACTATGATGCTCCCACTGATCTTCTTATAAACACAGGCTCTTTTCAACATACTTGCATAAGACCATGCATATCTTTATGGCCTTTATATGAAAACCTTTCGGCTATTTCCATATAGACATCCTCTTCCAGATGTCCATTAAGAAAAGCAGTTTTCATATCAACATTCCATAACAGAAAATGCAATTATAACAAGCAGATACCTAATAGACTCAAATCAAGCTATTAGTGAAAAATTTCATCACTATCCACCCAGTGGACTTGCCTAAAATTTCATTCACTAGCTTGTCATTATTGGTAACAGCATTACCTTTCATGTCTATCTTCCTTTAAGATCCTTTTATAGCCTTTGGGTGTTACCCCTTTGGCGGCTCAATCAAGTCCCACACTTGATTAGCAGACATGGAGTCCATTATGGTTCTCATGGCACTTAGCCATTTCATGGAATCTGGTCCACTGACTACTTCCATTTCCTCATAAGTCTTAGGTTCATCCTTGATGAAAAAAAAATTCGTCATGCCCACAACCTGTGAGAGCATTTCGAATCCATCCAGACTTATGTGGTTCCTGTGTTACTTGAACTTCAGGTTGCCTTTCAACCCGTAAGTGAGATCCTTCTCTCTATTTGTATTGTATTGTGATTGATTTTGGACCTTGTCCTAATCAAATTTACTCCCACTAGCTTCTTTCAAAAGATGTTTGTTCTTAAGAAAGACAACAGTTTGAGCAACAATTATTTTTTATTCTCATTGAGATAGAAGTACTCTTTAGTACTTCCACAAATACATACCATTGAGAGAATGGAGTTTCAGAATAATTGCATGCATGGCCTCAAGTGAGATTGAATTTGCATAACTATTCAAAGATGGAACCACATCCAATGTGTTCCTTTTCTTTCATTGAATTTCTCCACACAATTGCGGTGTTCCAAGTAAGCTGTGAGGAAACCCCACACTTCTTAGGATAGTCATCAAATTCTCCACTAGTTACCTTGATCCAATCAAAGTGCTTTAATAGATCCTCTAATTTGATTCAGTACTTCATTTCTTGGACTTCTCCAAAGTTATATGTTGGATAATACATATCCAAAACTAATGAAATATACCATCTAGTGCTTATTTCCATGGGTCCACACACATTGCTGTGTACTAGATCCAACAAGCCTCTATCCCTCTCTCTTCATTTAGGTGAAGGGAGCATCTGTCAACTTTGTCCATTAAACAAGACTCACTTTGTATCATAGTCCTAGGAGGATAATGACCACCAAAGTTCATAGACTTGTTTTCATGGGCCAAGTGACAATGCCATGTGAGAGTGCTTGAATCATTGTACTTGATCTATTACAGTGTTACACACAGAACTACAAACTATTATCAATTGTATCACTTTAATAGAACATCCCAGATTTAAAGAAATATCATTTATTTCAAACTGAAGATCATAATGTTCTAATACAAAAGCAGATACATAATAGCAAAGTTCTAGATGAAGTCTTCATGGCAGTGAGATGATGTCAACAGCAGCATCCAATGCAAGTATTATCAAATATCATGGTAGTGAGATGATGTTCTAATACAAAAGCAGATACATAATAGCAAGCTATTATCAAAATGATTCTCCATTTTTCTGTGCAAAGCTCATGATTTGATTTCTCAATTGGATGGTTTTACTGTTGTGATCCGAAAGGACACACTTTTAAATACAAGCAGGTAGACTAATTTAAGGAGTCGCAGCCAAAACTTGTTTGGCGCACAGGGATCTGTCACCCCCTGATACGACTCCAAAAACTTGTTGTCCCTAAACTTGTAGTGTCCGCAAGTGCACGGATACTCGAAGTAATAAAGAAAATATTGATCCCACAGAGACCTACGTGTTAAGTACCAAATAGTTGTATTCTTACTAGCTAAGCAAACCGAGTATGATGCGAATAAACAATAAACACATGGAAAAATAATCAGAGAGATAAACTGGGACTAGAGTTTCATCCACCTTAATTTCAATGATTAGATATAATAAAAGGTCGTCAATCAAATCCTATTATGATAAAGACTTAATTTACTTCATAAAAGGATTATCTCACTTTCGTGTAGACAATCATGCAGGGGACCAATCCTCGCTTTCGCGCAAGATTTATCCCAACGCTGTAAATAAGTAAACCATCAATCAAAGAACTCAGGATCACTTTCGTGCATCTGAGTTCTTTGTTGATCATCACAAGTGGAATCTCAAGGATCACTTTCGTGCATCCGAGTCTCAACACAGGTTCTACCTAGGGTTTTCCAACAGACCGATCTTCACTTTCGTGCAAGATCTATCAATGTTTAACACAATAACTCAACCCTAGATTCATATTATCAAGCATGACAATAAGACTACTAAAATAAAGAAATAAGATTCTAGGGTTCTAAGTTCTCAAGTAAATCACCTTTCAGTGTCATTGCAAAAACTCTAAAACATGCATGACAGTAAAATCTAAGGAGAATTAAAGACAATTCATCACATAAGTAGAATTATCGCAACAAGGATTATCATGACGAAAATAATAGTTTATCTAATCATTAAAAATCAAGGGGATTACAACCCCATGTCCCAAAGTATGTTTAAGCGTGAATGGAAGAAGAGGTACAATAATCCATGGTGTAGGAAATCAAAACAGAGGTAGAGAACAAATTACAGTACGACCGTAAAGGTTTTTACGGCCGTAATCTGCGACGAACAGCGGCGGCATACAGTGTTTTGTTGATTTCTCCTCCGATTGAACTCCTTTTCCTCTGAAATTTTTGGTGTGTCCTCCTCTCCTCTAGGCGAAGATTTTGTGTGAAAATCACTGCCTGAGGTGCCCTCTATGCCTCTTAGCGCGAGTCCAAACCCTAGATGCCTCTCTGTTGATTGCTCCCTCGATAGTGGATAAACATTAGTTCTTCCACATCTTGCATCTTCTCCTCTTTAAGACGAGTCCACAGCAACTTTCAGATTCTAATTTGGAGGTCTGGATCAAAAGATATGGTCCGCGCAATATTCGGACCCGTAAAAATCGTGTTTTTGATTTGGAATTATGGCCGTAATGGATATTACGGCAGTGCCGTAATGGATATTACGGCAGTGCCATAATTTGAACAGCGAGCTTTTGGATGAAAATCTTCCGGGATTACGACACCATAAAATACCTTACAGCCATGCCGTAATGTCAGTAATCTCTCGGATGGAAAACCATCCCGCATTACGGTATCGTAAATTTCGTTATGGTGGTACCGTAAACTTCATCAAATCTCTGCCCAGAATTACGCTCATATTACGGCCCGTAAAAATGTTTACGGCAGTGCCGTAATCTTCATGAAATCTCTGGTCGAAAAAATCTCAAAATATGGCACCGTAAAGAGTGTTACGGGGGTACCATAATTTTGATCTGAGTCTGCAGTCAAATTACGGTACCGTAAAAGTCATACTGGGGGTGCCGTAATTTGCTCTGAAGCTCTGATTCTTCTGAAATTTAACGTGTGATCCCCTCTTGACGTTGTGAATTTAATTATGCATCTAGTTTGCGCGAAATCGATTGAAAAACATGCCTTTTTGCCTGAAAATCATCAAAAACAGAAAAGAGTGTAGATTCCGCAAATATTGATAAAAAAGGCATAAAAATAAGCAAAGTCTATGAATATGACACAAAAACACTCATGAAATGGCACAAAAATTACTATATATTTTGGTATCATCAAACACATAAGGCTCAAACTTTGCTTGTCCTCAAGCAAAAATCAAAAATTGATCATAGGCATAGACTTTCTCATGAAGAATAAATTTCTAAAATACAATCATCAATGAAAAATTCCATCAATTGTTTCACAAAACTCCAAATAAATATACCATTCTTAGAATTCAACCCTCTAGATCCACAACTCAATCAAATAAAATTTTGCAACTTGTATAATAAATAGAATTTTCAATCTTATGATTTCACCCAGTTTTCAGTTCAAATCTATCATGCTTTTGTTTACAGGAATTAAGTTTCCATGATCTTTTTCCACACATAATTTTTTTCCTTTTTTTTAATGTATTTTGTTTGTTTTTGTAAAGATGGCATGTACCCACATAGATACATTCTTTTTATTTTTGACTTCAACTCTTTTCTTCAGTACCACTGTCAATTTTACACAGTGCCAAGTAGAGGAGTCTTATTCTTTTTATCTCTCATTATTTTTCATGCATAGACTTCAACCCATGTCTTAGGTACCACAATCAATTTTACATAGTGCCAAGTAGGGGAGTCTCTCACTATTTTTATGGATCTTGGATTCTTATTTCCCAACGAATAGCAAAATAGACTAAACATCTACCAGGTTGATCAATCGATATCAATTCAATAATCATACTCATATGCTCATTTTATTTAAAGGAGTAGTTTCACCTTTAGATTTTATTCCTCAAATAACATATCTACCCAAAATTTCATGCATCAACCAATGTCAAAATTCAAAAGATGGATATGTATTAGAGAAATAAATTCAACACAATAGGTCTAGTCCTAATCACATGCATGAACATATTCATCATGCTAGAAAATTCACACATCTCTCATCACATGAATTTGAGTCATAAAAATTTTAAGCATCTCAGTATGTCAAAATCAATGCAAAAGGTGTGAAGCATTAAACTCAAAAAGTCAAAAGATGTAAAGTGATAGACCCGTGTAAGCACATAAGGCTCAAATAATGCAAAGGGTGTAAAGTGATGGATCTAAGAGAAGAAAAGTATAAGTAAACATATCAAATCGAATAATCACAAGAGAGTGTAAGCAATACTCACAAAACTGTATAGCAAGCTCTGACCAAAAATACATAAGGCTCAGACCAAAAATAGTGTCGGGGCAAATACTGCAAAGTCCAAAGGTGTGCCTTTTGAAAATTTTACCTGCACAATTTAAGATTCATAAGGCTCAGTCTAAAAATAGTCCCTAACAAAAATAATGATAAAAATAATTTTCTCAAAGAAGAATCAGAGATATCATCGATGGTCCAGAAGATTGCTGGTGGAAAAAGCTGATGTAGCTGAGAAGCAGAGGTGGAACAGATGCTAGTTGAAAAGCTGCTAGCAATGATGATGATGGTGCCGACATAAGGGTGAGTAATCTCTAGTGGCCTGCTAGAGACTACAGTCCTGGAGGTGAGATCGTTGGCTGGTGGGTGCCAGAAATAATGTTGCATAAAAAAAAAATCAGTCACTAATGAAGAGTCTGCTGCATAAATAAAATCAATAGAATAAGAGGCAGCAGAAAAAATAAAAATCTGCTGATGGTATAATCCAGTGTCAACAGCTGGATACAGTGATGTCAAAGGTAGATGTAGTGGTGCCTAGAGGTGGAAGACAGTTGCTCTTGAAGATTTCTGGATCTGGAGGCAAAAAAAACAATAATAGGTAGAAAGCAAACCAAGCAGTTTTTTGATATTTTTATGAAAAGTAGCTATACCCTAGAATAAAATTTAATGATCCAAATAGAAAATGGACAAAACCAGGTTGTAGAATAAGATATGTTCTTTTCAAACGTATGAAAAATCAAAGGATCAAAATATGTCAGGAATTTAGGGTATCAATAGAAAGAAGGCTACTCAGATTACAAAACTGCAAAAACTGCACAAAAGTTAATCAGATTCAAAAAGTTGCCATGTGTCCTAAAATGATCAGAAAATATTTTCATGAAAATAATTAATCCACAAGATAGAACAACACACGAACTTCATATTTCATGTGAAAAATCAGGTTTTCAAGTCATTGAAACATCTTAAAAAGTGGCAGCAAAAGTGCTAATCAGATTAGTCAGGAAAAAAACTGCTGCAGAAATTTATCAGAATCGAAAAGATGCTAGGTGTTTTAGAATGATCCATGGACTTTAAAGTTCAGAAAAACTATCCAGATGATATACAAAGATGAGTACTTCATGATGGTGCCAAAGATCAAAAATTTTCGTGACCCAGATTCTTAAAATCGCAGCGAGAAAACACCTACTCGGATAAGGAGACTGTAGTTCAAAAATTACAGGCGTAAAATCCTTTATGGCAGTGCCGTAATGCACAAAATCCCTCGGGTCAGATTATACAGGAATACGACACTGTAAACAATCATACGGTACTGCCATAAAATCAGTCACAATTTTCTTTTTCAAAATTCAAAAAATTCAAAAAATTCAAAAATAACAAATTTAAAATTTTAAAAATTCAAAAATTACGGCACCGTAAACAAATTTACGGTACGGTCGTAAAACGACTTAACTCTCGGTAGGATTTTGTCACAAAATACGGTACCGTAAAGAAATTCACGGTGGTACCGTAACGGGTTAAAACTCTCTGGTTAAGAATAACTGGGATGACGGTACCGTAAAGAATATTACGGTAGTGCTGTAATTTCGCGCCAAATCTCGATTCCTACAGAAAAAATTATAAAAATTAGTCCTAAAAGAAAATTAAAATAAAGGAAAGTAAGCTAAGTGATAATTCTTGGGTTGCCTCCCAAGAAGCGCTAATTTTAGGTTCATAGCTTGACCAAAACTCAAAAATCATGGTGAAATAGGTGAATCAGTACCGAAGTAAAGAGCAAATAATTTTCTGCATTTCCTTTGTCCAAAAATTTTAGCCACTAATCCAAAATTCCAGAATTGCATATAAATCACAATCAAAGTGGCTTTCTCAAATGTCCAGAAATTAAAATCATACTTCTCAAATCCTCTCAAAGAAATCTTTATGATCTTCCTATGTTTATCAAAAAGCAAAATCATGAGTCCTTTTTTCAAATTAATATTTTCAATAGCAATAAGAAAAGGACTTTGATCAAAAGAATCAAACATTGGATCATCAAAATATTTTTTATGTCTTTCATTGGATTCCTAAATAAAACACAATTTTTCAATAAAATTAGAAGAGTGAACAGGATATGGGCAAAACATCAGAGTGAGATTCATTCATATTTATAAAATTCAAATCCTTTTCAAATTCCTCATGCACATCATCGAATAATTTATCAATTTCAAAATCATCATCAAAATCAAGATGAGACTCTACAAAATCAATTTTCTCATGCCTCCCCACAAATAATTCATCATCAAAAGAGTCAAAATCAGAATCATATAAAAAATCATAATGATATTTATCAATGTTCACAAAAGAATTAATAGAATCAGAGTTAACTACAAAAGATTTATCATTAATTTTAGCAATATCACCAAAATCAAAGTGGGACTCATCAATGTCTGTAATTTTTAACCCTTTATCGAACTCATTAGATTAACCATAAATGATACAACATCAAAAGAATCAATTTCATGAAAAGAGGTTTTTTCAATTTCAATTTTCTCTACCTTTTCCTCAAATAAATTATCAAATGAATCAATTTCACAATTATCAAAATCAGAGTGAGATGCATTAATATTCACATAAGGCTCAATCTCAAAACAATCATAATCAGAGGGGATTTTTCTAAATCAAGTTATTCAGTTTCAAACTCAAATAAACATGCTTGTTGTGCTAACTGGGTTTCCTTAAGGTTTTCAATTTCTTTATTTGTGGTTTGCATGAATTGATTTTGGTTGGCCAATATTTCTCAAGCATGGACTCTAACCAAGATTCTTCAGTGTCCTCAAAATAAGGTTCAGAAACATGATTAGAGCAATTATCATAAAAAGAAGTTCGGTTTTCCCATCTAGAATAATACAATTGATCAGATTCGTTCCATGATAAATTGGGATTTAAAAATTGGCAATCAGAGGAATAATGATCAAAATATCCACAAATATCACATCTAATAGAAGAATAAGATGTTATAGCCGGTTGCTTATAAGAGTCTAAAAGTTGATTTAACTTATCTTGAATAATGATCATCTTTGTACGGCATGTATTCCTCTCTCCTTTCAGTTGCCCAAGAGTGGTAATTAAAAGACATCTTCAAATTTAGCAAGGACAGAAAGATAATCCAATACCAATCAAATAAAACTCTTTTTTTTCAGAATATCTGACAAAAATAGAAAATCTAAAACACAAGTAAATTCACAAATTTTAGAAATTCTCAATTATGTCACAACTGTGAAAATCCAAAACCTGCAAAAAGAAAAAAAATAAAGTTAAATCTAAAACAAATAAAACCTAGTCTAGCAATACTAACAACTATTTTGATATTAACAAAACTAAGGTCCCCGGCAACGGCGCCAAAAACTTGATGTGATCCGAAAGGACACACTTTTAAATACAAGTAGGTAGACTAATTTAAGGAGTCGCAGCCAAAACTTGTTTGTCGCACAGGGATCTGTCACCCCCTGATACGGCTCCAAAAACTTGTTGTCCCTAAACTTGTAGTGTCCGCAAGTGCAGGATACTCGAAGTAATAAAGAAAATATCGATCCTACAGAGACCTACGTGTTAAGTACCAAATAGTTGTATTCTTACTAGCTAAGCAAATCGAATATCATGCGAATAAACAATAAACACACGAGAAATAATCAGAGAGATAAACTGGGACTAGGGTTTCATCCACCTTAATTTCAATGATTAGATATAATAAAAGGTCGTCAATCTAATCCTATCATGATAAAAACTTAATTTACTTCATAAAAGGATTATCTCACTTTCGTGCAGATAATTATGCAGGGACCAATCCTCGCTTTCACGCAAGATTTATCCCAACGCTGTAAATAAGTAAACCATTAATCAAAGAACTCAGGATCACTTTCGTGCATCCAAGTTCTTTGTTGATCATCACAAGTGGAATCTCAATGATCACTTTCGTACATCCGAGTCTCAACATAGGTTCTACCTAGGGTTTTCCAACAGACCGATCTTCACTTTCGTGTAAGATCTATCAATGTTTAAAACAATAACTCAACCCTAGATTCATATTATCAAGCATGGCAATAAGACTACTAAAATCAAGAAATAAGATTCTAGGGTTCCAAGTTCTCAAGCAAATCACCTTTCAGTCTCATTGCGAAAACTCTAAAACATGCATGACAGTAAAATGTAAGGAGAATTAAAGACAATTCATCACATAAGTAGAATTATCGCAACAAGGATTATCATGATGAAAATAATAGTTTATCTAATCATTAAAAATCAAGGGGATTACACCCCCCATATCCCAAAGTATGTTTAAGCGTGCATGAAAGAAGAGGTACAATAATCCATGGTGTAGGAAATCAAAACAGAGGTAGAGAACAAATTATGGTACGGCTGTAAAGGTTTTTACGGGCATAATCTGCGACAAACAGCGGCAGCGCACTGTGTTTTGTTGATTTCTCCTTCGATTGAACTCCTTTTACTCTGAAACTTCTGGTGTGTCCTCCTCTCCTCCAGATGAAGCTTCTTCATGAAAATCACGGCCTAAGGTGCCCTCTACGCTTCTCAGTGGAAGGCAAAACCCTAGACGCCTCTCTATTAATTGCTCTCTCGATAGTGGATAAAAATTGGGGCTTCCACTTCGTGCCTCTTCTCCTCGTAAGGATGAGTCCATGACATCTTTCGAATCTTGATTTGGAACTCTGGATCAAAGGTTATTGTCCGCGCAAGATTCAAACCCGTAAAAATTACGTTTTTGACTGGAAATTATGACTGTAACAATCTTTACGGCAGTGCCGTAATATCTGAAATTTCTCGGGTGAATTCTGGGTTTAAATTATGGTACCTAAAGTTCTTTATGGCACTGCCATAATTTTCATTATGGTACCTTAAAGTTCTTTACACCCGGGGGTGTAATTTTCGAACTTGTTCCGATTTGCATGAAAATTGGCGGGCGGCTTCGTTTCGACCTCCTGAATCCATTCGCGTGCTCAAATCCTTCAAAATCCATCAAAATATAGCACTTTTAACTTGAAATTCATGAAAATAAGAAATTGTATAGATTCTGTAATATTTGATAAATAAGGCTTAAAAACAAGCAAAAGAGCATAAATATGACACAAAAAGACACACGAAATGACACAAAATATACTATGAATTTTGGTGTCATTAGCTACGGACACGATGGTCTAGTCCTTTTGTGGTGCAACATTCTGACCTTATGGCGCATCACTATTTGGACAGAACGTAATGTAAACGGGCATAGACTCAAGCATTACTTCGAGGATGAGTGAATTGAGAAAGGGGTTATTCTTACCCTTTCAGTTCCCGTGGACTTGGAGAATTAAAAACCGCTTACGGTTGAGCTATTGACCCTATATTAGCGCTCTTTGGAGGCTACCCATGTTTTTGTTTGCTTGTGTGATATTGAGTTGATTTTTAGTTGCTTTTAGATGAACACTTTGGTTGATTAGTTTTGTTTTGTTTTTGATATGTTTTGATTAAGGATCTTTGCTGATATTTGCTTATTTTGTGTTGTAGGATTTATTGGGAGAGCAGGCTATGTAAGCTGCAGTTTTTGGTGTAACAGAGAACTTCACGGCTAGATGAACACATTGGGGTTCACCCGTGAAGTCTACTGTGGATGTCGAACAATTAGTTTTTCACAGAGGAGATCACGGCCGGGTGAAGATTTCAGTGTTCACCCATGAAGTCTACTGTACTCAAGCGAAGCAGATTTTTCACAAAATACTTCACGGGTGGGTGAACACACCGGGGTTCACCCATGATTCCGAAGATGCAGAAATCCTACAGAAAGCTTCATGGTCGGGTGAACACATCAGGGTTCACCCGTGATTTCATAAGTGCCAAAATCTTACAGAGAGCTTCACGGCTGGGTGAAAATGCTGGTGTTCACCTATGTTTCCAAAACTAACCCAGCCATATATATCCTCACTCATGGCTAGGGATTGCCACGAACCTACGCCGCCGCCTCTGCCTGTCGCTCCTTTCACCGCCGACGCCTGCAACTTCTTTAGATCTGCTCCCAACTATTCATCAGCCCCAACAGACAACACAGATCTTTCTATGGCACATAAACGCAAGGTCTTGGTCTCTCGGAAGTCCACTCCACATCCCATGTCCAACTCTTCCACGGACGACAAGGAGTACACGCCGACGCTGCCATCGCATCCTCCTCAACCACAGCCGCCGAGAGTTTACACCACACCCTCTTCTTCCCGAAAGACATCATCTTCAGCACGGCCGCAGCACCCAGCTCCATCGCCTAACGAATTCGGCATCTTGTTGAAAAATGCCAAGCAGGAAGAGCTCTACAATCTGCTAGTCCAGCGAAAGGTCACCAACATGCGTTATCTCGACCGTGGGACACTGAGTATGCTTGGCTTTCTAGATGACGTGGAGTGGCTCTACTCCAACATCAGATGGAGCCAATTCTTTCAGATGGCCCACCTGACTTATGTGGGGCTGATGCTGGAATTCTTTAGCTCTATCGATGTCCGAGCGGAGACCATCATTGACGCTAACCCCGGACTCCTCACCTTCCAAATGGGCAACATCGAGCACTATATGACGCTCGCACAGTTGTGCGGCATCTATGGTTTTTCGGAACCTTGCACGCGCAAGGTGCCTAGGGAATACTTAGAGAACATCTTTTAGGGGGACATTACTTCAGAATATAACTTTTCTGCTTGAGTTGCCTGGGCCAGCAGCATTAGCAACCCCATCTTACGCTATGTTCATCGGGTTCTAGCCCATACCATCTTCGGACATGGTGAGAGTGACAGTATGATCCGTCAATCTGAGTTGTTTTATTTATGGGCTATGTTACACTCTTTTCAGATCGATTCTAGATACTACCTGGCAAGCAATTTAGTCGGGTTGCTCATGTGCGGAAAGGAGCTGTAGTGATGGGTGGCTTGATCACCCCACTTGCAGTCTCTTTAGGAATCCTCCCATACGGCACACCAGAGGCTCGTGGCAACAACCGGCTCAACATCGAGTCATGCGTTGCTATGAAACTTCTAGTCCGCCGGGGTGACTCATACTGTCTGACCTTTAAAGACTCCTAGTTCGCCTTTCCACTGCCTAACTTTGAGCACACTATTGTGCGCGAGAGAAAGAACTAGTGGATCCAACCGGAAGCCGACCCAACTCCCGATCCAGTTGATACAACTCCTCCTACCCCCGGTGCATTTCATTTTGGTAGCGCATCTTCTACGAGGTCCATGATGGCCCTTCTTTAGGAGATGCGTGAGGAGCAGCTTCGTTAGGGAGGGGAGCTATTTCGCCAGGGAGAGGCCCAAGACTAGATGGACCTTACTTTGTAGTAATTACATCAGGAGCAGTCCTCCTGAGGGGATAGACAGTGAGCCATGGAGACAGGAATGGAACGCCAAGTGAAGATGGTAAATGCTGTATGGGAGAAGCTATCTTCCTGGGATGAGAGGTTGGCTTTTCTTTCCGTTGATAACGTGGAACAGGTGACCGACTCTTCGGAAGAGGAACAACCCGATTACTCATACCGCGGCAAGGGCAAGAGTTCTCGGGCTCAAGGCTCTCAGTTGCAAAGGAAGAAGTGAGTCTCTCCACTGCTGGTCTCCCACCTACTCCTCTCACGTACCCGATTTTCGCATAGAGGACTATGCGACATTTAGAGTGGGTGAGCCGTCTGCTTTCTGGTTATTTCCTATTGTTGTGATGTTTCTCTATGACTTGCTGCTTTCTTTTTATGATGGTTAGTTTATTTGCTACTTTATTTTGCCTGTGTGGATATTCATTTGGCATTGTTCTTATATGCCACTACTTGTGGGCCTGGTCTCATTTCTAGGCCCCGACTATGATGTATGATACTTGGATATGTTTCTATATGCTGGTACCATGTGACGTTCCCTATCTTACTGTTTTATTATATGGATTAGCTAATGTTGTCATGATTATAGATTGAATGATGGTACGACTGTTATCATGCTTTAGATATAGTCATGTGTTTATTATGCTTTAGTGGAATTTTCTTGATCCTATGATAACTAGGTATAATATTTGAGATTGGATTCATGCTGGGTATGGAATAATTATGACTTGTTGAATGCACCATCCAATTAGAAAATACTCTATGATCATGTCCGTTTGTTTTATGATTCTTGAATCTTTTGATTAGACTATTCATTAGTGGGTCAAACATTTCGGTGAATGTTTAATGATGACATGCTAATAGCATACATATGATTTCATATTGAGGTACATATTTACTTATCCATTCCTTGAGTCCTAGTTTCTTGTTAGGGGACGACTATATATTAAATAAAGGGCTCTACCATCACTTTACATGTTCATCTGCTATTTTTAAAGAAAAAACTCTTAGATTCCTCTACTTGGCACTGCGAAAAATTGGCAGTGGTACCTATTGTAGTCCACAAGTGCACGGATACTTGAAGTAATAGTTAAGATATCAAACCATAGAGACTTATGTGTTAAGTACAAAATAGATATTTTCTCACTAGCTAAGCAATCGATTATGATGCAAGTAAACGATAAGAAAGTGCACAAAATATCAGAGAGAGAAACTAGGACTAGGATTTCATCCGCCTTAATTTTCATGACTAGATATGAATAGATGTCCGTCAATCAAATTTTATTATGATAAAGACATAATTTACTTCAGAAAGAAATCATCTCGCTCTCGCGCAGACATTTTACAAAGAACTAATCCTCCCTCTCATGCAGGATTTATTCAATGCTGAAGATAAGTAAATCATCAACAAAGAACTCAAAGATCACTCTCATGCATCGAAATTCTAAGTCAATTATCTCAAGTGGAAACTCCAGGATCACTTTCGTGTATCCAAATCTCAACACAGGTTCTACTTAAGGTTCTCCAACGATTCAATACTTGATCTCTCACAATATCATCATGTTTATCACAATAACTCAATCCTAGATTCAGATTATCATCATGGCATTATACTTCTAAAATCGAGAAATAAGAACAGATCTAATTTCTTACGATGAGTTCCTAACGTTCAATTTTGGGGTTCCAAGTTTTCACAAATCACCTCTCGGTCCATGTCGCAAAAACTCTAAAACATGTAGATAATATGAATCTATGGGGAATTAAAGGCAATCATCACATAAGTAGAATTATCAAAATAAAAATATCATGACGAAAGAAAGATTATCTTGTCATTAAAAATTAAAGGGATTACACCCCCATGTCCCAAAAGATATATAAGCTAGCATGGAAGAAGAATTACAATAATCCATAGCATTAGATTGATCAGAAATCGAAAAAAAGGGGAAAATCAACTAACAGCACGACTGTAATGAAAATTACAGTCGTAATTTCGCGTGTGAACAGTGCAGGCACCCGCAATTCCTTTGATTTCTCCTCCGATCGACCTCCTTTCGCTCTGAAACTTCTGGGGTATCGTCTCCTCCTCTAGGTGAAGCTTCCTTGTGAAAATTGCGGCCTGAGACGCCTCGCACCTAACACATAAGGCTCAAACTTTGCTTGTCCCCAAGCAAAATCAAAAACTGATCAAAGGCATAGACTTTCTCATGAAGAATAAATTTCTAAAATACAACCGCCAATAAAAAATTTCATCAATTACTTCACAAAAATTCAAATAAACATATCATCTTTAGAATTCAATCCCTTAGATCCACTACTTAATCAAATAAAATTTCACAACTTGTACAATAAATAGAATATTCAATCTCAAGATGTCACCTAGTTTCAGTTCAAATCTATCGTACTTTTGTTTACAGGAATAAAGTCTCCAATATCTTTCTCCACACAGAATTTTTCTTTTCTTCTTTTTTTTTTAATTTTTTTCATAGATGGCATGTACCTACATAGATACATACTTTTTATTTTATACTTCAACTCTTATCTTTGGCACCACTATCAATTTTACACAGTGCCAAGTATAGGAGTCATTATTATTATTTTTCCTCTCTTTCTTTTTTATATAGACTTCAACCCATTTCTTAGGTACCACTGTCAATTTTGCACAGTGCCAAGTAGGGGAGTCTCTTGCTATTTTTGTAGATCATGGAATCCTTCTTCCCAACAAATAGTAAGGTAGACTAAACATCACTAGATTAATCAATCAATATCAATTCAATAAATATACTCATATGCTCATTTTATTTAAAGAAGTAATTTCACATTTTAAACCAAATTCATTAAATAACATGTTCACCCAGAATTTTATTCATCAATCAATGAAAAACTCCATCTGGTAGATATATATAAGAGAAATAAATTCAACACAATAGGTTTAGTCCTAATCATAAGCATAAACTCATTCATCATCAAGAGAATCATTTTATCAATAGAAGTTCAAAAATAGATCACACTACAAGAAAATCATAAGAAGAGGGAATCACATATATCCAACAGTAAAACCATATATTCAATTATACATCAGAATATACCTAAACAAGGTGCTCAATCTCAATCTCATTATCAAATATCATACAATCATAGTCAAAAAGTGTAAAATGATAGATTCAAGTAATGACATCAAATAGAAATCTCAGTAAGTGATACAATCACAGCAAATAGCAAAACAAATCAAGTAGCAACACTATACAATCATATTGAATAAGATCACTAGAAAGTGCAAACGATACTCACAAAACTATATAGCAAACTCAATTGTTGTTCGGGATGTAGCATCGGGGTAGGTGCGGCTGGATCGTCCTCAAAGATGCACCTTCTTAAAAATTTCACCTACACATATTTTTGGGCACATAAGGCTCAGACCAAAAATAGTATCTTACTTAGCAAAAAAAAGAAATCAGAGTTATCGTCAGTGGTCTAGAAGGGTGCCGGTGGAAAGAGCTGATAGAGGCGAGAAGTAGAGGTGGGATAGATGTTAGTTGAAAAGCTGCTAGCAATGATGGTGCCGACAGTAGAATGATGATGAATAGTCTTTAGTGGCCTGCTGGTGACTACAGTCCTAGTGATGAAAACATCGGCTGATGGTGCGAGAGATAGCACTGCACAACAAAAAAAATCAGAGTCACTATATGAAGATTATATTGCAAAAATAAATAAATAAAATCAATAAAATAAATAAAATCAATGGAAACAGAGGCAGCAGAAAAAGTAAGAGGTTGGTGGTGGTGCTCCACAAGAGGTGGAAGATAGTTGCTCTTGAAGATTTCTGGATTTAGAGGCAAAAGAAGCAATAACAAGTTGAAAGCAAACAGAGTAGCCACTGATTTATTTATGAAAAGTAGCTATACCCAAGAATGAGATTTAATGATCCATAAAGAAAATAGACAGAACCATATGGAAGAACAAAACTTGTTCTTCCCAGACGTATGAAAATTAAAGGATCAAAATCTGTCAGGAATTTAGGGTATTAACAGAAAGAAGTCTAATCAGATTACAAAATTAAAAACTGCTGCAGAAGTTAATCAGACATCAAAAGTTGTCATGCTTTCTAGAATCATCAAAAAATATTTTTATGAAACCAACAAATCCAAGAGATAGAATGAAACATGTTCTTCCCATTCATCTAAAAGCTCAGGGTTACAACTCATTAAAGCATCCTAAATACATGCAGCAAAAACGCTAATCAAATTAGTAAAAAAAAAACACTGCTGTAGAAATTAATCAGTTACCAAAAGATGCTATGTGTTATAGGATGATCCATGGACTTTAATATTCAATAAAAATATCCAAATGATAGTAAAAGATGAGTAGTTCATGTTTGTGCCAAAGATCAAAAATTTCGCCGCTCCAGTTTCTTAAAATCACTGTGAGAAAACACCTAATTATATAAGCAGAATGCAATTTTAACATTGCGGGCATAATATTCCTTATGGCAGTGCCGTAATATACACAGAATTCTTGGTTAAGAAATATGCTGGAATTACGGCACCGTAAAATCCGTTACGGTAGTACAATAAAAATGACGAAACTCTCGGGTCAAAAATTACACGGTATTATGGTACTGTGGAAAATATTACGGTATTGCTGTATTTTTCGCAATACTTCAGAAAAGTCTTGGGTAAGAAAACAGTCAAAATTATGGCACCATGAAAAAGATTACGGCAGTGGCGTATTTCGTGCAAAGCTCAATTTTCCCTGCAAAAAGAGAAGAAAAATTAATTCTAAAAATAAACTAAAATAAAAGAATCTAAACTAAATGAGAGTGCTTGGGTTGCCTCCCAAGAAGCCTTAATTTTTAGGTCATTAGCTTGACCAAAAATCAAATATCATGGCGAAGCAGGTGGATTAGTACCATAGTAAATAGCATATAATTTTCTGCATTTCCGTTGTCCAAAAAGTTTATCCACCAATCCAAACATCCAAAATTTTATGTAAATCACAATTGACATGACTTTCTTAAATATGCAAAAATCAAAATCAAAATTTTTAAATCCACACAAAGGGTATTTAATGATCTTTCTATATTTATCAGTAAGCAAAATCATTAGTCATTTCTTCAAAATTATATCTTCAATTGCAAAAATAGTAGGAATTAGATCAAAAGATTCAAGTATTGGGTCATCAAAATAGTCTTTCTGTCTTACATTAGATTCTTCAATAATGCAAAATTTTTGAAATTTCTCAGAAGATATTTCAAACAATGAATCAGAAGGGTGAACAGTAGATATAGGCAAAACATCAAAGTGAGATTCAATAATGTTTATGATTTTCAAATCATTTTAAATTTCCTCATGTCTTTCCACAAATAATTCATCATTAGAAGAATCAAAAGAATCAATCTCAGCATTACAAGAATCAGATTTAACCATAAATAATATATCATCAAAAGAATCAATTTCATAACTTTCACTAGAATCAAAAGGAGATATTTCAAAATCAATTTCCCTAAACTTTTCTACAAATAATTTATCAGATGAATCAATTTTACAATTATCAAAATCAGAGTGAAATTCATTAATGTTCACAAAAGAATTAATTTCAAAACAATCAAAATCAGAGGGGGACTTTTCTAAATCAATTTCCTCAGTTTCCAAATCAAACTCAAATAAACAACCTTGTTGTGCTATCTGGGTTTCTAAAATTTTATTGTGTGCAACAACACCATCCAATCTAGAGTTAATTTGCCTAAGACTCTCTGTAACCTCTTCATTTTGTCTCATCTGGGCACCCATGAATTTTTCAAACATGTCCTCTAAGCTAGAGTTTATGTTATCCTCAAAGTATGGTTCTGAAATATTGTTTGAGCGATCCTCTTAAAAAGAAGTTTGATGATTTTCCCATCTAGAATACTATTGATCATCTTGATACCATGGTGAATTGGGATTTAGAGGAATTAAAAATTGGCAATCAAAAGTACAATGATCAAAACATCCACAAATATCACATCTAATAGGAGAATAAGATGTCCTTACAGGGTGCATATAAGAGTCTAATTTATAATCCAAATAATCTAACTTATCTGCAAGAGTGCACAATGAATCATCTTTATACATACCTTGTGGCATGTATACTTCACCTCTTTCAGTTGCCCACGAGTTGTGATTAAAAGACATATCTTCAAATCTATCAAGAACAAAAAGATTATCCAACACCAATCAATAGATTTTTTTTTTCAGAATATAAAACACTAGCAAATTCAAAAATTTTAGAAATAACAGTTCTGTCACAACTTGTGAAAATCCAAAACATGCAAAAATAGAAAATAAAGTTATATCTAAAACAAATAAAACTTAGTCTAGCAATACTAACAACTATTTTGATATTAACAAAACTAAGGTCCCCGGCAACAGCGCCAAAAACTTGTTGTCGTCCGCAAGTGCACGGATACTCAAATTAATAATTAAGATATCGAACCACAGAGACCTACATGTTAAGTACCAAATAGATGTTTTCTTACTAGCTAAGCAATCGATTATGATGCAAGTAAACGATAGGAAAGTGCACAAGATATCAGAGAGAGAAACTGAGACTAGGGTTTCATCCGCCTTAATTTCCATGACTAGATATGAATAGATGTTCGTCAATCAAATTTTATTATGATAAAAACATAATTTACTTCATAAAAAAATCATCTCGCTCTCGCACAAACAATTTACAAAGAACTAATCCTCACTCTCATGCAGGATTTATTTAATGTTCAAGATAAGTAAATCATCAACAAGAACTCAAGGATCACTCTCGTGCATCCGAATTCTAAGTCAATTATCTCAAGTGAAACTCCAGAATCACTTTCGTGCATCCAAATCTCAACACAGGTTCTACTTAAGGTTCTCCAACGATCCGATACTTGATCTCTCACAGTATCATCATGTTTATCACAATAACTCAATCCTAGATTCAGATTATCAACATGGCATTATACTTCTAAAATCGAGAAATAAGAACAGACCTAATTTCTTACGATGAGTTCCTAATGTTCAATTTTAGGGTTCCAAGTTTTCACAAATCACCTCTCGGTCCATATCGCAAAAACTCTAAAACATGCAGACAATATGAATCTATGG
This sequence comes from Costus pulverulentus, assembly GCA_027562315.1. Lineage (NCBI taxonomy): Eukaryota > Viridiplantae > Streptophyta > Magnoliopsida > Zingiberales > Costaceae > Costus > Costus pulverulentus. Next base: position 30,831,179 of record CM050441.1, on the reverse strand, counting down.
AGAATTAAAGGCAATCATAATAGAAGTAGAATTATCAAAACAAGAATATCATGACGAAATAAAGATTATCTAGTCATTAAAAATTAAAGGGATTACACCCTCATATCCCAAAAGATATCTAAGCTAGCATGGAAGAAGAATTACAATAATCCATAGTATCAGATTGATCAGAAATCAAAAAGAAAGGGAAAATCAACTAACAACACGTCTGTAATGAAAATTACAGCCGTAATTTCGCGTGTGAATAGTGCAGGCGCCCACAATTCCTTTGATTTCTCCTCCGATCGACCTCCTTTCGCTCTGAAACTTTTGGAGTATCATCTCCTCCTCTAGGCGAAGCTTCCTTGAGAAAATTGTGGCCTGAAATGGCCTCTATGCCCCTCGGTGCGAGGCCATGCCCTAAGGACGCCTCTCTTGATTTCTCTCTGAAGGTGGAATCAAAATTGGTGCTTTTGGTGTCGCCGTCTTCTCCTCCTTATAACAAGCAAAACCCTTCTTCCAGATTTGAAATTGATGGCCTGGATCATCCGAAATCGATCGTGCAAAAATTGGGCTTCAAATTGACCGTGCAAAAATCTGGGTTGTAATTACGGCCGTGAAAACCGTTATGACAATGTCATAATTGCTGCAAAGTTTCTCGGTACAGAATTTGATGGGAATTACGGTACCGTAATAATCCTTACGGCAGTGCCGTAATGTCTCCAAAACTTTCAAGCCAGAAATTGCCTCAAAATATGGCCTGTAATATTGGTTACCGCAGTGTCGTAAAGTCTGGAAAACTTTCGGGTCAGAAATAACCCAAATTACGGTAGTGCTCATAAATTACGGTACTGCTCAGATATTACGTACCGTAATATGGATTACGGCCCTACCGGGCCGTAATTTGGTCTGAAGCTTTGATCCTCGTGAAATTTGATATGTAATCTTCTCTTGATGGTGGGAATTCATCCATGCATCTGAATTTACTTGAAAACACCTAAAAATAGTGCCTTTTTCCTAAAAATCATCAAAAACCAGAAAAGATGTAGATTCCGCAATAATTGATAAAAAAAGGCATAAAAATAAGCAAGAGAGCATGAATATGACACAAAAAATACTCATGAAATGACACGAAATTTACTATAAATTTTGGTGTCATCAGTACCTAAGATGTGAGTTGAAATCTAAGAGAGATTCCTCTACTTGGCATTGCGAATAATTAGTAGTGGTACCTATGAATATGAGTTGAACTCTGATATCACTATTAGTTTTGATTCTAAACTTGGATACAATGAGAAGAGATCACACTAGAGCATACTTCCCCAATAATAGATTTGTTTCTAACCCAGCAAGTAGACATTGGATGATTTGGATTTGCATGAGTAATACATATGCTTAATTGAGTTTTTGTATGCCGTTAGCTGAATTCTTTGACTTCTACAAATTGTGGGACCTAACCACTGAGCATTTCAGACATCAAATTATTTGATTTCTTCTGTTTGGATCATGGATTACTCATAGATATTATCTGTTGGTGTATATGCCCTAGGACCTAGTTTTGGTCCATTATTGTACTACTTGACATCGATATTTATATATCATTCTGGCATTGTCATTATTCATGTTTGTCTGCATCTACGATTGTGTACTTACAAGATAATGTCCATGGAGACAGATTGGATCTGTGCTCAAATGATTGTCCCCAGTCGATGTACCTGAATAGATATGGGACAACTATGGTACTTGTGAGACTGGTATATGGGCTAGTTAGGTACGAGGTGCTAACACAGATATATGGGTATATCAGTGGTGGATATACTGGACTGACCGGTTGTGAGACAATGACTTGGTGTCACGGGTTATCTTCACAAGTGACAGGATATGCATTGATCCCTTGACTTAATGTCATTGGTCATTCTATATGGTTAGGGACATGCTTTGATATAACCTAACACCTCTCCATAGTTGGGAGGTAATAACGGTTGTCATTGAGCATGTCACGACCCATATGAGAAGGTCAATGTACAGACAAAGGATTTACCCCTTCCTGAGGGAAGCTTGATATCCATGGAGCCCTCTATAGTTCTATGACTGAAAGTGTATGGCCATACCCAGGTGAGAACCTGATTTAGTCATGACTATGTGATTGGGTGAAAACAAGTGGTGACACACTTGTCCAATCAGATATTAGTTCAGCAAAGAGACTGTAATGCATTTGAACCTAGTTGCGATGATGGGGATGTCGATGCCAATATCCATTCCGATGACTTGGGTAGCAGCGATGCACTGCTAGGTGCCACTCATTACTTGTGGTGACCTTAGGTTAGCATTGCCAACATCAGAGGAACCAACAGGGTCACACACCTTGATACTCGAGTTCTCGTATGGATCAGGAAGCCTTATGATCGAGTTATTGGATAACTCAGATCTATTTGGGAGATTTCATCAGCGCCAACGGGCTTGATGAAATGGAAGAATGTTACTGGAGCCAAACTTCATTTTTGGCAGGTTGACCCAAAATTGACCATGGTTGGTCACATTTGGATTAGGGTTGCATTGGATTGGATCCAATTGCTTAATCAACCCATAGAATGAAGTTTGGACAAACTCATTATCCAATGAGGCCCAATAACAAGTTGTAATGAAGAGGCAATGGGCTAATGGGGTGAGGGAGGCGCCTAATGCTTCATTATGAAGCAATTGGCCCCTAGCCCTTCATCCTTTGATGGTATGAATGCCTTTAAGGCATGTCTTGGGCTGATATGGTGCTTGGGCAATTACGGATAGGTTTAATGAGGTTTATGGTAAAGTCTTGGAGACTTTCCTTACCTCAAACCTCCTTATCGTAGCCATAAACTTGTCATGATCCTAGCCATTGCCCAAACTGCCTCTTGCCCTATAATAGGGACCCTAGCCACCCCTCTCTTGTGTTGAATTCCTTGGAGGCGTGAACAACTTCAAGAGGGGCTGAAAGCAAGGGTTCAAGAGGGTGCAATAAATTCTTCCTTCTTCTTAGCCGCAAGCTCCTTCTTCTATCTTCCTCTTGGCGCAAGAGGAATAAGGGCTTGGCGGCAATCTCCTTCTTCTTCCTTCCTCTTGGCGCTTCTTCTTTTGAAAGTGGCGCAAGTGGTGTAGAAGGAGCACAATGCTTGGATCTTCTTCCCGAGGCTAGCACCGAGCGTGGAAGAAGAGGACTCGAGGCATCCATGTGTGTGAGACTACAGAGGGCGCATGCTTGGATTCCTATCACGACATCGGCCTCATCTTGCTCCTAAGGTATTTTCTAACTCATCGTGTCGACTCTCTCGCATGCGATCTTCACTGGGTTTTTGGGACTGGCTCGTTTCGGGGATATTGCTTCCGCTGTGCAATGTATTTGTGTAATCTCTATCTCTGAAAATTATAAAATATCTCCGGGGTTTCCCAATAGTGGTATCAGAGCGACTTGCGAGACTCGAACGATGTAATTTCATGCTTATCCATGTTCATGTGTCCTATCTCAATTTTCACAAATTGCATGATCACATGGCAAACGATTTTTCTAAGTAGGAAAAAAATATAGTTTCTAGTTTCTATCATCTTTTCAATCTTTTTTGGATTTTTGGGTTATTTTTCTTGCTTGATTTAAAGATCAAAGATGCACGTAAGTTTGTCAAGTAGGACGGACATTGTGTCTTCGGATTGGCCGGGTCTCTTGATCTGACAAAATTGCCAGCCGAAAGGATCTATGAAATCATCATGAAAAATTAATCGCGAATAACCAAAAGATTTGTAATTAGAAGATGAGGAAAAGAGACTTGTTTTATGAAAAAGTAAAATTTCAGATTTTATGTTTTTCATGAACATGTAGAATTGCATGAATAAGTACCTTGATTGTGCATGATGTTGTGATCATGAGTCAAGCCCCTTTGCATGTTTGTGATGTATTCTTGTCAGGCCTGCGTGCTGCCCATCTTTTTCTTTTATTTTATAAAATTCAAGATGAAGATTAAGGGGGCGCATCCTACATGAATCTTGATGCATGCATTAAGCTTGCGCACCTTGCTTGGTGGCGCAACAAACTTCATCAATGGTGGCGCAAATTTGCTTGGTGGCGCAAGTTAGGGTTTGGCCGAGCCTTATGCTTGTGATCTATCCCTCTTGTGATTTGCAAGATGGCAGTTCACCCTTGGAAGACCTTGGAGCCAACCTTGAAGATCAAGATAGAGGTTGGCTAGGTTAGGTCTTGGGGGCTTGAATCCTAGGTCAAGAGTTGAACCTCCTTTTGGCATGGGTTGGTTTAATGTCTTGAATAGGCTATGATCACATCATCCCTTTACTGCTTTCATTATCTGCTAAAGCATGCCTATGATGTTTTATCATTATGTTATCACTATAGGATTGCATGCCTGTAATGTTAGACATAAGATAAAACAGAGCTAATGAGACTTCAAAAACCCTCGAATAAAATATCAAGTCTAGTAGTCTTCTAATGCGTAGCCCTCAACAAACTATCGATCAGTGGTGTTGTGAACTGTTTTCCACCCTCATGGGACACACCCACTTATCTTTAGTAGGTGTGTGGTGGCAATGGTTTCCCTAGTCCGTTTTAACCGGCCTTCGCAAGGAAACTCATTGGCCCTAGGCATAACTATTAGGAATAGACTTGACTAGATTTTCATATGTGCTGGACACATGATGAAACTCTAAAGGCATCATTGAGAGGTTAGGGTTTCATATCTAGCCCTCGTTGGACCTGAAATGCTTAGACTGTTTCAATAAGGGTAATTGTTTGGAGCAATCAGCTGGCGTGCCCACCTCAGGAAGCATGAGTCACTTTGTGCATCTCATCCCACCCTCGTGGGACGCAAAACCCTATGTGGAATAAGGATCCCATCTCACAAGGAAATCTTAAATTTCCAGTTGACTTTATGGGTTGTCAATTCGATTAAAATAGTGGGAGCCATAGTTATTTAAAACAAGTCCAGTTTAAATGACTTCAAATAGTACTAATCTGTTGTTTCTTGGTTGTTGTAGAACAATGGCTACGAACACTGGTGGATTGACACTGCGATCCCTTTTAGATAAGGATAAGTTGGTTGGATCCAACTTTATGGATTGACATAGGAATTTGAGGATAGCCCTCAAGCTCGAGAAGAAGCTGTATGTCTTCGAGCAGCCTCTTCCTGCGACTCCTGCGCCTAGTGCCCTAGCGGCAGATAGGGATGCTTTTAGAAAGCATCAGGATGACTCTTTGGAAGTAGCATGTCTCATGCTAGCCACTATGACACCTGAACTTCATGTGCAATATGAGAAGCAGAACGCTTTTCAGATGATCACTCATTTGAAATAGATGTTCGAGGCTCAGATTAGAACTGAGAGATATGACACTGCTAAAGCAATCTTTCGGTGCAAGTTGTCTGAAAGTGCAGCAGTGAGACCCCATGTTCTCAAGCTGATTGGGAACGTGGATAATCTTAGGAGATTGGGACACACAATAGACAATGAGCTAGTTGTGGATCTTATTTTGCAGTCCTTGCCCCCTAGCTTCAGTCCATTTATTATAAACTTCAACATGAACTAGATTGAATGCACGAGGGAGGAACTACTAAATATGCTCCAAACAGCCAAGCGTGAAATGGGTAAGACCAAAGCAAATTCTGTTCTTTTGGTCCCTGCGACCAAGAAGATAAAGAAGAAGGGAAAGACACGTGCTAAGGGCAGTGCCAAAGGTCCTACCAAGGCACTGAAGAAAAGGGCAAGGAAGTCAAAGGACCAGAGGTGCATACACTATGGCAAATAGGGCCACTAGAGAAGGGACTGCAAGCAGCTTCAGAATGAGGAGAAGAAAGGCTTGGCCTTAACTTCTAGCTCAGGTATTTATGTTACTGAAGTCAACCTTTCTACTTCTATATCATGGGTATTGGACACCGCATGTGAAGCTCATATTTGTACAAATATGTAGGGGCTTAAGAGAAGTAGATCGGTGTGGGCTGGAGAGATTGACCTACGACTTGGAAACAGTGCACAGGTTGCGAATGTTGCTGTAGGTGTTTTGACCTACGACTTGGATAACTCTATTTGTAACATAAATAGTAAAAGGACCAAACTGAGTGGTTCAGTTGGTGCTTTCCTATGGCATTCTTGATTAGCCCATAAAAACAAGAATCGCATCCAACAACTCCATGCAAATAGGTTGTTAGATTCAAGTTCCTTGGAGGAATTTGAAACATGTGAGCCTTGTTTATTAGGGAAAATGACAAAGGCACCCTTCACCAAGACTAGTGAGAGGGCAGGAGGTTTATTGGATCTCATACATACAGATGTGTGAGCCATTCAATAAACAAGCCAGAGGAGGGTACAACTACTTCATCACATTTACTGATGACTTCAGTAGATATGGTTATGTCTACTTGATGAGACATAAGTCTAAATCCTTTGAGAAATTTAAGGAGTTCAGACATGAAGTAGAGAACCAGCTTGGAAGATCCGTCAAAGCTCATCGATCTGATTAAGGTGGAGAGTACCTGAGCGGTGAGTTCTTTGATTATCTGAGAGAGTGTGAGATCTTATCCCAACTCACTCCTCCTGGTACACCTCAATGGAATGGTGTATCTGAAAGGAGAAATCGAACCTTGTTGGACATGGTTCGGTCTATGATGAGTCATGCAACTCTACCTCCCTCATTCTGGGGACATGCACTTGAGATAGTTTCTCTAATACTGAATAACGTACCATCTAAGAGTGTCTCCAAGATACCATACATGGTATGGAGTGGAAGATGCCCTAACCTCTCATTTATCAGGATCTTGGGATGTGAGGCTTATGTCAAACGTCAGGATTCTAGCAAGCTAGAACCTAGATCTGATAAATGTGTCTTTGTGGGGTATCCTAAGGAAACTAAAGGATACTACTTCTATGTTCCCTTCGAGAACAAGGTTTTTGTTGCTCGGGGTGTTGTCTTTCTAGAGAAGGAATTTCTCATGAAAGAAGTTAGTGGGAGGAAGTTTGACTTGGACGAGGTCCAAGTGCAACCACAAGACACAGAGATGGAACCTGAGCCACCTGCACCGGAGGCTCAGACACAGGCCCCACGTAGGTCTAGGAGGATTCGTCGTGCACCTGAGAAGTATGGGTCGCTGCCAACCCAACACGACGGGATCTTCATCATTGAGGATGAACCCAAGACCTATGATGAGGCGGTTAGTGGACCGGACTCCGAGAGATGGCTTGAGGCCATGCGATCCGAGATGGATTCCATGTCAGCTAACCAAGTCTGGGATTTGGTTGAGCTACCTGATGGGGTAAAACCCATAGGGTGTAAATGGGTCTTTAAAAAGGAAGACTGGCATGGATGACAACATAATTACCTATAATGGTATACTAGTGGCTAAAGAATTCAAACAAGTCCACGGGGTGGACTATGATGAAACCTTATCGCCAGTTGCCATGATCAAATCTATTCGGATTTTTGTTTTCTATAGCTGCATATCATGACTATGAGATATGGTAGATGGATGTGAAGACAACGTTCCTTAACGGGAAGCTGACAGAGGATGTGTATATGACACAACCTAATGGCTTCATCCATCCTGTAGATGCCAATAAAGTCTACATGCTAAAGAAATCAATTTATGGATTAAAGCAAGCATCTCGAAGTTGGAATCTTCGGTTTGATGAAGCTGTGAGAGATTATGGCTTTATCAAAAGTGAAGATGATGCTTGTGTATACAGAAAATTCAGTGGGAGCTTGGTGACTTTTCTGGTCTTGTATGTCGATGACATACTGCTCATCAAAAACAACATCCCTAGTCTTCAAGCTGTGAGGATATGGTTAGGGAAGTGTTTCAAGATGAAGAACTTAGGGGAGACTACCTACATCCTAGGCGTGAGGATCTATCGGGATAGATCCAAGAGGCTCCTGGCCCTTAGTCATAATACCTACATTGATAAAGTCCTGGAGAGGTTCAACTTAGAGCAATCCAAGAAAGGGTACCTTCCAGTGAGACATGACCTTACTCTCTCAAAGAGCCAGTGTCCCACCACACAGGCTGAGAGGGATGACATGAGTTGAGTGCCCTATGCTTCGGCAATAGGATCAATCATGTACGCAATGTTGTGTACTAGACCAGATGTGGCTTATGCTGTGAGCATAATGTTAGGGAATACCAGGTGTAATATAAAATTTTGCAGTCCCAGGACGCAGCGGAAGAATCATTACACCCGAAACATATTCCGGTCCAAAGGATCCATGCGAGAGAGATGACACAAGGATGTGATAGAGATGTACCTCTTTTGCTTGTCTAGTTGCCGAAGCCATGTTGAAGGCGCCCATGTGTTCGCCCTCTACAAGTATCCACGCATCGACCGTCTCAACGTTGCTCCTTTCCACGCTCGGTGCTAGCCTCGGGAAGAGAATCAAGCCTTATCACTCTCTTCAAGACTTGCGCCACCTCCAAGGTAGAAGCACCAAGAAGAGATGAGGAAGAGGATGATGCGCCAAGTACTTCCTTCTTCTTCTTTGCATGCGCCACCTTCAAGCAAGATGCGCCTATGGCCAAGGAACGTAGAGGGCTTGTGGCAAGGAGATGCCACCAAGCACTAAGAGTCCTTGCGCCAAGAAAAGAGGGAGAAGAAGAAGAACTTGCGGCTATGGAAGAAGATTGTGCTCCTTGATGAAGAAGGAGAGCTCCAAGCTCTCAAGTTGTCGCCACCTTAAGCCTCCACGCCTCCTTGTGTATGAGACCTCATGACTTCCAGGAAGGGAACCCAAGAGGGGGTGACAAGGGGTCCTATAAATAGGACTAGAGACGGTTTGGGCAAGGGCTAGGATCATGCCAAGTGTATGGCTAGGATGATGTGCCTTGAGGCAAGGAAAGTCTCCAAGACTTTACCATAAACCTCATTCAACCTATCCATAAATGTCCAAGCACTATATCAGCCCAAGACATGCCTCAAATGCATTCT
>CM050441.1:30807170-30822154 GCA_027562315.1 Costus pulverulentus | reverse complement strand
AACTTGATCATAAGGCTTCTGATTAAAGCAACGTCAAGAGTCTATTGCGTGTGACCCCGTAGGATCCATATGACGATGGCAATGATGTAAATATCATAAGTAGTGAGGTGTATCTAGCAACACATCACTACTACCCATGTCATAGGACTTAAAGTCATTATGGCAACAACTCCTAACAAGCAACGAGGATTCCCATTGCATTATAGATCCCTTTGCCTAAACTGATATCTTGCCATTGGATTAGTCTCAAGTTTATCAATCCAATGCATTAGTCATGACTTAACTAGTGTGGCCACACATTCCTGTCATGCACCAAAAAGGTGGGGCACCCCTGAGTGGATATCATGCTTCCAATAAGGAAGGGGCAAATCCTACTATTGGTCATCCATGTCTCTACATGACTTATGACATGCCCAATGATAGTCGTTTTGGTCTCTCAATTACAGAGAGATGTAAGACTGTATCAAAGCATACCCATCATCAAATCTAGACATGAATGCCTCAAGTCTAAGGATCAATGCAAACCTCTTGCATGTGAGATTGACTTGTTGACTAGACAAGTCAATCCTCACGGTGGATCACTCCAACGCATCCAATGCACCTGTATGTCTGCGTTACTGTGCCCCGCACCTAACCAGACCATACACCAGTCTCACATGTACCAAAGTCGTCCCATATCTGCTATGGTACCTTGTTTGGGGATAGCTTATGAGAACAGATCCAATCCAAACTCCTGGGACATTATATATGCAACTCAATACATCAATATAGGTAGAGAAGTCTGCATAATAACAACCATGTCTCTATACAGAATAATAGTTCTATCAAAGTACATTCAAACAATGCCTGACCATGTCCATACATTGGTCTTCAGGGCATATACACCAACACATAACCAACTGATACCAATCCAATCCAGGTTTGCAACACTGGGTGGATGAAAAGAACATCCTTTAGTATCTGAAAAGAACTAAGGATCTATTCTTGGTCTATGGGGGACAGGAAGAGCTCAATATGCAGGGCCACACTAATGCGTCATTCCAGTCTGACCTTGATGACTTAAGATCGCAGACAAGATATGTATTCAGATTATTTGGAGGTGCTATGAGCTGAGAGAGTTCTAAGCAATCCATTGTAGCTAATTCTACAACCGAGGCTGAGTATGTGGCCGCTTCTGAGGTAGCCAAAGAAGCCGTTTGGATAAGGAAGTTCATTTCTGAACTTCAGGTGGTTCCATGTACAGTGGATCGCATTGAGGTCTATTGTGACAACAATGGCGCAATTGCACAACCCAAGGAACCACGGTCTCATCAAAGGTCCAAACACATACTCAGGAGATTTCACCTGATCAGAGAGATCAATGACAAAGGTGATGTCAAGATTAGTAGAGTTGACACAGAACAATCTAGCAGACCCACTGACCAAGGCTTTGGCGCAGCAGAAGCATGATGGTTGTACTAGAGATATGGGGTTGAGGTTGCTCAACCTCTAGCTCTTAGTGCAAGTGAGAGATTGTTGGTGTATATGCCCTAGGACCCAGTTTTGGTCCATTATTGTACTACTTGACATTGATATTTATATATCATTCTGGCATTATCATTATCCATGTTTGTCTACATCTGCGATTGTGTACTTACATGATAATGTCCTTAGAGACAGATTGGATCAGTGCTCAAATGATTGTCCCCAGTCGATGTACTTGAATAGATATGAGACAGTTCTGGTACTTGTGAAAATGGTATATGGGCTGGTTAGGCACGAGGTACTAACGCAGACATATGGGTATATCAGTGGTGAATATACTGAACTGACCCGCTGTGAGGCAATGACTTGATGTCATGGGTTATCCTCACAAGTGACAGGAGATACATTGATCCCTTGACTTGAGGTCATTGGCCATTCTATACGGTTAGGGACATGCTTTGATACAATCTAACAGCTTGCCGTAGTTGAGAGGTAATAACGGTTGTCATTGAGCATGTCACGACCCATATGAGAAGGTCAATGTATAGATAAAGGATTTGCCCCTTCCTGAGGAAAGCTTGATATCCATGGAGCTCCTCTATGGTTCTATGACTGAAATTGTATGGCCATACCCAAGTGAGAACCTGATTTAGTCATGACCATGTGATTGGGTGAAAACAAGTGGTGACACACTTGTCCAATCGGATATCAGTTCGGCAAAGAGACTGTAATGCATCTGTACCTAGTTGCGATGTTGGGGATGTCGATGTCAATATCCATTCCGATGACTTGGGTAGCAGCGATGCACTGCTAGGTGCCACTCATTGCTTGTGGTGACCTTAGGTCACCACTGCCAACGTCAGAGGAACCAACAGGGTCGCACACCTTGATATTCTAGTTCTCGTATTGATTGAGAAGCCATATGATCGAGTTATTGGATAACTCAGATCTATTTGGGAGATTTCATCAGCGCCAATGGGCCTGATGAGATGAAAGAATGTTATTGGAGCCAAACTTCATTTTTGGCAGGTTGACCCAAAATTGACCATGGTTGGTTACATTTGGATTGGATCCAATTGCTTAATCAACCCATAGAATGAAGTTTGGACTAGCTCATTATCCAATGAGGCCCAATAACAAGTTGTAATGAAGAGGCAATGGGCTAAAAGGGTATAATTGGGAGAAATCTCACCCCATTGGCGCCTAGGGGCATAATGGGGTGAGGGAGGCGCTTAATGCTTCATTAGGAAGCAATTGGTGCCTAGCCCTTCATCCTTTGATGGTATGAATGTCTTTAAGGCATGTCTTGTGCTGATATGGTGCTTGGGCAATTACGGATAGGTTGAATGAGGTTTATGGTAAAGTCTTGGAGATTTTCCTTACCTCAAACCTCCTTATCCTAGCCATACACTTGTCATTATCCTAGCCCTTGCCCAAACCGCCTCTTGCCCTATAATAGGGACCCTAGCCGCCCCTCTCTTGTGTTGAATTCCTTGGAGGCATGAACAACTTCAAGAGGGGTGAAAGCAAGGGTTCAAGAGGGCGCGACAAATTATTCCTTCTTCTTAGCCACAAGCTCCTTCTTCTATCTTCCTCTTGGCGCAAGAGGAATAAGGGCTTGGTGGCAATCTCCTTCTTCTTCCTTCCTCTTGGCACTTCTTCCTTTGAAAGTGGCGCAAATAGTGTAGAAGGAGCACAAGGCTTGGATCTTCTTCCCGAGGCTAGCACCGGGCGTGGAAGAAGAGGACTCGAGGCATCCGTGTGTGTGAGACTGCAGAGGGCACACGCTTGGGCGCCTATCATGACATCGGCCTCATCTTGCTCCTAAGGTATTTTCTAATTCATCGTGTCGACTCTCTCACATGCGATCTTCACTGGGTTTTTGGGACTGGTTCGTTACGGGGATATTGCTTCCGCTGTGCAATGTATTTGTATAATCTCTATCTCTGAAAATTGTAAAATATACCCGGGGTTTCCCAACATTATCTTATTAGGTTGTATGTTTTCAACCTGAATAATGACTTTCGCACCTATCATGCATTTCATCTTAGTTTATAGCTTGAGGACAAGCAAAGATCTAAGTCTGGGAGTATTTGATGTCTTGCATTTTTACAGTGATTTCTAGTAATATTTTATCTCAAAACTTGGCTAATTTTAATATTTTTTTGCTCTATTTAGGCTTATTCACTTGTTTGCTTCGGATTCTTCACTTTTTCTCGTCTTTGTACAATTTCAAGTAAGATCACTTAATTTTGGAGTCTTTTTGATATTTTAAAGTCATGAATTTCTTAGGAGGAGACGAGTCTACACAACAAATTTGGGATCAATCAGAGTTCACTTGAAAATCATAGCTAGGTGAACACACCGGGGTTCACCCATGATTCGCATGCAAGTCTAAAACTGCAAAGAACACTTCACGGCCAACCCAAGATCTTGGTGTTTAGCCGTGATTCCATCGAAGATAATTTTTGCAGAAACAAATAGAATACTTCACGGCCTAGTGAACACGGTGGTGTTCACCTATGATTTCTATTTCGCAGAACTTCACAGAATACTTGATAGGCGGGTGAACGCGTTGGGGTTCGCCCGTGATCGCGATTATGACTCCGAGTTCCATCCTATTTTCTTTCAATTTTGAGCTGAGGAAATATCCAAAAAAGGCAAGAAAATACGTTTTAGGAAGCTAAGAGGGAGGCGAATCATAAGAATATAAAAGCCCTCTTTCTTGTTGCCTAATAAGCGAGCAATCGACGGACAAAGTGGCTCGGGCGAACGGAACAGGTGGTAGAGTTTTCGGAGGTGATTTCAAAAGATTGAGGCAACAGATCTTCACCATTTATGGAGAATACATTCGGTTCCTCTTCTCCTTTCCCTCCTAAACATTGCTTGTAATTTTCGTGATCTATTGGAGAGATTTGTTTGAGTTTTCATGGATCTTGTAGCGTAAAACCCTATTCGGGACTCGGGTGAAGCCTGCTGATGTTTTCTATCGTATGATTTAAATTTGTTCTGTTATTTTGAGATTTCATATGAGTATTTTTACTTAGTAGTTTCTATTTCGTGATATTGCTTCGGCCATGTAGTATTATGTGTTAGTCGACATGATCTTGACCAAAAGGAGGATCGTGTTGGCGGATTCCCTGAGTAGAAATTGTGAACTTCTAACATGAGAGTAGTTAGGATTTGCTCGAAGGTAACATAATCTTTCATTGAACCCAAAGGATTTATCTAAAATAAGTTACCACGAGAGTAGGGGTTGTTTTAGGTAGATACCAGGTTGTACCGACCGCAAGGGGTAACCTGTACTTGTGGAAAGATTCCTTTTGCAATATTACGAACTTATATAACAGATAAGTTTTAATTCAGATAGATTCATCAGTGTGGTGGATACCGAAGTCTCGATGCCTTTCCTATAGGCATCTTCCATTTAGTTGCGATCGATTTCTTATGCTCACTTACTGTTTTCAAAACTATGTTTAGAATTGCTTAGCTTCTGAAACTTAGATTTTCTTGTAATTAACTTTGTTCCTTGTGGGATTAACAATCTTTTATATTACTGTGATATTACCGTGCACTTGCGGTACATGTCATATCCTCTAGTATTCAATCCAAACTTAACTTGCAAGAGAGCTCTGATTTTTATCTAAGTACAAGCCACAAAGTGCCTCTAGATTTTATTTTTTTAATCTCTTTTTTTATTTATTCGTATATTAAAGTTTTAATCTTGTATGATATATAATTTTTTTATGTAAATAAAAGGTCTAGATGAAATTTTAAACCAATAATCTTATCTGAAAAATTTAGATATTAAAAAAAATTCTCTTGTTATGTAAATTAGAGAAAAAAAGATTTGTTTACTTTTTAGGTTTGTTATTGTTTTAAAAAAATCAATTAAAAAGAGAAAATCTAGCTTTGACACAAAGAGTGTCTAACTCAATAAAAAAGAATAATAATAATAAAATCCTAATTGATGCTCATGTAGCAGCGGCTAAATAAAGTAAAAAGCTTCATCTCTATTAGTGAAATATTTCTTCTTACTAATAAAAGAAAATGAGTTTATTTTGTTGTAACAGTGCAGCAATATGATTATGTTATAAATTGACATTGTAATATGGTTTTAAATGTTTTAATTATCTAGTTAAACCAGTGTGGTAGTTGCCATATTTGTCGTAATTTATAGTTATTTACCTTAATTTACAATTATAGAGACTTCCATTCCAATTAATTGCTATACTTTGATTACAGTAACGTGTGGATTAAGTTATTAGAAGTATAGAAACTTCAATTCCACTTAATTGCTATGTTTTGATTGCAGTAAGGTGTGGATTAAGTTATTAGTTTTACGGTCATAAATGCATAAACATTTTTTTTTAGAAAAGTTAACTTTTTAAATTAGAAAATAATCAAATAATTATAAAGGTTTATAATAATAATAAATTTATTACAGTAACAATAATTAGTGTTACAATTTCTCACAATTATATAATGTAACAGAATTAATTTATTATTACTATATCATTAGTTTTCTTTTAACTAAAAAAATTAATTGACTGTTTATGCTTTTTTTTTAAAAAAAAAGAAATAAACAAACATGCAACTATTTATAACAGTTTATTTACTATTATATTATGTTGTATCCAAAGTTGTTTGACGTGTCCCTTGGATTATTCCCCGTCAATGGCGCCAAAAACTTATTGTATTCTAACAAGTAGGTAAACAAAACTTATTTCTAAAGACGCAGCCAAAACTTATTGTATGGAGCACAGGGACTTGTCACCCCCTCATACGGCTCCAAAAACTTGTTGAGTTACCCCACTTGTTGTTATCTCCACAAGTGCACGGATACTCAAAGTAATAAAGAAAGATATCGAACCCACAGAGACCTATGTTGTCAAGTACCAAATAATTAATTTCTTCCTATCTAGGCAATCGAATAAAAGCAAAGTAAAGATCAAAAACACATGGGAAAATACTATCAGAGAGAAACTGGGATAGGGTTTCATTCACTTTAATTTTCATGACTAGATATATAAGGATATTCATGAATCAAATTCTATTATGATAAAGACATAATTTACTTTGTAAAGAGATTAACTCACTTTCGTGCATATAATCATGCAGAGACCAATCCTCGCTTTCGCACAAGATCTATCCCAAGCTAATGATAAGTAAACCATCAAACAAAGAACTCGAGGATCACTTTCGTGCATCCGAGTTCTAAGTTGATCGCCTCGAGTGGAAACTCAAGGATCACTTTCGTGCATCCGAGTCTCAACACAAGTTTTACCTATGGTTCTCCAACGTTCCGATCCTCACTTTCGTGCAAGATCTCCACGTTTGACACAATAACTCAATCCTAGGTTCATAATTATCATCATGGCAATTTAAACTACTAAAATAAAGAAATGAGAACTTAACCTAATTTCTTACGGTGAGTTCCTATTAATCAATTTTTGGGTTCCAAATTCTCAAGCAAATCACCTTTCGGTCCTTATTGCGAAAACTCTAAATCATGATGACAAAAAGTAAACTAAGGAGAATCTTAGAGCAATAATCGCATAGGTAAAATTATCAAAGTAGAATAATCATGATGAAAGCAAAAAGTATCTAGTCATTAAGAAAATCAAAGGGAATTACTCCCCCTTGTCCCAAAGAGTGTTTAAGCTAGCATGGTGAAGAAAATACAATATTCCATTGTTTCAGAAGATTAAAAATCAAAGGAAAAGAAGTTTTAGGAAAATACACCACGGCTGTGAAATTAAACACAGCCGTAATTTGAAAAGGAGGGCGATGAACAGTAGCGGCGCCTCATTCTTCTTTGATTTCTCATCCAATTGATCTCCTTTCGTTCTGAAACTTCTGGTATGTTGTCTCCTCCTCCAAGCGAAGCTTCAGTATGAATTTCATGGCCGAAGATGCTCTGGATTTGTCGCGGTGGTGGAACCCTAGGCGGCGGCGTGTAACTCGATTTCTCCCTGTACAATTGATGAAAATTGGGGCTTTTGGTGTCTTCGTGATCCTCTCGTCGAAAGTTCCCCTTCTTCTTCTTATGGCATCAAATTTAAAGGTCTGGATCATCCACAATCTTCTCTGCAAAAATCGAGCTTCAAAATTGACTGTGGAGTCGTGTGTAAAAATGAAAATACGGTAGTGTAATATTTCACGGCAGTGCCGTAAAATCGCTCGCGTTCTCTTATCTGAATTGTCTGGCAAATACGACACTGTATAATGGTTCACGGCACTGCCGTAAAATCGGCTGAACTCTCTAGTCGAAATCGTCTGGAAAATACGGCCCGTGTCAAAGTTTACGATGGTGCCATAAAATCAGGAATTATCTCTGTTCTGAATGCACTTCAAAATACGGTAGTGTTAGGTTTTACGGCAGTGCCGTATTTTCCATTAAACCTTCTGGTCGGAAATTCCACCAATTTACGGCAGTGCTTTGATATTATGGTATTGTACGAAAATACGTTACTGTAATATGGAATACGACACTACTGTATTTTGGTTGGTTGCTCTGATTTATGTGAAATTTGTCAAGTGATCTCTTCTTAATGATGGTAACTTTTTCATTTCTTTGATTTTTCTCAAAAATGCCTCAAAATAGTGTCTTTTTACATAAAAATCATGAAAAACCAAAATAGAAGTAGATTTTGCAATATTTAATAATTTTAGCATAAAAATAAGTAAAAGATCTTTAATTTAGCATGAAAAGATATATAAAATGATACAAAATATACTATATATTTTGGTGTCATCAAAATACATAAGGCTCAAACTTTGCTTGTCCTCATGAAAAAATCAAAAATTGATTAAAAGAATAACCTTTTCATGCTCAATAAATTTCTGAAATACAATCATCAATGAAAAATTCCATCAATTGTTTCACAAAACTTCAAATAAACATATCATTCTTAGAACTCAACCCTCTAGATCTACATCTCAATTAAATAAAACTTTGCAACTTGTATAATAAATAGAATTTTCAATCTCATGATTTTACCCAATTTTCAGTTCAAATCTATCATACTTTTGTTTACAAAAATTAGGTTTCCAAGATCTTTTTTCACACATATTTTTTTATTCATTTTTTTTTTCTTTTTCATGTATTTTGTTGTTTTTGCACAGATGACATGTACTCACTTAGATACATACTTTTTTTATTTTGACTTTAACTCTTATCTTCGGTACCACTATCAATTTTGCATAGTGCTAAGTAGAGGAGTCTTATTCTTTTTCTCTCTCATTATCTTTTAGACATAGACTTCAACCCATGTCTTAGGTACCACTATCAATTTTACATAGTGCCAAGTAGGGGAGTCTCTCACTATTTTTATGGATCTTGGATTCTTCCTTCCCAACAAATAGCAAAATAGACTAAACATCTATTAGGTTGATCAATTGATATCAATTTAGTAATCATACTCATATGCTCATTTTATTTAAAGGAGTAGTTTCACCTTTAGATCTTATTCCTCAAATTACTCATCTACCCAAAATTTCATGCATCAACCAATGTCAAATTTCAAAAGATAGATATGCATTGAAGAAATAAATCTAACATGATAGGTTTCTTTCTAATCATGAATACAAGTTTATTCATCATCAAGGAAGATATTTATCAATGAAAATCTTTTAAAAATAGAATCACACCACAAGATAGTAGAAAGTGGATCATGAACAATCATATCATCATACAACCATATCGAAGAAATATCAGTGAGTGATACATGTAAACAAATCAAAGATGCAACTATATAAAATAATCATGAATACAAAAGAGTGCAAACGATACTCACAAAACTATATAGCAAGCTCTGACCAAAAATACATAAGGCTCAGACCAAAAATAGTGTCGGGGCAGATGCTGCTAGGTCCATAAATGTGCCTTTTGAAAATTTTTCCTACACAATTTAAGATACATAAGGCTCAGTCTAAAAATAGTCTCTAAAAAAAATAATTTTCTCAAGGGAGAATCAGATATATCATCGATGGTCTAGAACAGTCCTAGTGGAAAGAGCTGATGCAGGCGAGTAGCTGAGGTGGAACAGAGGCCGGCTGAAAAGCTCTAGCAATGATGGTGATGGTGCCGACAGTAGAGTGAGTAATCTTTAGTGGCCTGCTAGAGAATACAGTCCTGAAGGTGAGATCGTCGGTAGGTGGGTGCCAGAAATAATGCTGCATAGATAAATAAAAATCAGTCACTAATGAAGAGTCTGCTGCATAAATAAATCAAATAAATGAAAATAGAGGCAGTAGAAGAAGTAAGAGTCTGCTGATGGTATAATCCAGTGTCGACGGCTGGAAACAGTGATGTTAGAGGCAGATGTAGTGGCAGCTAGAGGTGGAAGACAGTTGCTTCTGAATATTTTTGGATCTGGAGCCAAAAGAAGCTATAATATGTAGAAAGCAAGTAGAGCAGCCAATGATTTTTTTATGAAAAGTAGTCATACCCAAAAATAAGATTTAATGATCCAAAAAGAAAATGGACAGAACCATATAATAAAATAAAACTCGTTCTTTTCAGATGTATGAAAAATCAAAGGATTAAAATCTATTAGGAATTTAGGGTATCCACAGAAAGAAGACTACACAGATTACAAAATTAAAAACTGCACAGAAGTTAATCAGATTCGAAAAGTTGCTATGTGTCCTAGAATGATCAGAAAGTATTTTCATGAAAACAACTAATCCTCAAGATAGAATGACACATGAACTTCATATTCCATGCGAAAAATCGGAGTTTCAAGTCATTAAAGCATCTTAAAAACATGCAACAAAAATGCTAATCAGAATAGTCAAAAGAAAACTGCTGTAGAAATTAATCAGAATCGAAAAGATGCTATGTGTTTTAGAATGATCCATGAACTTTAAAATTCAGCAAAAATATCCAAATAATAGTAAAAGATGAGTGCTTCGTGATGGTGCCAAAGATCAAAAATTTTCCCAACCTAGTTTCTTAAAATCGTAGCGAGAAAACACCTACTCAGATAAACAGAATGTAGAGTTGAAATTACGGGCGTAATATCCCTTATGGCAGTGCCGTAATTTACACAAAACTCTCGGGTAAGAAAAATTCAAAATTACGGTACCGTAAAGAAATTATGATAGTGCCGTAAAATACCAAAAACTCTCGGGATGAAATTGGACCAAAATTACGGCACTGTAAAACAGATTACGGCAGTGCCGTATTTTTTGCAAAATTTTATTTTCCCTACAAAAAGAAAAGAAAAATTAATTCTAAAAATAAAATAAAATAAAAGAAACTAAGCTAAGTGGTAATTCTTGGGTTGCCTCCCAAGAAGCGCTAATTTTTAGGTCATTAGCGTGACTAAAAATCAAATCTCATGGTGAAGCAGGTGAATTAGTTCCAAAGTAGATAACATGTAATTTCTTTCTTTTCCGCTATCCAAAAAGTTTAGCCACTAATTCAAATATCCAAAATTTTAAATAAATCACAATTGACATGGCTTTCTCAAATATGCGGAAATCAAAATTAAAATTTTCAACTTCACATAAAGATATTCAATGATCTTCCTAAATTTATTAGAGAGCAAAATCATAAGTCCTTTCTTCAAATTTAAATCTTCAATTGCTATAGGACTTTGATCAAAAGATATAAGCATTAGATCATCAAAGTAATTTTTATGTCTCAAATTAGGTTCCTCAATAAAACATAATTTTTAAAATAAATCAAAAGAGTGAACATTAGATATGGGCAAAACATCATCATGGTGAGATTCATCAATGTTTGTATTTTTCAAATCATTTTCAAATTCCTCTTGTTCGTCATCAAATAATTTATCAATTTCAAAATTATCAACAAAATCAGAGTAAGATTTTTTCTAAATTAGACCCCTCATTTCCTTCATCAGAATTAACCACAAATAACATATCATCAAAAGAATCAATTTCATCAAAAGAGGGTTTTTCAATTTCTATTTCCTCAAAATTTTTCACAAATAAATTATCAAAGGAATTAATTTCACAATTGTCAAAATCAGAGTGAGATTCATCAATTTTCACATAAGGCTCAATCTCAAAATAATCATAATCAGAGGGAGATTTTTCTAAATCAAGTTCTTCAGTTTCAAAGTCAAACTCAAATAAACAAGCTTGTTGGGCTAACTAGGTTTCTAAAAATTTAGAATGAGCAGATATAGATTCTACATTAGAAGCAAGCTGACCAATTATATCCTTAAGATCTTCAATTTCCTTATTTTGTTTTGTCATGAATTGGTTTTGATTTGACATGAATTTTTCAAGCATGGATTCTAACCTAGATTCTTCAGTTTTCTCAAAGTATGGTTCAAAAACAAGATTAGAGCAATCATCATAAAAAGAAGTTTGATTTTCCCTACTAGAATCATAATGATCATCTTGATACCATGAAGAATTAGAATTTTGAGGTATTAAAATTTGGCAATCAGAAGCATAATGATCAGAACGTTTACAAATATTAGATCTAATAGAAGAAATAGAGTGTAATTTCAATTTATCTGTAAGAGTGCACCGTGAATCTTCATACCTTCTTTGTGGCATGTATACCTCACCTCTTTTAGTTGGCCATGAGTTGTAATGAAAAGACATATCTTCAAATCTATAAAAAACAGAAAGATTATCCAACACCAATCCATCAAATTTTTTTTTTTTTCAGAATATAGAAAAAAAACAAAAAATCTAAAACACAAGCAAATTCTCAAATTTTTAGAAATCACAGTTATATCACAACTTGTGAAAATCCAAAACCTACAAAAACAAAAAAATGAAGTTAAATCTAAAACAAATAAAACTTAGTCTAGCAATACTAATAACTATTTTGATTATTCCCCGGCAACGGTGCCAAAAAACTTGTTGTATCCCAACAAGTAGGTAAACAAAACTTATTTCTGAAGTCACAGCCAAAACTTATTGTATGGCGCACAGGGACTTGTCACTCCCTGATACGGCTCCAAAAACTTGTTGAGTTACCGCACTTGTTGTTATCTCCGCAAGTGCACGGATACTCGAAGTAATAAAGAAAGATATCGAACCCATAGAGACCTATGTTCTCAAGTACCAAATAATTGATTTATTCCTATCTAGGCAATCGAATAAAAGCAAAGTAAAGATCGAAAAAACACGGGAAAATACTATCAGAGAGAAACTGGGACTAGGGTTTCATTCACTTTAATTTTCATGACTAGATATATAAGAATATTCATCAATCAAATTCTATTATGATAAAGACATAATTTACTTTGTAAAGAAATTAACTCACTTTCGTGCAGATAACCATGCAGAGACCAATCCTCGCTTTCGCGCAAGATTTATCCTGAGCTAATGATAAGTAAATCATCAAACAAAGAACTCGAAGATCACTTTCGTGCATCCGAGTTCTAAGTTGATTGCCTCGAGTGGAAACTCAAGGATAACTTTCGTGCATCCGAGTCTCAACACAAGTTCTACCTATGGTTCTCCAATATTCCGATCCTCACTCTCATGCAAGATCTCCACGTTTGACACAATAACTCAATCGTAGGTTTATAATTATCATCATGGCAATTTAAACTACTAAAATAAAGAAATAAGAACTTAACCTAATTTCTTACGGTGAGTTCCTATTAATCAATTTTAGGGTTCTAAGTTCTCAAGCAAATCACCTTTCGGTCCTTATTGTGAAAACTCTAAATCATAATGACAACAAGTAAACTAAGGAGAATCTTAGAGCAATAATCGCATAGGTAAAATTATCAAATTAGAATAATCATAATGAAAGCAAAAAGTATCTAGTCATTAAGAAAATCAAAGGGAATTACTCCCCCTTGTCCCAAAGACTGTTTAAGCTAGCATGGTGAAGAAAATATAATATTCCATTGTTTCAGAAGATCAAAAATCAAAGGAAAAGAAGTTTTAGGAAAATACACCATGGCTGTGAAATTAAACACAGCCGTAATTTGCAAAGGAGGGCGATGAATAGTAGCGGCACCTCCTTCTTCTTTGATTTTTTTCTCCAATTGATCTCCTTTCATTCTGAAACTTCTGGTACGTTGTCTCCTCCTCCAGGCGAAGCTTCAGTATGAATTTCATGGCCGGAGATGCTCTGGATTTGTCGCGGTGGCGGAACCCTAGGCCGCGGTGTGTAACTCGATTTCTCCCTGTACAGTTGATGAAAATTGGGGCTTTTGGTGTCTTCGTGATCCTCTCGTCGAAAGCTACCCTTCTTCTTCTTACGACATCAAATTTAAAGGTCTGGATCGTCCGCAATCTTCTCCGCAAAAATCAGGCTTCAAAATTGACTGTGGAGTCGCGTTCAAAAATGAAAATACGGCAGTGTAATATTTCACGGCAGTGCCGTAAAATCGCTCGCGTTCTCTGATCTGAATTGTCTAGCAAATACGGCACCGTATAATGGTTTACGGCACTGCCATAAGATGGGCTAAACTCTCTGGTCGAAATCATCTGGAAAATACGGCCCATGTCAAAGTTTACGGTAGTGCCGTAAAATCAAGAATTATCTCTATTCTGAATGCGCTTCAAAATACGACAGTGTTAAGTTTTACGGCAGTGCCGTATTTTCCATTAAACCTTCTGGTCGAAAATTTCACCATTTTACGGCAGTGCTCTGATATTACGGTATCATACGGAAATACGGTATCATAATATAGAATATGACACTACCGTATTTTGGTTGATTGCTCCGATTTGCGTAAAATTTGTCAATTGATCTCCTCTTGATGATGGTAACTTTTTCATGTCTTTGATTTTTCTCAAAAACGCCTCAAAATAGTGTTTTTTTACCTGTAATCATGAAAAACCAAAATAGAAGTAAATTTTGCAATATTTGATAAATTTAGCATAAAAATAAGGACAAGATCTTCAATTTAGCATACAAAATATACTATATATTTTGATATCTTCATATTATTAATTAATTTATTATTTTATAACAATTTATTATTGTATTATACATGTAGCTTTTTTTACAAAATTGATTTTATGTTGTTACTAATAATGTAATTAAGTTAATGTCAGTGTTACTGTGTTTGAAATTTTATCTTATTGTATATTAAATTTTGTTGCAATTAATTTGTCGTGATAAATTACTTCATAAAATAGCTGAATTTATTTAAATCCAATTTGGGCTAATTGAATGAGAACCGTTACCTAAATTTCAATGTCTCTACGAGCTAAGAAGTTAATTTCTCTTGCTAATATTTTAATTCCTTCAATAATTAGCATTAACGGGATGAAATTTAAAAGCTGCGACGGAGAAAAAAAAAAATCTGCCGCTAATGGTTTTTGAATTCGAAATTCTTAGAATTAAACCTAGTGTTTGAACCAATAACCCTTTTAAGTTGTAACATATGAGTTCTTAAATAATCTTTAAATATAATTATTAAATTAAGTATACTTTATGGTATAGACATGAGTAATAATTTAAATTTATTTAATTATCTTATTAAATTTAATTATATTTAGAATTTTTTTAAAAATTTTGTGAAAGATTGTTAATTTTTTTTTAAAATTATATATATATA
>CM050441.1:30794069-30807018 GCA_027562315.1 Costus pulverulentus | reverse complement strand
TATATAATTAGCATTTAATGCTAATGTTTGTAATGTTAGCCGCTAATGCCTTTAGAAAAGACTTAAACGTGATTTTTTTGCTCTTACTTCTCCCTTTTTTGTTCATCAAATTTTTTTGATTTTTTTGGATTTTTAATTTTTTTACTGCTCATTGCTGAGAGGATATTCAGATCAATTTCTCCATAGCCATGCTTATACTAGAGGAATATCCGATTATTTTCTTGGGTGTTCCTAAAAATGAACTCACATGAAAACCTAGATTTTTTACCTAAAGACAAACAGCAACATACCTCTGGATTCTTTCTTTCTATCTTTTAAATATAATTTATATATTTATTATTTTATAATTTATAGTTTTATTTTATATTTAAATAAATGACTAGATGAAATTTTAGACTAACACAGTAACACAAAAAAATAGAAAAAATTCTATTAAGATAGATATGCTCCATAATTAAATTGCATTATATTTAGTGACATTACATATATAGCCCAAAAAAACTTTTTTCATATGTATAAACTAATATTTATCATTGTATAAAACGATTGTTAAATTTAGATATACTTTGTTATATAATATTCATTTTTGAATCAACATTATATAATTTTACTTTAGAGAACCGCACTTTTCTAATTAGCATAATTATAACAAAATAATAGCCCCATATACGACCATTGTATTTTTATATTGTTTATAGAGAAAAATATAATGGAAAATTAAACAGTAACATAAAGTAGCTAATTTTCTCAATTTGGATTCCATCCATTTTGGAAGGAAATGAAATGAGGTAAAAAATATAAAATAAGTTAAAATAGCCATACATATTGCATATATCATATCAATGTTATCCTCTATCTCTAATATACTGAGATGACTTATGTTACTTTATTTTTGTCCAAAAGAAATATAGAATATCAGTGTTTGTAATCTATAGCTTTCTACTTGGAGAAATTTACAAAGTCTTTAAGGATAAAATTGTAAAAGAAATATATTATATCTTTCTCTTACTGATGGAAAAAATATAATGAAAATAAATAAAAAATAAGGTAGTCTTCTCGGTTCCAATTACATCCAATTTGAAAAGCAAATAAAAAACATAAAAGTAAGTTAAAATGTTGTACACATTATGTAAATTATATCATTGGCTTTCTCTCTCTTTACTTGTGCATTCTGTTATTTTCGAGAAAATAAAATGGAAAATGCAGTAGGTCAATGCTGGTACTCTTTGACTTGCTATTTGGAGTAAAGAATAAATTCTTGCATAATTAGTCATGTCATAAGTGATTGTCATTGACTTGCTATTTATTGAGTCTTTAAAGAGAAATTCCTAAATGAAAATTATTGTGTCTTTTACCGTGTTAATGAAGAAAAATAGGCCTACATATTACACAAAGCATATTAGTGATACTTAGTTTCTCTCTCTCATATGGGGAGATGATGACTTGTGTAGTCTCTATTCTATTAATTTTGGAGGAGGGAACCATAAGGTGAATGTCTGTATTATTTGAATTGGTATTTGAAGAAAAAGAAAACTCCTGCATCATAATTATGTTTGATGTAATTAGGATTGTCCATAATTTGGTTTAAATCGAATAATTGTATTAAACTAAACTAATAAAATTGGTTTGGTTCGGTTTAATTTGATTCAAAAAGGTAAAATTAATTTTGGTTCAATTTCGAATTGATGAAATTAAAAATATATTAAACTGAATTAAACTAAACCGATGTTTTATTTAGGGAAATTTGGTTTGCCGATTCCAATTCCAGTGGAACCGATTTAACAATTAATTTTCCCTCCAACGTTTATGCAAAAATTGTGTTTTCCTCCCATGTTCAAGCATTAATTGCGCTGAGCTTGTATTAAATGCACGAATCACGTATCGCTCAGTAAATATATGATAATAAAATATCTTATAATCTGATAAAATCTTATACAAACTTGTCAACCATTTGCATTGAATGCTCTGACCAAATTTTACATTTTGTCTTAATTGGTATGTGACCACTGCTCTGACTCTGGGTGCCCCTCGAGTCATGGGATGGAAGCCAGTCGCTTCAAGATCCACGTCAGGGTGAACATGTCGATCGAGGTGTCGGCGATGTTCACAATGATGGTATGATGGAGGCAGAGACGATGCGGCAGATGTTCGCCGATGAGCTCGGCCCCGACCGCAATTTCTACATCTACAGCCGGCACTTCAACCACACCGTCCTCAACCTCGGCCGTGGTCCTCAACATCGGCCGTCAGATAGCAGCTCTCGAGGTCACGGAGGCCACGTACTGTACTGCCAGTGGCATGTCCGCTATCTCGATTCTCATCGAGCTCTGCGGCGCCGGCGGCCACGTCGTTGCCTCGCGTTGTCTCTACGGAGGAACCTACGCTCTCCTCTCGCGCTTCCTGCCCAGGGCATGCGGGGTCCGGATGACCTTCGTTAGACGACATCGAGGAGGTGAGATCGGTGATTAGGCCTAGGGAGACGAAGGTTCAGAGACAGTGGCGTGGCGTCTGTCGTTAGCGCACAATGCAAAAATTAAAAATATGTCAGAATAATTAAATTCAGAAGGTACATTATATTATTATTCAGCTTATTTTTTTATTTCTTTTATGGCCATCATTAAAATTTGCCACCGCCGGTCGACAATAAATGGTCTCAATTGATTGCGTTGCCCCTCTCTCTCTCTCCTGAGTCTTGTCTTGAGTGATTGGATGCGTTGCCCATGTCAAGAAGAAATCGCCTAACCTAGTAATAGTACTGAGTACTCTAATCACCATTCGATCCATATTTTGACTAGTACTATGAGTACTCTAATCACCATTCGATCCATATTTTGATGGACATAGATGTTAAAGTAGACTTTCTCATTAGCCACTCCGTTACCAATGTTACCATAATCCGAGTTAAGATTTTTTATTATTGTGTTTTCATTTTCCCCCAAATCATGTGTTAAAATTATTTTTGGACTCGTGACTAAGCTCATTATAACTTTTTCAGCAATTCATGTCTTCGATGCTCTTCGGCGTTTCTGTGTCTCCTGCCTCCTATGAAACTCTTTAAGCTACTACATTGTTGCGTATCATATCTATCATCTCCGGCAAGTTTTCTATACCACTTTCGACTTTCGTCTCCGGCTAACTCCCAAGCAGACCTTTGAGTACTCTAAATCTTATTTCTGCATTCAATTCAATTTTTATGTATGCAAATACACAGGTAATAGTTACCATTGATGTAGTCATAAATATCGGTGATATACTCATATTGCTTTATACATAACAGATCCCTCTACAACCTTGCACAATGATCTCTCTTGGAAACATGCACCTTGCTTTTCCGATTTCTATTTTTTCATATGTACAGCTAACGCACAAAGCAATCCTAATGATCCACCACCAGCACTTTCATATAGTCAAATGATAATGCGAAATACCTCTACATATATAAGTACATTTTCATATTATCACCTGTTGTATAAGTTATGCGACTAATGTGTGATAATTTATACTAATTAATCTTAATGCATCTCTATTTTTCAGATGAAACATCACAGATTGCTCAGCCACAATTATCATCACAGGAAAATGAGCCAAATTGAATGATGTACATTCTAAATAGCATTGATGTACATGTTCCAGTGTCGTATTAGTGTTGATGTACAACATAATTAGTGTTGATGTGCTATTTAAATAGCTTTTGATACTACATGTGTTAGTATTGATGTACATTCTAAATTGCATTGATGTACATGTTCCTGTGTTGTATTAACATTGATGCACAACATAAATAGTGTTGATGTACATGTGTTAGCGTTGATGTGCTGTTTAAATAGCGTTGATGTACATGTGTTAGCGTTGATGTGTTGTTTAAATAGTTTTGATACTACATGTGTTAGCGTTGATGTGCTATTTAAATAGCATTGATGTACATGTGTTAGCGTTGATGTGCTGTTTAAATAGCGTTGATGTGCATGTGTTAGCGTTGATGTACATGTGTTAGCGTTGATGTGTTGTTTAAATAGAGTTGATGTACATGTTCCTGTGTTGTATTAGCGTTGATGTATAACATAAATAGCGATGATGTACATGATAAATAACATTGATACATATTCACATATCGTTGATACATACATTTATATCCATATACAAAAAATCACTTTCTAATACATATACAAAAAAATCACTTTCTAATACTGATCAGCATATTCACTTTCTAATACATATACAAAAAATCACTTTCTAATACTGATCAACATATTCACTTTCTAAGCATCCTCTACATATTTTCAAGCTGGTAATAGCCCTTAATCTTGGCATATCTGACTGCGAGAAATCAAAATGCATCTTCTTACATAGACACTCTATGTACTTCATTACAAATACTCCACAATCGTTGGAGTCATGTTGTGTAGGGCATTTAACATCCTATATTTTTTGGTACGTAGTGAGAACCCAATCAGCTTCACATTTTAACCCTAGAGTCTGTCTATTGAAATGTGAATTTAATACTCATATCTGCATCAACAAAACCAGTGTTTATAAGTTTACATCATTGAAATTTATGTAAAAAATGCAATACAAGAGGTAAGTGAATTAAGTTACTTACATAAGAATCTACATAAGACTTGTCTGAAGCTGTTGGATTTAATAAAGAATTATAAAATGTAATGGTCTTCTGATCCCTTTATATGTACATGAGAAACCAATGCTCTTTATTACTAATTGGGCAGAAGATTCTTTTTATGTTTGGTAGCATCCGTCTATCGAAGTCAGTCATGAATTCATAAGCCACGCCAAATTGATGTGCTACATACAATTGATAAAAACTCCTAGAGATGTAGACAAATGTGAGATATTTTCTTTTCTTTGCATATTTCTTACTACGGTTGTGAAGTAGGAATGCATATGCGTCAATCACCTACAATGAATATATACATGTAGCATGTTAATTATGAATATGCATATGTAGTATACTATGCGAAAAAAAAAGTTGTTGGTACTTACATTATCTTGAACCATACCGTCAAATAATACAACACACATGGTGGTCTTTTTTACTTCACAACCGTCGGCAAATAATACAACACAAAATGATAAAATTTAATTGTATCTAGGTAATTTCTATGTGTATCACTTAGTATCAACAAAGAAATTATGTATCAATGAATATTTTTTTCTGTGCCTTAATGCAAAATAAACCCAGTGTATCAAGGCTAAGAAACCTCAGTGTATCAACGCTAATTTCTATGTATATCAACCTAAAATTTCTATGACTCAATGATAATTTAATCTCTATCAAGGAAAATTTAATTGTATCTAGGTAATTTATATGTGTATCACTTAGTATCAACAAATAAATTGTGTATCAGTGAATATTTTTTCTATGCGTTAATGCAAAATAAACCGAGTATATCAACGCTAAGAAACCTTAGTGTATCAATGCTAATTTCTATGTGTATCAACCCAAAATTTCTATGACTCAATGATAATTTAATCTCTATCAAGCAAAATTTAATTGTATCTAGGTAATTTCTATTTGTATCAATGAGTATCAACAAAAAAAATTAGGTGTCAATGAATAATATTTATGTGTATCAACGTAAAGTAAACCCAGTGTATCAACGCTAATTTCTATGTGTATCAACCCAAAATTTCTATATCAATGATAATTTAATCTTTATGAAGTAAAATTTAATTGTATCTAGGTAATTTCTATGTGTATCAATGAGTATCAACAAAAAAATTAGGTGTCAATGAATAATATTTATGTGTATTAAGGTAAAGTAAACCCAGTGTGTCAATGCTAATTTCTATGTGTATCAACCCAAAATTTATGTCTCAATGATAAATTAATCTGTATCAAGTAAAATTTAATTGTATCTAGGTAATTTCTATGTGTATTAATGAGTATCAACAAAAAAATTGGGTGTCAAGGAATAATATTTATGTGTATCAGGGTAAAGTAAACCCAGTGTATCAATGCTAATTTTTATGTGTATCAACCCAAAATTCCTGTCTCAATGATAATTTAATCTCTATCAAGTAAAATTTAATTGTATCTAGGTAATTTCTATGTATATCAATGAGTATCAACAAAAAAATTGGGTATCAATGAATAATATTAATGTGTATCAATGTAAAGTAAACTAGTGTATCAACGCTAATTTCTATGTGTATCAACCCAAAATTTCTATGTCTCAATGATAATTTAATCTTTATGAAGCAAAATTTAACTCTACCAAGGCAATTTCTATGTGTATCAATAAGTATCAACGAAAAAAATTTTCTATCTATGAATATTATTTATGTGTATCAATGCAAAATATTCATGTGTATCAACGCAAAATTAACTCTGTGTATCAATGTTAACTTCTCTTTATTTCACCAAAAAATTCCTATGTCACTATGATAATTTAAACTCTATCAAGCAAAATTTAACCTTATCATGGTAATTTCTATGTATAAATGATAGTTTACCTGTTTGGGAGTTTATTGGAGATGACTCGAGAGCAGACTCTTCTTCTATGACATAGGAATTTTCGAGATATGGAAGAAAGAAGAAAGTTATGTCAGAACAAATTTTAGCAACAAATGTTTTAATGTAGAACTAGATTACTGTCTTAATACTTTCATAGGGAAGAATGGATGCTTATAATATAGCAATTATTATGAAAAAATTAACCTAAAACTCCATTATTTCAAAGTTAAATAAAGGACAGATAAAACCTGCATATATTAATATTGCAACACAATTTATGTTTTCTCATTCACAAATGGTAGGCTGTTGGAAATTAGCAAGTGGAGAAAAGGGCTTTTCCGGAGACGAGCAGACTCTCCCGAGACGATAAGATAATTTACGAGAAAAAATAATACAGAAAGAAGAAAACACTATCACTATCAGAGCTTTACGTGTTGCTTGGGAGTTAGCCGGAGGGCAACGATTAAATCTTCGATAGAGGGAAAGGACACAAAGCCACCGGAGACATCAGGTTTAGCGCTTTAGCTGAAACAGAATAGGGTTTAGCCGAAATAGAATACACATTTTGGGGGGGGGGGGGGGGGGGGGGGGGGGGAACGAAAACACAATAGTAAAAATCTTAACCCGGGTTATGCTAGCGCCGGTAACGGAAAAGTCTACTTTGAGATTCATGTCCATCAGGATGTAGATCGAAGGGTGATTAGGGTACCCAGCTTATAAAACTCTACTGGGTACCCAGGTTAGGCCATTTCTTCCCATGTCAATGGCAGTGCCATGTCATCCCTTTCTGTGCAGAGCTCATCAATCACATACTATAAATTTAAATTTTTGATTTTAATCGGTTTGAACCGAACCGAATCAGACATTTTCGGTTTAGTTCAAATCAGTTTTTAAACTATTCGATTTGGTTTCGGTTTGCAAACATTAAGAAAATTTTTTTTTGATTTAGGTCCAATCGGTTCAGTTCAGGTCGGTTCAATTCGGATTGAATCAATTGGACAGGCCTTAGATGTGATTGCCATTGACTAAGTCTTTAACAAAAAAAATTCTTAAAAAATATTATTTCTTGTTCATGGGAATTTATAATAAAAAAATATATTCATACATAATTAGTCATATCATATGTAATTGCTATTGACTTGTCACTCTAGTCTGTATAAAGTAAAATATATTAAAAAAAATCTAGTTTTTAGGTAATTGCACCATAACCGACAAAATCTTTTTTTTTTTTTTGAGTTCTTTGCCCTACACCACAACCAACAGGTGTTCGTGAGCGACATGCTTCCGAGTGTTTGTCATGCTGTGGGAGAGAAAGAAGGGGTGTATATAATGTTAGAGAAGGAAATGCCAGGAATTTGCAGCTAGCAGAAAAGACGTCATTGTTAATGTTTTTAGATGTGACCCGCTGTTTGTAGTCACCCTAATGTCTCAATAAAGGAAAAAAAAAATCTAAAATACAAAATTATAATCATCTTTATTTGCTTGACTAAGAGAATTATAATAATAAAATTAAATAGGAAAACATGGTAATTGATTAATTGTTTATTTAATCCAACGAGACAAAGATCAAATAGTTTAATAAAGAACACGTAAAAAAGAATAAAAAATTAAATTACATTTGTGATATCTTACTTTGTTTATACAATTTTGGATATGATATCACATTTGTACTTATGAATTAGTTGTATAAATGAAGTTTGATGTTTAATCTATCTTTGTGGTTGGTTAATAATTAATGATTTGATAAGTGAATTGTTATTCACTTAGGACTATGTTAAGATTTTGTATAAGTTGTTCTCAAATTTTGTTTAATTTGATTTTGGATCATGGGAATTTTATGTTAAACAAGAAAGAACATAAATATTATTCCTAGGGGTGTGACGATTAAGGCCTCACCTACAATGCCTGGGAGTGGATTACTTAGCATAGCACCAAAGACTCATGGTCTTTGTAATTTCGTGGGCATCAAGGTCTTACTTACATTGCCTAGAGACTAAGGTCTTTAATATTTGCCAAGGAATCTACATATGACAGGTCACCTAGGATTGAGTACTTCAGTATTGGTGTTTGAGAGCCAATGTTTTACATGTCACCTATGAGTTGAGGTCTTTATTAATAATGTTTTATAGTTGAGAACTTATAGATTAGCTAGGAATGAAGGTTTTTGTATTGGTAATTGTGTCTTACATATTGCTAGGGGATCAAAGTCTTTTGTATCGGTTCTTAGGAACTAAGGTTATATAGACTACCTAGGATGGTCTTTAGTACTAGTATTGCCTAGAAGCCAAGGTCATACATTGTTAGGAAACCCCGGGCCAAATTTAAAATTAAAATAAGAACGAAAGCGTTGGCCCGAAATAGATTTTCCAGAAATATGTAGGATCATCTTACGAGTGAACCACCGAATGTGACAGAGTTGTACCTTTTAGTAAGCTTAGGTGTAGCCGATGACGATGTTGAGACGCACAAGGGAGCATCCTCTACACTTGTGCACATATGGGCTCCTCGAGATCTCTTCCTTCCACACCTAGTGCTAGTCTTCAGGAGGAAGATCCATGCCTCTTTAACTTCTTCTCCACTTGCACCAACTTCAAGAAAGTTGCACCAAAGAGAAGTGGGAGATAGGCCGCAAGGAGAGGGAAGGTCTACCACTTGCGCCTATGATGAAGCACAAAGCCCTTCTTCCTTTGAGTACTTGCCTACTCAAGGAAGATGCGCCTCCTTCCTTCCTCTTCAAAACTTGCACTTCCTCCAAAGAGATGAGCCAATGATAAAGATGGACCTTCCTTCAAGCACCTATCCCACTAAGAGAAGTGCCAAGGAAGAAGGAAGAGGCCTTAAGCCCTCACTTGCACCAAGGGGAGAAGGAAGGTGTCACCACTTGATGTGGCTGGCAGCTTCTTCCCTTGTAGGCGCCAAGGAGCGGCTATGGCTTGGAGAAGAGATAATAGGTGGCGACTAGGGTTGCAAAAAGAGATCTTATGATGTCATATGCACCCCCTAGCCCCTTGTATATATAGAGTTTGAGTGTGGGTCTCACTGCTTAAGTCGTGAAAAAATCTAACAGATTTATTCTAATTAAATGAATATAAATATTCATTATTGCACTTAAGCCATAGACCCCTCTAGTTACATTTAAATCAACTCGACAAGCCTTCGAATAAATCGAACGCTAAAATACGTCACTTGACCTATTGACTAAACCTAGCCAACCAAGGTCAAATGTGGTCACCCAAAGGTCATCCGGGGTCAACTGATGTCAATACGTAACTTGACTCCATATGGTCATCTCTGACTTATCAAATGCATTTGTGATACATTAGACCCCCAAATCAATCCGAACTAATCAAATGACTCGATCATATGCTACCCGATCAATACGAGATCTCGAGTGTCTAGGTGTGCAACCATGTAGGTTCTTTAGACGTTGGTAGTGATAACCTCATGTCATCACAAGCAATGAGTGACACTTAGCGGTACATCATTGCTACCCAAGTCATCAAGATGAATGTCACTATCGATAATCTCTAAACTGTGACAAAGTACATGTACACTTTAGTCCTTTTGCCGAACTAACATCCAAATTGGACAAGTGTGTCACACTTGTTTGACCTAATCTAATGGTCATGACTAAATCAGGTTCTCACCTGGGTATGACTATACACTTTCAGTCATGTATCCAAATGTGGGGCGCCCAAGGATATTATGCTTCCAATTAAGGAAGGGAAAAATCCTGTCTTGGCTCATTGAACCCTCATATGGGTTATGACACACCCAATGACAACCGTTATGACTCTCCTGCTACGATGGAGCGTTAGGTTGTATCAAAGTGCACTACTCACCATACAAAGATGTTAATGACCACAAGTCAAGGACAAGTAACCTTTGTCACTATGAGTTTTCACTTAAGACACCAAACCAAAACCTTATGGTGGGTCAATCAAGTATATCTATCTTGATATGCCCATATGCCTGCATTAGCAACACGTGCTCAACCAATGTATATACTAGTCTTATATGCATCATAGCCGTCACATATCCACTATGGTACTTGATGCGTCCGCAAGTGCACGGATTTATCGAAGTAATAAAATAAGATATCATTCCCAACGAGGATCTAGAGGTCAAGTACCAATTACACGATCGATCTATAGCTATATGATTTAAATAGTATTTTTGTTTTCGAAACTTCTAAGTACAAATAAAAAAGAAACAGATATAGCGTTTTGGGTAAAAATCAATTCGGATAAAATTAGGATTTGGGGTTTCACCATGCTGACGATTATGAATTTAATAAAAATAAACCTTTAACCAGAAAATTAAAACGTTGAAAAGGATTTTTTTTCTAAGGTACAGATTACCTCCTTCTGAAGCATAATCCGGTACCTAATTACGTTAATTCCCTACTCTCGTGACAATTAACGCAATTAGATCCTTTAAGTTATGTGAAAAATCATGAAATCCTTTAGGTGAATCCGAATTACTCTCGTGATCGAATTCACAGGTTTGAAAAGAATAGATCCGACATCGCGATTCACCTCCCGGTCCTTCTCGCGACGTCTCAAACGTAATAAAACTTGTCCAGAGTATTAAAGCAGGATACATACAATTCTAATCAAACCAACTCAATAATATACTTAACAAAGATTCATACAAAAGATGTAATTCATAAATCAATCAATGGGCTACTTCCCAAATCCCGAAAAGGAGTTTACACGTTCATATTCAAAGCAAACAGCATGTTCATCGATGAAAATTGCATGAAAACTCAATAATATTACAAAAAATTGATAGACAAGATACTAAAAAGGCTTCCCCTCAATGCGGAGACGAAGATGAAGCCTCTAATTCTTCCTTCGCGTGATTTTCGTATTCGAGTTCTGCCTTGGAAGTGATTTTCGCCCTAACAGCCACCACATGTTGTCTTTGTCCAAAAAGTCCCTCGAAACCCTTCTAAAATCCTTCCTGTTATAGTTTAATCAGTATAGAACCCATATAGGAAGGATTCTAGAGAGTTTGGTTCAATTCTGGTTCGATTTGGGGTCGAATCGAGTGAAAAACCTAAGGGGCGAAAAAACTCACGGTTCGTAAATTGTTCACGGCTGTGGCCGTGAAAGTTTCTATGAATAAAGACTCATGTATACAGAAATATTCACAGTCCGTGAAGGATTCACGGCCTCACCCGTGAAAGTTTCTGTGAACGTTTTTACTTAGCCGCAATTTCACCCTTTCAGCGCGAAATAAGCCTAAAAATATCATATAAAATACAGGCAAAAATATGATGTAAATGCAACTCATCATAATACCCTAGACTTAAACTTTACTTGTCCTCAAGCAATGTCATAGTATGTAAAGAGAATGTAAAGATAAGGAACAATCTTATTTTTTTTTTCTCTCTCCTTAATAACGTCCCGAGTCCACAATTCAAGCAGTCGATCTTTCAGAACTCGAGTAATTTTAAGAAAAATCATAATAGAGATAAATTCTCAAGGGTTTACAATCCAAGAAAGATAAAATTCATAGTTCATATCATAATATTCATTCTTCACACACTAAGTATCAAATACTCTCATATTAAGAAATCCACTTCATTTAATAGATAAAATTTCTACATCAAGAATTTCAGTGATGTTAAAGATAAGAGACTTTTAATGCAATTTGGTATTTAAACGATTATGCGCCCTTTCCTGTTAGCATCATAACATTGTTTAAAGTATACCACAGAACAATATAATTTAACTTATAGTCTCAAATATTTAAAGTCAGCGGAGTTGTCCACTTGACCTACTGTTCTCTCTTTTTCTATGCTTTTTATTCTTTTCTCTTCCTTTTTTTTATTCATTTTTTTTCTGGAGAGAGCCGATCAAGGGCATGGTACTTAAATCATTATTAAGATTTTTCCTCTGTTACTTAATCATAATAGACTTAAAGTATACCAATTCATGGTATAATATAACTCATAACTTTAGATCCCTCAACTAGAGGAGTTGGAGCAAGTCTCAATTAAAAAAATATCACTAATTTTCTTTTCATAAAAGGTTCTCCATCAAGCAAAGTTAGATAAATTAAACTTCAAGTAAATTCTACTATGCACATGTTCTCATTAACGTATAACAATTCACATATGTATTTTATCAATACCAGAATTGAATTTACTCAACAATTTAAGTCTACATGAAATTTTAAAAATTTCCTAAGTCATCAAATCAAATACTCAAAATGTTTCCTAATTTCAGAATTAAGGATAAAACAAATTTGATTATCCTTAACAATCATAAACATTCAAAATACATACCTATAAAGCTTTGAAGAAAAGCAAAATACATGGGGATACCCTAGACTTAAATTGTTGCATATACTCAATTATTAAATCAATACATGACATATTTGAGAACTAATTTTGCAAGAGTTCATCTTTAAAATATATAGTGATTCCCTATGCAATTATATCAACACATCAATCCACATATGAGAAAA
>CM050441.1:30773461-30789993 GCA_027562315.1 Costus pulverulentus | reverse complement strand
AACTTGTGTTGAGACTCGGATGCACGAAAGTGATCCTTGAGATTCCACTTGAGACAATCAACTTAGAATTCAGATGCATGAAAGTGATCTTTGAATTCTTTGATTGATAATTTACTTATCTTCAGCGTTGGGATAGATCTTGCGCAAAAGTGAGGATTGGTCCCTGCATGATTGTCTGCACGAAAGTGAGATGATCACTTTATAAAGTAAATTAAGTCTTTATCATGATAAAATTAGTCTGACGACCTTTTCTTAATATCTAGTCATTGAAATTAAAGTGGATGAAACCCTAGTCCCAGTTTATCTCTCTAATTATGCTTAAACTAACAATAAAGAAAAAGAATGCAAAAAAGAAATAAAAACAAAAATAAAAATAACAAATAAAAATAAAAAACAAAAACAAAAAATAAAAATAAAAATAAAATGTCTAGTCTATAAATCTCATGATTAAATTGATATTGGCTGGCCTGATTCCCCGGCAACGACTCCAAAAACTTGATCCATCCACATGTGCACATACTTATTGAAGTAATAAAATAAGATATCATGCCCAACGAGGATCTGGCGGTTAAGTACCGATTAAACGGTCGATCTATAGCTAGACGATTCAAATGGTATTTTTGTTTTGGAAACTTCTAAGTACAAATAAAAAAGAAGCAGATATAGCATTTTGGGTAAAAATCAATTCAGATAAAATCAGGATTTGGGGTTTCACCACGCTGACGATTATGAATTTAATAAAAATAAACCTTTGAACAGAAAATTAAAATGTTAAAAGGGATTTTTTTTAAGGTACAGATTACCTCCTCCCGATGCATAATTCGGTACCTAATTACGTTAATTCCCTACTCTCGTGACACTTAACGCAATTAGATCCTTTAAGTTATGTGAAAATCATGAAATCTTTCAAGTGAATCCGAACTACTCTCGTGATCGAATTCACAGGTTTGAAAAGAATAGATCCGATGTCGCAATTCACCTCCCGGTCCTTCTCGCGACGTCTCAAACGCAATAAAACTTGTCCAGAGTATTAAAGCAGGATATATACAATTCTAATCAAATCAACTCAATAATATTCTTAACAAAGATTCATACAAAAGATGTAATTGATAAATCAATCAACGAGCTACTTCCCAAATCTCGAAAAAGAGTTTACACATTCATGTTCAAAGCAAACAGTATGTTCATCGATGAAAATTGCATGAAAACTCAATAATATTACAAGAAATCGCTAAACAAGATACTAGAAAGACTTTCCCTCAATCTGGAGACGAAGATGAAGCCTCTAATTCTTCCTTTGCACGACTTTCCTGTTTGAATTCTACCCTGGAAGTGATTTTCGCCCTAACAGCCGCCGTGCGTTGTCTTTATCTGAAAATTACACCGAAACCCTTCCAAAATCCTTTCCTTTATAGTTTAATCAGTATAGAATCCATCTAGGAAGGATTCTAGAGAATTTGGTTCAATTCTAATTCGATTTGGGGTCGAATTGAGTGAAAAAACCTAAGGGGGCGGAAAAACTCACGGCACGTAAACTGTTAACGGTTGTGGCCGTGAAAGTTTCTGTGAATAAAGACTCATGTACACAGAAATATTCACGGTCCGTGAAGGATTTACGGCCTCACCCGTGAAAGTTTCTGTGAACGTTTTTACTTGGTCGTGATTTCACCCCTTCAGTGCGAAACTCACGGTTGCGGTCGTGAAAGTCACGTTTAACACTATTTCACTCAAAATTTGACGTGCAACCTCGTAATTTTCTTAGGAATCGTGCTAAAGCTTCAAAACTCGCAAAATCCATCGTTTTTATGCCATTTTGCCCGTATTTTCATAAAAACTAAGAAAAGTAAAGATTCTATACAAAGTGAAGTAAAAACACTATAAATTAGTATAAAATTATAAAATAAGCCCAAAATATCATATAAAATACAGGCAAAAATATGATGTAAATGCAACTCATCAGTACTTGACAAGGGACTAACTTTGAGACTAGATAAAATCTATCTACAAGGACATTATTCATGCAAATGTACATATAACACAGATGTGTCAAATGCATAATAACGACAATGCCAGAATATGTAATATATCACACATGAATGTGACACATATCGGACCAGCCATAAGTCCTAGGGCATATACACCAACATACATTTCATTTAAGAACTAATGTCTTTAGTATTGATGCCTAAAAATAAAGGTCTTTAGTGTGATGATTAGTAGAAGTCTTAAAGATCGATTATTTAGGGAACTAGGTCTTTTAATATTAGTGCCTATGAACAAAGGTCTTGCAAATTGCTTGATAGTCCGGGGAATTTATAATTGGTGGTTGGGAACTAATGACTTTAGGGCCTATTTTTTTTTGGGAGAAAAGCAGGGAGAAAGGAAAGAAATAACATTTTTCTCTTATTTTATTGGAGGGACTGATTTGAGGAGAAAGAAAAAGAAAGAACTTTTCTCTCATTTTTGTTTCTCTCCAAATCGGATAGAAAAAGAAAATCACGCCTTCGACGCTGCTGACGCTGATGCTGCCTCGCCTTCTCCTTTCCCTTCTCGACGTCCACGCCTCCGTCTTCCCTTCGCCCTCGCCTTCTCCTTTGCCGCGAGCACCATCCCTTCACCGTCTCCTTCACCATTTGTGGCGATCACCTCCTTCACCATCCGTCGCGACCGGAGGCTGATCAGCTCGCTTCTAATTTTGCTTCCCATGGCCTCCCTTCCTGCCATCGTCTCTTTGCGCAACTACTGCAGGCGATTGGCTTCTGCGTCGCGCACACCGTTAGCCTCAAGGGCTCCATCCCCCCCTGTTGCCTGCCGTGAGCGAGCCCCCCCTGCTGCATGCCGTGAGCTCTCCTTCGCCTGCCTTCCTGCCGCGAGCTCGCCCTCCCTACTACCTGCCATGAGCTCTCCTTCGCCTGCCCTCCTTCCACGAGTCGTGAGTGAGCCCCCTACTGCTTGCCATGAGCTTGCGTCCACCGCTGCGAACTCGCCTCGCCTCCTTTGCATGATCTCTCATTCGAATTTTGCTTAGAAAGTGATTTTCACCCTAGCCGCTGCCTCTGCTGGTCTTTGCCCAGAAAAGTCCCTATAACCCTCCAAAAATCCTTCCTTTTATAGTTCAATCAGTATAGAACCCTTCAAGGAAGAATTCTGGAAAATTTGGTTCAATTCTAACTCGATTCGAGGCCGAATCGAGTGAAAAACTGGAAGAGGCGGAAAAACTCATGGCCCGTAAACTGTTCACGGCTACGGCCGTGAAAGTTTATGGGACTTAAGTCCTTGTGCACAAAAAAACCCACGGCCCATGAAGGACTTATGACCTCGACCGTGAAAGTTTCTATGTATTTCCATACTTAGCCGCAAAATCTCCCCTTGAACGCGAAACTCACAGCTAGCGAAAAACTTGGCTGCGGCCGTGAATCTTGTGTCTAACTCCTTTTTTGTTCCAAATTTGACATGCGACTTCATAATTTCCTCGAGAACCGTGCTATGACTTTAAACTTTGCAAAATCTATCATTTTTATGCCATTTTATCTGTATTTTCACAAAAAACTAAGAAAACTAAATATTTCATACCAAAGGAAGTAAAAACACTAAAAATTAGTATATAATCATACAATTGAGCCTAAATATCATATAAAATACAGACAAAAAGATGATATAAATACAACTCATCAATAGACCATCGTTGCATGTCACGTTAAAAGGTGACAGGAAAAGTATGATGCATTGTTGTATCAAATGTCCTCTACATAAGGCCATCTACATTTGGAATGAGTCAAAGTTGTCAATCAGATTTTCTTTTTCTTTTTCTTTTTTTTTGCCATCAAAAGATATGTGAATGTCACCTTGAATCTCTCCAAGGCAGGTTCTAGTTGATTTGTTCGATGAAAGGGGATCAAGCATGTGCCATACCACTAGCCATCATCTATGAGTTATGTTTTTATGTGTTGTAAGTGTTACGATTCAAATAGGCTGTTGATTAGTCTTCATTCTAACTTAGTGTCACACCCTTATTTAGTGTAATAAAATTTTAATTTAAATACATGAGAGTCAACGCTTGACTCGAGTCCATACACGCCCACGCAGGGGCACCGTAGTCAACACCACAAAATTTGGCGCAACCGGTGGGAACGATTCTCCGAATCGAACCCCAGCCGGACCAAGGACACGGCATGGATCTCTGCCGTCCCAACCAACTCGGGATAACGCTCAACGATTACCGGAGACTAGAGTCTTCGAACCGGACCCAAGTTTCATCCCAAATCTGGTGGACACACCCGGAACCGAACACGTCGGCCAGGGTCCAACGCCAGTGCACCTTCATTGGCTGAAACGTGCGCATCGAGGACGTCAGAGACGCCCCACCATCACGTACATTGTAGTCATGCTTGCACGAAGCAAGGTCGAACACCCAATTTACCTTCACGACGTTGGGATAGCCGGCGGCTACCGACGTCGGACTACCCAACTACCAACGACGCACACCGGAGTAGGAAAACCCCAACCCCGCCGTCACGACTCATTCACACATGGAAACGAGTGACGGACGTTCGTCCCAAACTAGCGGCACGGGAAAAGCCTGCATAAAGGCCCGCTGAAAAGAAGATATCCGAACCATGTTGATGGAAGCAGCATAAGCGGAGAGTCGGTGTGGCTGCCGAGGAGGAGCGACGAAGTTCCCGCACCTACGGTGTCTCCTACGCCTCAGACAGAGGATGGACGTTGAAGGTCGACTTCACGGGCTCCTCCAGAGGGCAGGTTGCAACCCCGGCCGGAAGCGAAACCAAGGAAGACGGGCGGCGGCCTAGGGAGAGTGAGAGGGAGAACCCACACACAGGCGGGAGGAGGTGCTGACCGGCGAACTCTCACGCAGGCGAGTCGGGTCCGGAACTTCTCGCACGCAGGCGAGCCGGAACCCAAAGGGGATGATAGGTAGATGGGGCTCGCTGGAGGGAGCATGGAACGGCCATCACAGTGATGAGACGCAGAGAAGCATTAAAGAACGGCGCCGCCGGGGCAGAACCGAGCCACTAGAGCGAAGAAAGAGGGGCGCCGGAACGGCCAGAGGGTACCTCGGCATAGGGCCAGCTCCTTCTAAGCAATGAAGCGGTAGTAGGAGAGCCTTCTGAGGCTGTCTGGTCCAGTCACCGGCGATGGCAGCGTCGGCCTGCAAGGAAGACAACAAACTTGGCGGTTGTAACGGACAAACCCAGGAACTCGATGCGAACCGAACCTCCCACCCACACCACCGGTTACGCACTAAGAGCTTCGAGGAGACGACCGATGAGGTTGTCGGCGCATGAGAGGGGAGTCAAAAGGGAGATGGGAACTAGAGAGTCCCCAAAGAAAAACCCGCTCCATCCTCTTTCTCCTTCTAGACGACCGCGTCGTCTTCCCTTTTGTTTTTTTCTCCCTTGAGCCACGTGCACCTGCCCAGTCATCAAAAACCCAGCCCAACGTCCTGTCGCCATGCCATCCGCCCACGCCCCCTTTTCCCTTGCACGCAACCAATTGGCGCATAGAGGTTTCGCCCGTTGGCAAAATTGGATCCGGGCAGACGCCCGATCTGTCCCTCTTTTACCTGACCCATTCGGGTATATTAAATAGGGTTGGCTGGTTGGGCTGGGCTGAAATTTGGGCCACGCCCAATTTTGGCCCATGGCCTAACATGCTCCCCCTCCTAAGCTGTTCGTCATCCTCGACGAATCTTTTAGTGCGGTTCGACTTGCACTCGTATTTCCATCAAATCGCAGGAGAGAGTTTCGTAAGGTCCGCGATCAAATTGAATCGCTTAAGTTCCAGGGTGAGTCGTCCAACTTGGTTGCACCTAAGTCTCCTCCCTTTCGAAGGTGTCCCATACCACCCCTGTCGAAGAGTAACTTTGCGCGCCCCAATTTATTTCGCTCTTGAGTCTTCCCCTCATAAAGGTGTCCCCTTATGACGAGAAACCCAGCTCAGCCAGATTTTCAAGGGCTTTTGCCCTTGCTGTCCTCCCAAGTCTTCCCTCACATGAAGGCGTCCCTTTACGTGAGATCGGCTTGGTTGGACCAAGAAGAGGGATATCTTTTATTTTAGTTGGACATCGTCCACTCTTCTCGTCCTAAATAGTAGTTTTAGAGTCTGCTAACTCTTCCTTATTTCTCCCTAAATAGTGGCTTTAGAGTCTACTAGTTCTTTTAGCCCACGAATAACAGTTTACTAAGGTATCCTACCCTCTCCTGAATTTTCCCTTTGTCGCTTACGGCGATGCGAACCTGCCCGAATCTTGATCACACATTAAGCTTGGAGAGTTTTCTAGCTTCCCTCAGTCTATCCAATAGTTCTGAGATCAATGGGTTCGGGTAACTGTCCCGAACTGTTATTTTACTCGGAGTTCTGTAATCTCCATCCATCAGTGCGTCACTAGAACTCGAGCTACCACTGCTCGTCCACGCATACAAGATCTCGCCGGATCTCATCCTCTCCACGTGCTCCATGCGTTGAGCCCGCCCCCGGCCCTAGTCGGGTACCTATGCCCCGTATAGGAGTGACATTACCGAAATCCTAGCCTTAGCCAATAGCTTAGAGCCAAAAGTAACCTTGTAGTCCACAAGGTTGAGAATCTTCACATGGCAACAACAGTGACAGCAACCAATCCCAACACGCACATCGTAGGCCACTCCTATGGCTCGAGGATCTACCGCACCGACCGACCTTACTCGGTCCTATGCCGAGAGGTCCTAGACCCCATCTCCTGGCAGTGGTCTGCCTTTTTTTTTTAAAAAAAAAGGGGTACGATGTACCCGTCCCAAACACATCATTCACATGCACAGAGTTTAAGAGATACGCAATATATATATCCAAAACAGGTGCATCAAAAGCCATGTCCAAAACATGTCTGTCAGTAGTCATAACAACAGTACCAAGTGCAAAAAAGATAAATGAGCGCCTCCTAGAACAAAGTAGGCTTGTCAGTGGATGTAAAAGCAGCAACAATGATAGCAGGATTGAGGAGCGCCTCCCCCTCCTTTCCAGTGCTCTCCTCGGCTGCTACTAGGGCAATGACTCTCTCTCTCTTGGGGCATTCCCTCATCATATGGGGGCCCCTACATATGTAGCACTCCATCGTAGCAGACATCCTCTTCGGTGCTGGGGTAGGTGGACGGTCCCTGACAGACCTCGGTGAGTTTGGCACAGTAGGCCGGTTCTTCGTCGAAAATGGCTGCTTACCCCTCGTGGCGAATAGGCCTCTCGCTTGCGAGGTAGAAGCACCAGTAGTAGCAGCAGCAGTAGGAGGGTCCTGTCCCCTTGGGTCCCTACGG
This sequence comes from Costus pulverulentus, assembly GCA_027562315.1. NCBI lineage: Eukaryota > Viridiplantae > Streptophyta > Magnoliopsida > Zingiberales > Costaceae > Costus > Costus pulverulentus. Next base: position 30,782,692 of record CM050441.1, on the reverse strand, counting down.
TCCGCCAGAGCGTCAGTAGCCTGGATGGCGGCTTTCAAGGTCCTAACTTCCTGGCGGCATAGCTCATCACGGGCTCAGCCTTGGAGATGATCCATGAATGTGTAAAGTCGGCCTTCCTCTGACATGTCATCGATCTCCAGCATAAGCTGGGAGAACTGCTGCACGTCGACTTCCCCGGAAGGAATTGCGCCCTGATCTCAGATTTAAGCTCTTCCCAGGAGAGCTTATGGGTGGGATCGGACCAGAGCAGATTTGGTGCGGCCTGAGTCTTCCACCATAATTTCACATCTCCGGAGAGATAAGCGATGCCGGTCTGGGCCTACTCCCCCTCGGGGATCTGGGCATTCTGGAAAAACATCTCCATATCCCATAGGAAGTTCTCAACTTCCTTGGAGCAACGCACCCCCTTAAAGGGGCTAGGCGCCAGGGAGCGTCGTCGCACGACGGCCCCCTGACCGGAATCAGCCGCAATCTGCATCGGTATTGCCGTTGTAAGGCGCTTAAGGAGCGCGATCTCCACCTGAGCCTTCTCTAGCTCCCCGGTGAGTTGAGTCACCTGAGGTGCAAGACTCTCGTGTGAGACGAGCAGGGTGGAAACCAGATCCACCAGCGTCTTGGGGGCTAGGGAGCCATCCCCAATAATATCCTCTAGGGAGGAAATCCTGCTATCTGTCGTAAGTGCCATCTACAAACAAACAACAGGATAAGCCAAAGGCAGTTGTACAACACTTGTACAAGTTGGAACGTGCAAAAACCTGCCTCTGATACCAGCTGTCACGCCCTTATTTACTGTAATAAAATTTTAATTCAAATACATGAGAGTCAACGCTTGACTCGAGTCCATACACGCCCACGCAGGGGCACCGCAGTCAACACTACAAAATTGGGCGTGACCGGCGGGAACGATTCTCCGAATCGAACCCCAGCTGGACCAAGGACTCGGCATGGATCTCTGCCATCCCAACCAACTTGGGATAACGCTCAACGACTACCGGAGACTGGAGTCATCGAACTGGACCCAAGTTTCATCCCAAATCCGGTGGACACACCCGGAACCAAACACGTCGGCCAGGGTCCAATGCTAGTGCACCTTTGTTGGCTGACGTCGAGGACGTCGGAGACGCCCCACCGTCACGTACGTTGTATTCACGCTTGCACGAGGCAAGGTCGAACACCCAATTTACCTTCACGACGTTGGGATAGCCGGCGGCTACCGACGTCGGACTACCCAACTACCAGCGACGCACGCCGGAGCAGGAAAACCCCAACCCTGCCGTCATGACCCGTTCACACGTGGAAACAAGTGATGAACGTTCGTCCCAAACTAGCGGCATGGGGAAAAGCCTACATGGAGTCCCGCTGAAAAGAAGATATCCGAACCATGTTGACGGAAGCAGCATAAGCGGAGAGTCGGTGTGGCCGCCGAGGAGAAGGGTGAAGTTCCCGCACCTGTGGAGTCTACTATGCCTCAGACAGAGGATGGACGTCGAAGGTCAACTTCACGGGGTCCTCCAGAGGGCAGGCGGCATCCCCGGCCGAAAGCGAAACCAAGGAAGATAGGCAGCAGCCTAGGGAGAGTGAGAGGGAGAACCCGCGCGCAGGCGGGAGGAGGCGCCGACTGGCAAACTCGCACGCAGGCGAGTCGGGTTCGAAACTTCTCGCACGCAGGCGAGTCGGGTTCGAAACTTCTCGCACGCAGGCGAGCCGGAACGCAAAGGGGACGAGGGGCAGAGGGGGCTCGCAGGAGGGAGCACGGAACGACCATCACAGTCATGAGACGCAGAGAAGCATTAAAGAACGGCGCCGCCGGGGTAGAACCGAGCCACCAGAGCGAAGAAAGAGGGGTGCCAGAACGGCCAGAGGGCACCTCGGCACAGGGCCGGCTCCTTCTAAGCAATGAAGCGGTAGCAGGAGAGCCTCCCGAGGCTGTCTGTTCCAGTCGCCAGCGGCGGTGGCGTCGGCCCACAAGGAAGACAATGGACTCGGCGGTCGCAACAGACAAGCCCAGGAACTCGACACGAACCAAACGTCCCACCCACACCACCAGTTACTCGCTAAGAGTTCCGAGGAGACGACCGACGAGGTTGTCGGCGCCGGAGAGGGGAGTCGAAAGGGAGATGGGAACTAGAGAGGCCCCAAAGAAAAACCCGCTCCAACCTGTTTCTCCTTCCAGATGACCGTGTCGTCTTCCTTTTTGTTTTTTCTCCCTGGAGCCACGTGCACCTGCCCAGTCATCAGAAACCCACGCCCAACATCCCATCGCGACGCCATCTGCCCACGCTCTCTTTTCCCTTGCACGCAACTAATTGGCGCATAGAGGTTTCGCCCGTTGGCTAAATTGGATCCGGGCAGACGCTCGATCCATCTCCCTTTTACCTGACCCTTTTACCTGAAATTTGGGCCACGCCCAATTTTGGCCCATGTCCTAACACTTAGAGTGGCAATTTATAATAGAGGCTCACGTTATGCTTAAATCTCATTTATGTTGTTTAATATAGGATTTGAATTATTAGCCTTAGTTTGAGGTGGGCATGATGTTGGTAGTAGTGATTGGGTGAAGTTTTGCTACACAAATGCATGTAGCATCCCTACTAACAGTAGATGTTTATGGGTGAAGATTGACCCTTGATTTTTGGTATAGTGGAAAAAGGCATGTTGTTGAACCCAACTAGTGGAGTAGGTGGGGTGGAGATAGAGGCCAAAACATCATCTAGTCAAGCTTCTTGTCTGACTATGAGATATTGACAAAGGAAACTATAATATATGAAGATAGGGGACTCTCCTTGTATGAATCTAATGTGGATAAATGCATAAAACCAACACGGGCTATTTGATCTAGATGGTAAAGTGTCAAGTGAAAGTGTCCTCACTCCCGCCTCCAATGTGTCTAAAAGCAAAAGGAATATCCCAAAGTGGTTTGAAACATTCTCCCTCTGTGTGGCTCAATTATGAGTTTAATCTAATGAATTGTACACTATACCATGTAGGCTTTGATCAATATTTAAACCTATTTGTAGGACAAATTTGTTGGGAAACTCCGGAGATATTTTACAATTATCAAAGATAGAAGTTACACAAATACATTGTGCAGCGGAACTAGTATCGCCGAAACAGGCTAGTCCCAAAAACTCAGTGAAGATCGCAAGTGAGGGAGTCGACACGATGAGATAGAAGATACCTCAAAGCAAGACGATGCCGATGTCGTGATAAGCGCCCAAGCGTGCGCTCTCTGCAGTCTCACACACACAGATCTCTTGAGTCCTCTTCTTCCACGCCCAGTGCTAGCCTCGGGAAGAAGATCCAAGCCTTTGTGCTTCTTCTTCAAGCCTTGTGCCACCTCCAAGGTATTTGCGCTGATGAAGAAGATAAAGAGAAGAGGATGAAGTCACCAAGCCCTTGTCACACTTGCGCCACCTTCAAGGGAAGAAGCGCCAAGAGGAAAGAAGATGCTTGCGGCTAAAAAGATGGAAGAGGAGGTTGCACCACCTCCAAGCTTGCTCTCGCCTCTCTCTTGTGTTACTCACGCCTCCAAGGATTGTGTGTTAAGAGAGGGGCGCCTAGGGCCTGTTTCATAGAGCCATAGGTCGATTATGCAAGGGGGCGGCTAGGGTTAGGGTTGGGATTTGGCTTCATGAAGCAAAATCGCCTACTCCTCCCCATTATGCCCTTAGGCGCCAATGGGAGGAGATTTATCCCCATTATACCCTTTTAGCCCCTTTCTTCTTCATGATAACTTATTAGCAAGCCCAACTTATCAATGAGCCTAGCCCAAGGTCCATTATGCACGTTAACCAAGTTATTGGATCCAATCCAAGTTAACCCAAGGTTAAATGAGGCTAACCATGGTTACATTGGTCAATATGCCAAAATTGGAAGTTGGCTCCAATAAGTTTCTTCCATCTCATTAGGCCCATTGGCACAGATGAAATCTCCCAAATAGATCCGAGTTATCCAATAACTGGATCATAAGGCTTCCCGATCAATATGAAAACTCAAGTATCAAGGTGTGTGACCCTGTAGGTTCCTCTGACGCTTGCAGTGCTGACCAAAGGTCACCACAAGCAGTGAGTGGCACCAGCAGTGCATCACTGCTACCCAAGTCATTGGAATGAATATCGACATCGACATCCCCATCATTGTAATTAGGTACAGATGCATTCCAGTCTCTTTGCCGAACTGATATCTGATTGGACAAGTGTGTCACCACTTGTTTTCATCCAATCTCATGGTTATGACTAAATCAGGTCTCACCTGAGTATGACCATACACTTTCAGTCATAAAACCATAGAGGAGCTCCATGGATATCATGCTTCTTTTAGGAAGGGGCAAATTCTATGTCTGTCTATTGACCTTCTCCTATGGGTCGTGACATGCTCAATGACAACCGTTATTACCTCCCAACTACGGCGAGGTGTTAGGTTGTACCAAAGCATGTCCCTAACCATATAGAATGGCCAATGACCTCAAGTCAAGGGATCAATGCATCTCCGATCACTTGTGAGGATAACTTATGACACCAAGTCATTGCCTCACAGCGGGTCGATCCAGTATATTCACCACTGATATACCCACATGTCTGCGTTAGCACCTCATGCCTAACCAGCCCATATACCAGTCTCACAAGTACCAGAGCTGTCCCATATCCACTCAGGTACATCGATTGGGGACTATCATTTGAGCACAGATCCAATTTATCTCCAAGGACATTATCATATAAGTACACAATCGCTGATGTAAGCAAATATCGATAATGACAATGCCAGAATGATATAAATATCAACATCAAGTAGTACAATAATGGACCAAAACTAGGTCCTAGGGCATATACACCAACAAAATTCTCAGTTGTGTTGTATTTATTTTCATCCTCTTAAATTGTTTCTACTCCCTAGATATGTTATTAAGGGGGCATAAGAAATATTATGCAAGGAAGACTAATAATTTCACTTAGCCATATGTTAACCAATTTATATCATTGTGACCTTATCTTTTTGCAATATATTCTTAGTAGTCTAAGTTAATTAGACTAGGTATTGTAGCTATAGAGAATGTTGTGGTAAATTTCCCTTACTTGTGAGATATTCTTAGCAAGACTTCAGATTTAATCTTGCCTTTGGCTTCTTTTGTGTGGGCTTTTTTTTTCCCAAGTGTTTCTTTTGTGTGGTAAATTTCCCTTACTTTTTGAAAGCTTTTCTTACGAGGCTTTTTTGTTGTGGTAAAGCTTTTCTTACGAGTAATAGGATGAACAACCTATTACTCAAACTCGTGAGAAAATCTTCTAGACATAAGACATATGTAATAATTATGTTGTGATTTTTGGAACACATGACTTTGGTATTGGGCTTGCAGTAAATCCTATCACTTCACTAAAATCATCTTATTCTCTAGTATAGTGGAAACATAGAGTGGAAGAAAAAATATTGAATCATGAAAATTACTAGTTGATTTTCCTTTTTCTTGTAAATCTATTGGTAAATATAAATATTTAAGGTAAAGTTAATTGCTAAGCAAATTATATGTTATATTTCTAAAGTATATTAAATTAATATTACTATAAATTATAATATTATATTTATTTATAAATTAATATAAAAAATAAAACAATTAGTTATTGTAAAAATATTTAAATATGTAAAATATAAAATAGTTATTTATTAATAAATTTATGTTATACTAAATATCTTGTTGTGGATAGACACCCTAAGACATTGTTCTCAAAGAGGTCCTTATCAACTATTATAACACATATTTGTACAATAATATACTAATATTTGTATGATAATATACTTGTATTCATCAATAAACCTAATTTATAATATTTATTTTATCATATAATAAGAATATTATGATTAATTAGTACAATAAAAATGTTTTTTCATGTGAAAAGGTGGATAATAAAATTACTAGTCATTTGAAGCTCTATAGTTAACTACTTTGACATTGAAGGGGAGAATAAAAAGTTAAAAGCCAACTATAATGATTAGTACTCAGATGGTAGTATGTTCACTCTAATCATAGTCACTTTAAATTAATTGCGATTCTAATAATGTGCATTGTGTCGTGTGGAATGGGTCACACAATCACTCTCACACACATCAAGACATGTGCGTTGTCTAATCTCTCTCACACACTTGGAAATGTCAAAGTCATCAATCGATTAGGCTTGTTGACTTATGCAATGGGCTTGACTTAATGTTGTCCATAAGTAATTGACTTGCTTATATTCCACAGACAGACGATTCAGTGCACTATCACAGTTATAGACAGCTTTGGACCATGCATTTGAACGGAGAATATTGAATCATTCAATTGAATTTAGGATAGTTGGGTGCCTAACTCGACAAGTTTTTAGCTAACCAACTAGCTAAATAGGATAAGTTTGGATTTCATGAGTTGAGAATAGGTTAGATACATAGTATTTGATACCTGAATAAAAATATAAATAATGCTATATTCTTACGTAACATCCTCCATAAAATAATCATAAAAACCAATTATTGTATATAATATTTTTAATTTATAAAATTATAATTATAAACAATTTAACTTTTTTTTAATTAGGTATTCTCCATTTAAATAGATGAGTTAGTTTTAAGTTATCTAATAAGATACATGTTTCAATTTGAGTATTGAGAAAACACAATCTTGATAAATTTTAACACATTTTATTGCCTCTTTGCTGTCTTGAAGAAGGAAATTGTGCAACTTGGGAGAAAAGACAGATTCCGATGTATTCACAGATGTTACATTGTTGTTGCGGCGTAGTCGGTCATTGTAGGTGTTCATTGACCATGTACCAAGTCTTTAACACCTTATTTTCTAAAGAAAAAAAAATTATATTTTTCTTTATTTCGTTGATTGAAAAAATAAAAAATAACAAAACAAAATAGGAAAAATAAAGTAGTTTGTTACTTTTGATATAGATAAAAATCAAAGAGTTCAATAAAAATAATATATAAATAATTAAAATTATTTTTACATATTGTAATTGAACTAGCAAGTATGGTACATTTGTCAATGTGAATTATTAGGCAAAGGATTTTATTACATACATATACACTTTATTGTCACTAGAAGTTATAATAACAGTATTTTTCTATGCTGTGGATAACAGTGATACCTCTCACTACTTATGATAATTTATCATTTTGATCATTTTTAATATCATAAGGAACCTAAAGGGTCACACATGTAGATACTTGGGATCACATTTAATCAAGTTGTCTTGCATTAAATTATGCATTAATTCGGGTCTCTATAGGATATTAGAGATGTCATATTAAGGCAGAATCATAATTGATTGAATGTATTATTTAAATTAATTGATCTATAGTAAGAATACATCTACTCTTATGTTGTGTTTAGTAGGAAAGAAAGAAAATTAAAATGAAAAGAAAATAAGAAAGAAGGAAAAATAAAGAAGAAAGAAAATAATAAGATTTTTTTATTATTGTGTTTATTTAGAAGGAAAGAAAGTTAGAAAGATTGATAAACATATTCTTTTTTTTTATTTTTATATCGATGATGATGATGAGAGACGACGGTGAAATGGCAGCGATGAGAGATGAGAGGTGATGATGGCGACGATGATAACGACAATGGCAGTGACGACGACAATGACAACAATGATGAAAAAGATTGCAAGAAAAGCACAAGAGGGAGAGTGAGCATAAAAAAGAAAAGGATGAAAATAGATATGAAAAAAGCAAATCCAACTTTCCATCCATTTTCTGCCCAATTTGGGCGGAATACAAATAGGGCTATTTTCCCTCTCATTTTCCTTTTATTTTTCCTTTCTTATTTTCATTCATCCTACTAAACACGATTTTATAGCTCTCCTTTTAACTTTTTCGTCCTTTCCTCCTCCATTAGTGATTTTGATGAATTAATTAGGCTCTAAGCCCAATGGGGGAGCATGCATTAGCGCATGGGCACATGAACTTGGGGTACCTATAAGACCTAGAAAGGCAGCTAAATGCATTGTATTAGCTCTGTCAGGCTTTAGGCCTAATGAGATATAATATGTGGATGCCCATGTGCTAGGCAAATGTCTAGGTGCAGTTGGACTTGTGACCATCCGATATGGATGATGCACTTAGTCTGGCACATGATGCATGTACCATTGCATAGGGTCAATGCGCCGCCTATGTAGATTCATTATAGTAGGACATTATCTAATTGATTGACATACTTGATGTTATGGGCGAATTTATTTTTTTAATAATAAACTTAACCACAACCGGCAGATCCCCTCGCGGAGATCTCAGCCCTACACTAGAGTGGCCCGCGACCGGTTAGGATCGCGTTGCGGAAGCTGGCCCAGCACTTTACAAGTCCTCACACCACGTGCGCGAAGGGTTCGGTATGAATACCGCCCCTCAGACACAAATACAAATCTCTCAACTGTGTCAAAGTGATGGAGACTCTCCAAAACACTTTGCACTCACAGAAATTCCCTCAACCTGCGCTCCTTTCTCTACACAGCCGAGATAGGCACCGGCGCGGCCTCAATCAATCACAAGGGGGACGGTGGCGAACACCTTCAAGGGTGCCGGCACACACGTCCAAGACTTTGCAGGCAAGCGAGCAGTACCTACAAATAAGCACAACCCGCACTACACATATGCGGGCGCAGATAACGCAAAGAACCGTCCGGATGAAAAGCCACACGAAGTCCGGACGGCGGTAAAGTCTCTATCCACTACACACGAGAAAACCGTCCTACTACCACTACACACGATAGATCCGGGGAGGGTTTACCCTTGTAGCGTGCCACCACTCCACGAGCCGAGCCCACCGAGATCCTCCGAGACGCTGCGTCGGAAAGTCCGGTCGGAGACGAAACGAAACGCGCGCGCGAACACGAGCGACGAACCTTCTCTCTCCTCCCTTCTCCCTTCTCGCGGCTCGCGTGCGAACAAAGCCGAACCTTCGGCCGAAACAGGGGAGGAGAATCCTCCTCCGTCCGTCACCGTCCGGCCACCGGAGTCACGCCGGAAGGTCGGGATCTGGTCGCCGGCGTTAGGCGAAGTCGCTGCCGGAGTATTGTCACTGGAGAAGTCGCCGTCGACGCGAATTTGAACCGAATGGAAGCTGTGGCTGCGTGGAACCGGCGATCGGAAAATCTGATCGTACTCCCGCGTCTGGCTGCCGGCGCCGGAGGAGATAGTCTCCTCGTTACCTCAGGGCACCGGTGAGTCGATCTGAGAGGGTACGCCGACGAGTCCACG
>CM050441.1:30753784-30771816 GCA_027562315.1 Costus pulverulentus | reverse complement strand
TGATCATATGAACTACATGCGATCTTGTTATTGAAACCCCTAGAAATATTACATGCGCCCCCTTTAGGGTTTCACCCCCTTTCGCTCCCCCTTGAAGGGGACTTTCAGTCGGTCATTGTAGGTGTTGATTGACCATGTACCAAGTCTTTAACACCTTATTTTATAAAGAAAAAAAATTATATTTTTCTTTATTTCGTTGATTGAGAAAATAAAAAATAACAAAACAAAATAGGAAAAATAAAGTAGTTTGTTACTTTTGATATATATAAAAATCAAAGAGTTCAATAAAAATAATATATAAATAATTAAAATTAGTTTTACATATTGTAATTGAACTAGCAAGTATGGTACATTTGTCAATGTGAATTATTAGGCAAAGGATTATCTTACATACATATACACTTTATTGTCACTAGAAGTTATAATAACAGTATTTTTCTATGCTGTGGATAACAGTGATACCTCTCACTACTTATGATAATTTATCATTTTGATCATTTTTAATATCATAAGGAACCTAAAGGGTCACACATGTAGATACTGGGGATCACATTTAATCAAATTGCCTTGCATTAAATTATGCATTAATTCGGGTCTTTATAGGATATTAGAGATGTCATATTAAGGCAGAATCATAATTGATTGAATGTATTATTTAAATTAATTGATCTATAGTAAGAATACATCTACTCTTATATTGTGTTTAGTAGGAAAGAAAGAAAATTAAAAGGAAAAGAAAATAAGAAAGAAGAAAAAATAAAGAAGAAAGAAAATAATAAGATTTTTTTATTATTGTGTTTATTTAGAAGGAAAGAAAGTTAGAAAGATTGATAAACATATTCTTTTTTTTTTATTTTTATATCGATGATGATGATGAGAGATGACGGTGAAATGGCAGTGATGAGAGATGAGAGGCGATGATGGCGACGATGATAACGACAATGGCAGTGACGACGACAATGACAACAATGATGAAGAAGATTGCAAGAAAAGCACAAGAGGGAGAGTGAGCATAAAACAGAAAAAGATGAAAATAGATATGAAAAAAGCAAATCCAATTTTCCATCCATTTTCTGCCCAATTTGGGCGGAATACAAATAGAGCTATTTTCCCTCTCATTTTCCTTTCATTTTTTCCTTTCTTATTTTCATTTATCCTACTAAACACGATTTTATTGCTCTCCTTTTAATTTTTTCATCCTTTCCTCCTCCATTAGTGATTTTGATGAATTAATTAGGCTCTAAGCCCAATGGGGGAGCATGCATTAGCGCATGGGCACATGAACTTGGGGTACCTATATAAGACCTAGAAAGGCAGCTAAATGCATTGTATTAGCTCTGTCAGGCTTTAGGCCTAATGAGATATAATATGTGGATGCCCATGTGCTAGGCATTGTCTAGGTGCAGTTGGACTTGTGAGTTGTGACCATCCCATATGGATGATGCACTTAGTCTGGCACATGATGCATGTACCATTGCATAGGGTCAATGCGCCACCTATGTAGATTCATTATAGTAGGACATTATCTAATTGATTGACATACTTGATACAATCAATAGGAGAATAAATCAAGTCTTGTACACAATAACTTTTTATTGAAGGGAGCGAATTGCATATGTCTACCATAATTCAAGTCTGAAAAAGCAATCTCCACGCACCACCAAGGACTCCACATACTTTGTACAATTTCATATAGTAAAATTAATGTTATAAATAGCTTTATGCCATATTATAGTTTCTTTTAAGACTAATCAAATTAGTTAAAACATTATTCACTTTCTTGTGCTAAATGAAAGTGTTGCTGCTGTAACCCCTATTTACAATACTCAAAACCCTTTTTTTTTTCAATGGTAATGATCCACAAAAGTTACAATATATTATTCATGTACATATGAGAAGTTGATAATTATATATTGCATTTATTTATTAGAGAAGATGACTTTGAAAATAAGCATGCAATATCACTTATCTTCTAATACATAACCGGAAAAATACTATTGATGTGCAATAAGTAGGAGATGAGGATACATGTCGTATGGAGTCCATAGATATAAGTTTAACCGCAGAAACGTACAACACCCACATGATCAAGGCCATACCAAGCGCATCCGCAAATTGTTTCGTCGCCAATTTGAAGCCCGAACATGAGAACAGTCTTCGCCACCTTCACGGCGGGCTTTGTCCCTTATGCTGCTCAATTGGTGAGCTGCTTTGCCCCTCAGCCTTTGCCTGAATCTCGCCGACACACTGCGGGTGGAGATCGATGCAACAGGACGCGCACCTGTAGTTCCATACCTTGGTATTCCCGCTGCAGACCTTGCAAAGGCTGGGGAGGCGCGGGACCAGCGCCAGTTCGTGCTCCGGATGTGCCGGCGCGCCCGTCACCGTGAGCGGCAGCAGCGAGCACAGCGGGTGAATGTCGAAATCGCATTTGTCGCACCGGTATATCATCCCACCCACAGACTCGGAGCAAATGTCACAGCTGGCGCCCTTGCCGTACCTAGGAAAGTTCTTCCATACCACCTCGGGAACCAAGTCTAGTCGGTGGTGCGGGTGGCCGAAGAAGGAAATGTGCTCCGGGCACTTGGCGCAGAACTCATGGAGGTCCAAGTTGCAGCTGCTGCAGTGGTAGCGGGGACCGGATCCTGAGGATTCACAGCCGTCGCAGATGAAGTGGCTGGATTGGTTGGTGAGGAGGACCAACGGGTGGTCGTGAGCGATATGGGTTAAAGTGTTTGCCATGCCGTGGGAGAGAAAGAGGGGGACATATATAATGTTGGAGAAGGGAATGCCATAGCTAACTGCATCACAACTAAGCAGGAATCTGGAACGAAATTCGCGGAGGGGGCGCTCCCCTCCGAGCGGGGCTCCATCTGCCGTTCAAGCATATCGGAATGCTGCACCTAGTAGAAAAGACAAATTCCGACGTCATTGCTTATGTTTTTAGGTAGTACCAGCTGCCGAGTCTTTAACACCTTAATTTCTCAAGGAAAAAAAAAATCTATAATACAAAATTATAATTATCTTTATTTGCATGAGTGCGATAATTATAATAGTAACATAAAATAGAAAAACATGGCATTTGATTACTTTTTTATTTAATCCAACTAGACAAAGATCAAAGAGTTCAATAAAAGAACACATAAAAAAGGGGGGAAAATAGTTTAAATGTAGGAGCTGTAATTCAAACAATCATAAAGGTTATAATTTTAACTTGTGAAAAATCACTCTACAATTTTGACCTTTAGCGAAATTATATATATCATGTAATTGTACTCATAATATCAAATTGCCCTACCATATTACATGCCATGTTACTATTGATTCGTAATTCAAATCCACACATGGAAGGACATATATAGTGCCACACTATATTATATATTATACTCATTCATGTCATTGCCACTGAATAATTATTTATAATAATCTCTTCATCAACGAAGATTTTTTTTTTTCGAGTACATGTGACTTACAAAAAAAGAAAATAACAAGTGTTCTAAAATTTTTCATATCTGAATGGTTGTTAGCAAGAGATCGTTGCCTATGATTGATGGCTTCTAATGGTGGTTGTTCTCATGACTCACCCGCGAGAGTTAGTGATGAGAGAAGGAACCAAGAAGATACATATTTGAGAGGGAAATAGAGGAAGATAGGAGAACATGTCACCTAGAGGAGGACAAGTATTGTATCCGCAAGTGCACGGATACTCAAAGTAATAAAGAAAAATATCGAATCACAGAGACCTCGTTGTCAAGTACTGAATAATTGAGTTTTTTACTATCTAGGCAATCAAAACTATGCAAGTGAACTAATAAAAGCTAACGAAAATATCGGAGAGAGAGACTGAGACTAGGATTTCATCCTCTTTAATTTCTATGACTAGATATGAATTGTAATTCGTAAGTTTAATTTTATCATGATAAAGACATAATTTAATTCATAAAAGGATCATCTCACTTTCATGCAGACAATCATGTAGGGACCGATTTTCGCTTTCGCGTAAGATCTATCCCAAGCTGAAAATAAGTAAATCATCAATAAGAGAACTCAAGGATCACTTTCGTGCATCCGAGTCTCAACACAAGTTCTACTTATGGTTTTCCAACGTTTCGATCCTCACTTTCGCATAAGATCTTCACGCTTGATAAATTAACTCAATCCTATATTCAAATTATTAAACATGACAATTATTCTTCTAAAATCAAGAAATAAGAACTAACCTAATTTCTTACAGTAAGCTCCTATCATGCAATTCTAGAGTTCTGAGTTCTCAAGCAAGTCACCTTTCGGTCTATCGCGAGAACTCTAAAACATAATTAATAACATGTATCTATGAAGAGTTAAAGAGCAATTTTCACATAAGTAGAATTATCATGATAAAATTATATGTGACGAAGAATAAAAAAAAAGTTATCTAGTTATTAAGAAATCAAAGGGAGTTACTCCCCCATGTCCCATAAATGGTTTAAGCTAGCATGGATGAAAGATTACAATAATCCATAATATCAAAGTGTAAGAAATCAAAGAAAGAGGGGAAAAACAAATAACCACACGGCTGTAATAGAAACGGATCCATTACATCCGTAATTTCCACGCGTGAATAGTGCCGGCGACGTGCCTTTGTCGATTTCTCCTCCGATTGATCTCCTTTCACTTTGGAACTTCTGGGCTATGTTCTCCTCCTCCAAGCGAAGCTTCTCTTCAAATTTCATGGCCTGAGATGCACTGTGCACTTCTTGACGGCGAAACCTAAGGTGGCAACGTGAAACTCTATTTCTCCCTCGTCGGTGGATGAAAATTAGGGCTTTTGGTGTCTCCCTCCCCCTCTCCTCGAAAGCTCCCCTTTTGCTTCTTACGGATATTCCAATTATGCCCTAGATCATCCGCAATCGATCGCGCAAAAATCGGCCTTGAAAAAGTCCGTGAAAATCATGTGTTCAGAATAGAATTACGGTTGTGGTTTTTATTACGGCACTGCTATATTTTCTTTAAGTTTTTCTATACAGGATTTGACCCAAATTATGGTACCGTAAAATGACTTACGGCAGGACCGTATTTTCCCCAAATCTCTCGGATCGAAAAACACACCAAAATACGGCACCGTGGAAATGATTACGGCATTGCTGGAAATCTTTTGGGTGAAAAGTAGATTGAAATTATGGCCCATGAAATTCTTTACGGCAGTGCCGTAATTTTCTAAAAACTTTTTGGACGAAGAATTCCCAAATTACGATAGTGCTCTGATATTACGGTAGCAGGTGAAATTACGGTACCGTAATATAGATTACGGCCCTACCGTAATTTGGTCTAAAGCTCCAATCTTCATGAAATTTGACATGTTATTTCCTCTTGATGGTGGGAATTCATTCATGCATTTGGATTGCTTGAAAATGCCTGAAAATCGTGCCTTTTTTGCCTGAAAATCATCAAAAACCATAAAGAGTTTAGATTCCGCAGTAACTGATAAAAAAAAGCATAAAAATAAGCAAATGTTAATGAATTTGACACAAAAAAATATATGAAATGGCATGAAATTTACTATGAATTTCAGTGTCATCAAACACATAAGATTCAAACTTTGCTTGTCCTCAAGCAAAAATCAAAAATTGATCATAGGAAAAAATTTTCTCGTTAAGAATAAATTTCTAGAATATAATCACTAATGAAAAATCCACCAATTTATTCATAAAATTTTAAATAGACATATCATCTTTTGAATTCAATTCTCAAGATCCACAACTTATTCTAATAAAACTTTGCAATTCGCATAGAAAGTAGAATTTCAGTCTCATGAATTCACCCAAGTTTCAGTTCAAATCTATAATGCTTTTGTTTACAGGAATAGGATATCCAAAAATCTTTTTCCACTAAAATTTTTCTTTTCTTCATTTTTCTTTTTATTCCTTTTTGTGTTTTTGATGGCATGTACCCACATAGACACACACTTTTTATTTAGACTTCAACTCTTAACTTTGGTACCACTGTCAATTTTACATAGTGCCAAGTAGAGGAGTCATTTTCTTTTTTTCTTTCTCTCTAATTTTTTCTTTTCAGACTTCAACTCTTAACTTTGGTACCACTGTCAATTTTGCACAGTGCCAAGTAGGGGAGTCTCTCACTATTTTTCTTTTAGATCTTGGATTTTCTCTTCCCAACAAATAGCAAGATAAACTAAACATCAACTAGATTAATCAATTGACATCAATTCAAAATTACACTCATATGCTAATTTTATTTAACAAGTAGCTTCACTTTTAAATCAAATTCTTCAAATAATATATCCAGTTAAAATCTTATTCATCAATCAATGAAAAATTTCAAAAGTAGATCTATATTAGAGAAATAAATTTGACATGATAGGTCTATATCTAATCACATGCATAAATTCATTCGTCATCAAGAAAATCATTTTATCTATAGAATCATGACATGATAATCAGAAAGCAGCGGACACAGGAAGTTTGGAAGACGAAACATCGATGGGGAAGATGAATTTCAAAGAAAAATGAATACTCACAACGTTTTGCTTATCAGCATTTGATCCAATCTCTTTCGTGTCTCTAGGGTAGCTAAGTCGGTGTAGGAACTGGTGGAAACAAAGATGTTGTTACGCCAAATTTGATTCTTCCTACGAAAAGAGAAGAAAAATTAGTTCTAAAAGCAGAAGTAAAAATATAGAAAAGTAAATGAGAATAAACTGAAGATAGAATGCTTGGGTTGCCTCCCAAGAAGCGCTAATTTAAAGGTCTTTAGCTTGACCGTTCTACATTCAGATTTGATCATGGTTCATTAGGGTAAAACTTTTTCTTTTCTTCAATTTGCTCCTCTTGATAATAATGTTTCAACCTTTGACTATTAACTTTAAAATCTCCTGTTCCCTCACTCCATATGTCCACAACTCCGTAGGGATAAGTTTTCTTCACCTGAAAAGGCCTAGACCATCGAGATTTAAGTTTTCTAGGAAAAAGTCTCAATCTAGAATTAAATAAAAGAACAAAGTCACCTGGTTGGAATTCCCTTCTGAAAATATGTCGATCATGCCATCTTTTAGTTCTCTCCTTGTAAATTTTTGCATTTTCATATGCAGAGAGTCTAATCTCATCTAGCTCGTTCAACTGTAACCTACGTATTTCACCCGCACTCTTTAAGTCAAAATTGAGTGCTTTGATTGCCCAGAACGCCTTATGTTCAAGCTCTACAGGTAGATGACAAGATTTGCCGTAAACTAATTGAAAGGGAGACATACCTATTGGTGTTTTAAAAGCAGTCTAATAGGCCCACAGTGCATCATCAAGTTTGAATGTCCAATCTTTCTAGGTGTGTGACACTGTCTTTTCTAAAATCCCTTTTATTTCTCTATTTGATATCTCAACTTGTCTACTGGTTTGGGGGTGATAAGGTGTTGCAACTCTATGATTTACTCCGTACTTTCTAAGCATGGCTGAGAATTTATGCTCTATGAAATGTGAGCCTCCATCACTAATCACTGCTCGAGGTGTCCCAAACCTTGGAAAGATAACCTTTTTGAACAGTTTAACAACAACTCTGGAATCATTAGTAGGAGAAGCAAGAGACTCAACCCACTTTGAAACATAATCAACTACCACAAGAATGTATTTGTTACCTCCAGATGATGGAAAAGGTCTCATGAAGTTAATTCCCCAAACATCAAATATCTCAACCTCAAGAATATTAGACAGTGACATCTCATGTCTTCTGTTAATGTTACCTGTCTTCTGACACCTATCACAAGATGAAACAAAGTTTCTAGCATCTTTAAAAATTGAAGGCCAGTAAAATCCTGATTGTAACACCTTGAAAGTAGTTTTCTCAGTACTGGCATGACCACCATAAGAGGATCCATGATATTGAAATAATATATCTGTGATTTCCTCCTCCGGTACACATCTTCTAAAAATGCCATCTGCACATCTTCTAAACACATAAGGGTCATCCCAAAAATAGTGCTTTACCTCGGCTAAGAATCTCTTCCTTTTCTGGTAATTCAAATCAGGAGGAAAAACATTACCTACAAGGTAATTCACTATGTCAGCATACCAAGGGGCTCTGATTTGTTCAATGGTCAAGAGTTGTTTCTTAGGGAAGGAATCATTAATCACATCATTCTTTTCAGTATTCGCCATTATCCTTAAAAGATGATCTGTAACAAAGTTTTCTGATCCCTTTTTATCTTTAATTTCCAAATCAAATTCCTGCAAGAGTAAAATCCATCTGAGCAAGCATGGTTTACTATCCTTTTTCTGCATTAAGTATCTCACAGCTGCATGATCAGTATACACCACCACTTTGGAATTAATCAAGTATGATCTAAACTTATCAAAGGCAAACACTATGGCTAAAAGTTCCTTCTCAGTGGTGGTGTAATTTTTCTGTGTCTCATCCAAAGTTTTACTAGCATAATGAATAACATAAGGTTTTTTCTCCTTTCTCTGTCCCAAAACTGCTCCTATTGCATAATCACTAGCATCACACATGAGCTCAAAAGGCCAATCCCAGTCTGGAGGCTGAATGATAGGTGCTGAAACCAAAGCTTTCTTTAATTCCTAAAAAGCAGATAAACAATCCTCATTAAAAGAAAATTTAACATCTTTATAAAGTAAATTTGTAAGAAGTCTAGCAAGTTTAGAGAAATCCTTGATGAATCGCTGGTAGAATTGTGCATGTCCTAGAAAGCTTCGGACCTCCTTTACTGTAGTGGGTGGTTCTAATTTCTCTATCACTTCAACCTTGGCTTTATCAACTTCAATTCCTCTCTCTGAAATCAAGTGCCCTAAAACTATCCCTTGCCTAACCATGAAATGACATTTTTCTCAGTTAAACACAAGGTTAGTTTCTTCACACCGCTGCAAGACTCGAGATAAGTTAGCCAAATAGTCATCAAAAGAAGAACCATATACAGAGAAATCATCCATAAAAATATCCATAAAGTCTTCAATAAAATCAGAAAAAATGGCCATCATACATCTATGAAAAGTAGCAGGTGCATTACATAGACCAAAAGACATTCTCTCATATGCAAAAGTACCATATGGGCAAGTGAAAGTGGTCTTATCTTGGTCATCAGGATGTATAGGAGTTTGAAAAAATCCAGAGTATCTATCTAAGAAACAAAAGTGAGAATAGTTTGTAAGGCTTTCAACCATCTGATCAATAAAAGATAAGGGAAAATGGTCCTTCCTAGCAGCAGCATTCAATTTTCTATAATCTATGCACATGCGCCAACTAGTTATAGTTCTAACAGGAATTAATTCATTGTCTTTATTTTTCATGACAGTTACCCCTCCTTTCTTAGGAACACAATGTACAGGACTTACCCATTTACTATTAGAG
The DNA here is from genome assembly GCA_027562315.1 of Costus pulverulentus. Taxonomy (NCBI): domain Eukaryota; kingdom Viridiplantae; phylum Streptophyta; class Magnoliopsida; order Zingiberales; family Costaceae; genus Costus; species Costus pulverulentus. Next base: position 30,762,465 of record CM050441.1, on the reverse strand, counting down.
ATATGATAGATAATACCTGCATCAAGTAGTTTCAAAACCTTATTTTTCACAACTTCTTTCATAGAAGGGTTAAGTCTCCTTTGAAAATCTGCATGTGGCTTGTGTTCCTCTTCCATCAAGATCCTATGCATACAAAAAGAAGAGTTAATTCCCTTTAAATCATCAATTGTGTACCCAATTACCTTTCTATGGATCCTTAATTCTTTGAGAAGCAAATCTGTTTTCCTTTTTCCAAACTGTGCATCAACAATAACAGGGTAAGTAGAATTAGGACTAAGAAATTCATAACGAAGGTTATCAGGTAAAGCTTTAAGTTCTACTTTTTGGAGCTTTCCTTTCTTCACTCTTTTCATTATCACAAGCACTGCAATCTAATAATTCATCAGTTTCAGAATTGTTTTCTACCTTAAAATCAAGAGCAGAATCTAACTCAAAATCAATTTCAGAGGTTTCAACAATAAATCATTAAGATCATAGACAATGTCATCTAAAGCATGTACACTACAGCAAGATCCCACATTTGAAGGGTTTTTCATGGCTTCATTCAAGTCATACTCAATTCTTTCATCCACAATGTTAAGTGTAAGCTTACCGTTCTTTACATCAATAAGTGCTTCTGCTGTGGCAAAGAACGGTTTACCAAGTATGATAGAGATTATTGCATCTTCTTCTATCTCAAGAATTACAAAATCTGCTGGGATGAAATATTTACCTACTTGGATAGACACATCTTCAAGAATTCCCATAGGGTATTTAACTGAACGATCGGCGAGCTACAAAGATATAGAAGTCAGCTTAAGCTCTCTTATGTCCAATTTCCTACAAATAGACAATGACATTAGACTCACACTAACACCTAAATCACATAAGGCTCGGTCAAAAACCATGCGCTCAATAAAATAAGGTATAGAGAAACTACCTGGATCTTTTAATTTCGGTGGCAACTTGTTTTGGATAATAGCACTACATCTTCAGTAAGAGCCACAGTACCATGGTCCTCTATTTTTCTTTTATTAGACAAAATTTCTTTTAAAAATTTAGCATATGTGGGCATTTGAGATAAAACTTCAGTAAATGGAATATTAATGTAAAGCTTTTTCAAAACATCAAGAAATCTCCCAAACTGTTTGTCTAATTTTGCCTGCACGTGTCTCTAGGGGAAGGGTATGGGTGGCCTATGTGGTGTAGTAGAACTAGGTTTAGAAACATCATTCTGACATGACTCATCAACTTGGTGAGGTGGCAAACTAGCTTGGGATTGCTCATGCTCAGAAGATTTTTCTAACTCTAATTCATCATCATGATCATCATTAGGTTCTTTTTCATTGTTCACAACTCTACCTTTAGGTTCATATAATTGTCTTCCACTCCTAGTAGTGATAGCATCACAATGTTCCTTAGGATCTAATTCAGGTTCAGCAGGTATTTGATCTCCTAGAGTTTTATTATAAGTAGTAGCTAAAGATCCTATTTGAGAGGTAAGATGATTCACTAATCCCTTAAGATTTTCAATCTCTTTATTTTGGTTTGTCGTAAACTTTTCAAGCATGGGTCCTACACTAAAAGAATTTACCTCTTCAGTCAAGGTTCGCCGTTCCTCATTCTCATTCTTACTATGTTGATGACAATATAGCATTCCTTCTTCCGGAGCCCACTGGTTAAGATTCAAGGCCATCTCCTCAAGAAGGGTAGAAGCATCTTTGATGTTTTGATCATGAGGGCTCCTCCTGCAGTAGCATCAACAATCAGACGAGTATTATAAAGTAAGCCATTATAAAATGTATGAATTAAAATCCAATCTTCAAGGCCATGGTGAGGACACTTCCATTGTAATTCATTGAATCGCTCCCATGCCTCACCAAAAGTTTCGCCATCCCGCTATGCAAAGCTTGTAATTTGGTTTCTCAACTGGATGGTTTTGCCGGGTGGAAAGTACTTCATCAAGAAGGCATTGGATAATTGCTCCCAGGTGGTGAAGGTACCGGTAGGTCAAGAATGTAGCCAAGAGCGTGCTCGGTCCCTGAGAGAAAAAAGAAACAATCTTAATTTTAATACATCATCAGAAACTCCATTAATTTTAATGGTATCACAAAGTTCAAGAAAAAGATATAAATGTTGGTAAGGATCTTCAATTGGTAATCCTCCAAACTAATTCTGCTGGATCATGGACAAGAAAGCATGATTGATTTTGAAATTATCAGCATCAATAGCTGGTCTGGCGATGCTAAAGTGTATCTCCTGTGGTTTAGGGGCTACATAGTCCCTAAGTGATTTCCGGTTTTCCATCAGATATAAATTTCCTGTGCAGTCTAAAGCAGATAGGTCAAACAACTCAAGTAAACAGAAGAGAACAGTAAGATAGAACATAAATAAGAAATAAACAAAACCTAGTCTAGCAATACTTTCAATATCTTCAATATTGACAAAACCAAGGTCCTCGGCAACGGCACCAAATACTTGTTGTGTCCGCAAGTGCACGGATACTCGAAGTAATAAAGAAAGATATCGAACCACAGAGACCTCGTTGTCAAGTATTGAATAATTGAGTTTTTACTATCTAGGCAATCGAAACTATGCAAGTGAACTAATGAAAGCTAATGAAAATATCGGAGAGAGAGACTGGGACTAGGGTTTCATCCTCTTTAATTTCTATGACTAGATATGAATCGTAATTCATCAGTTTAATTTTATCATGATAAAGATATAATTTACATCATAAAAGGATCATCTCACTTTCATGTAGACAATCATGTAGGGACCGATCTTCGCTTTCGCGCAAGATCTATCCCAAACTGAAAATAAGTAAATCATCAATTAGAGAACTCAAGGATCACTTTCGTGCATCCGAGTCTCAACACAAGTTCTACTTATGGTTTTCCAACATTCCGATCATCACTTTCACACAAGATCTTCACGCTTGATAAATTAACTCAATCCTAGATTCAAATTATTAAACATGACAATTATTCTTCTAAAATCAAGAAATAAGAACTAACCTAATTTCTTACAGTAAGCTCCTATCATGCAATTCTAGAGTTCTAAGTTCTCAAGCAAGTCACCTTTCGGTCTATCGCGAAAAACTCTAAAACATGATTAATAACATGTATCTATGGAGAGTTAAAGAGAAATTTTCACATAAATAGAATTATCATGCTAAAATTATACGTGACGAAGTAATAAAAAAAAAGTTATCTAGTCATTAAGAAATAAAAGGGAGTTACTCCCCCATGTCCCATAAAAGGTTTAAGCTAGCATGGATGAAGATTACAATAATCCATAGTATCAAAGTGTAAAAAATCAAAGAAAAAGAGGAAAAACAAATAACCATAATTTCCACGCGTGAACAGTGCCGACGGCATGCCTTTGTCGATTTCTCCTCCGATCGATCTCCTTTCACTCTGAAACTTCTGGGCTATGTTCTCCTCCTCTAGGCGAAGCTTCCCCTCAAATTTCACGGCCTAAGATGCGTTGTACACTTCCCGGCGGCGAAACCTAAGGCGGCGACGTGAAACTCGATTTCTCCCTCGTCGGTGGATGGAAATTAGGGCTTTTGGTGTCTCCCTCCTCCTCTCCTCAAAAGCTCCCCTTTTACTTCTTATGGATCTTCCAATTATGCCCTGGATCGTCCACAATCGATCGCGCAAAAATCGGCCTTCAAAAAGTCTGTGAAAATCGCGTGTTCATAATAGAATTACAGCCGTGGTTTTTATTACGGCACTGTCGTATTTTCTTTAACTTTTTATGTACAGGATTCGACCCGAATTACGGTACCGTAAAATGACTTACGGCGGTACCGTATTTTTCCCAAATCTCTTGGGTCGGAAAACGCACCAAAATACAGCACCGTGGAAATGATTACGACATTGCCGTGAACTCTAGAAATCTTTCGGGTGAAAAGTAGATTGAAATTACGGCCTGTGAAATTCTTTACGGTAGTGTCGTAATTTTCTAAAAACTTTCTAGACGAAGAATTCCCAAATTACGGCAGTGCTCTGATATTATGGTAGTCGGTGAAATTACGGTACCGTAATATAGATTACAGTCATGCAGTAATTTGGTTTAAAGCTCCAATCTTCATGAAATTTGATATGTTATTTCCTCTTGATGGTGGGAATTCATTCATGCATCTGGATTGCTTGAAAACGCCGAAAAATCATGCCCTTTTTGCCTGAAAATTATTAAAAAATCAAAAAGAGTGTAGATTCCACAGTAATTGATAAAAAAGACATAAAAATAAGCAAAGATTCATTAGTTTGACACAAAAAGATATATGAAATAACATGAAATTTACTATGAATTTTAGTACCATCAAGAAGACAAGAAGAAGAGAAGGGGAGTGGGATGATTCCACTTCTCGATCTAGGGGGCAAGAAGAAGGAGAACATAAGCTGAAGACGGATTGATGTATCTTTAAGTTTGTACTAGGCTTCACAGTGCCATCGTAGTTAAACAAACTTTTACTACTTGTCCTATTGGGGCAATAATAAAAACATAATATAATTAAAAATCATTCTCTTTCTAGGCTGTGTTTATTAGAAAATAAAGAAAGTTGAATGAAAAGAAAAGTATAAAAAGAAGAAAAAAGAAAATAATATTTATTTTGAAGAAAAAAAATTTGAAAGATTAATTAATATACTTCATCTTTTGAAAGATTGATGAATATACATCTCTTTGTATTTAGTACAATGATAATATATTTTATTAAAAATAAAAATATTAATATGATACAATGTATGTTAAAATCATTTTTGAATAAATGATTATTTGTAGTCTCATCAAAGGAGCCGGTGGAAGCAGTTTTAGGATTCTTAGTCCCTAAACATGCAACTTAAGACTTAATATGAACAGTACATCATCATAGAATCTAGAAAAATCATACGTAAGATTAATTATAAGGTCGATTTAAGTGGCACCGTGATCATCAAAAACAACATCTAATTCTGTATGAACACTAAGGCTGCAACTGCCATCTCAATCCAAAACTTCACCACAAATGGGACCGGATATTCTCTGTTTTTTTATTTTTCCCTTGTGCTAAACAGGTTGCTCGTAGATGCACAATGATAGATTTTGACCTTCCGTGATCATATAAAGAGATGAATTGTGTGGTTTCTATTCTTTTAATTTTGGTCAAGGATAGGTCAATGTTTGTACTAATTGACTTAGATAAACAAATATATATTTCTTTATGTGATTATTCTCGACTCAGATGTGATTTTCATTGACTTGCCAAGTCTTTAAAAGAATATCGCAAAAGATATTGGCCTATTTGTCTTTGTGTATGTTGCGGGCATGCAAGATATTGTGAAATTGAGGTGTCTATTATTAACTTAGATGTGCTCGTTATTGATTTGCCAAGTCTTTAAAGAATCTAAAAAAAATATTGGCTTGTTTGTGTCTGCGAGCATAGCAAGATATTGTGCAATTGAGGCATTTGTTATTGACTTAGATGTGATTATTATTGACTTGTCAAGTTTTTAAAAAAATCTAAAAAAGATATTGGCCTATTTGTGTTTGTGTGCATTGCTAGCATGGACACAAGATATTGTTCAATTGAGGCATTTGTTATCGACTTAAATGTGATTGTTATTGACTTGCCAAATCTTTGAAAAGAATCTAAAAAATATATTAGCCTATTTGTGTTTGTGTGTGTTGTAGGCATGCACAACAAGATATAGTACAAATTGAGGTGTTTGTTATTGACATAGATGTAATTATTATTGACTTGCCAGGCCTTAAAAGAATCTAAAAGAGATATTGTCTCATTTGTGTTTGCATGCATTGTAGGTATGGAGAGCAAGATACTATGAAATTGAGGAATTTATTATTGACTTAGATATGATTGTTATTGACATAGTCTTCAAAAGAATTTAGAAAAGATATTATGCAATTGAGGCACTTGTTAATGACTTAGATGTGATTGTTATTGACTTGCCAAGCCTTTAAAAGAATCCAAAAAATATATTAACCTATTTGTGTTTGCATGCGTTGCGGGCATGCACAACAAGATATTGTGTAATTGAGGCCTTTGTTATTGAGTTATATGTGATTGTTATTGACTTGTCAAGTCTTTAAAAGAATCTAAAAAAGATATTGGTCTGTTTGTGTTTGTGTGCATTACTGGCATGCACAACAAGATATTGTGCGATTTAAACATTTGTTATTGACTTAAATATGATTGTTATTGACTTAAATGTGATTGTTATTGACTTGCCATATCTTTCAAAGGAATCTAAAAATGATATTGGCCTGTTTGTGTTTGTGTGTGTTGCGGGCATGCACAATAAGATATTGTGCAATTGAGGTGTTTGTTATTAACTTGCCAAGTCTTAAAAGAATCTGAAAAAGATATTGTCTCATTTGTGTTTGCGTGCATTGTAGGTATGCATAGCAAGATATTGTAAAATTGAGGCTTCATTATTGACTTAGACATGATTGTTATTGACATGCCAAGTCTTTAAAAGAATCTAGAAAAGATATTGGCCTATTTGTGTTTGTGTGCATTGTGGATATGCACAAAAAGATATTGTGCAATTGAGGAATTTATTATTGACTTAGATGTGATTGTTATTGACATACCAAGTATTTAAAAGAATCAGAAAAAAATATTGTCCTATTTGTGTTTGCATGCGTTGTGGGGCATGCACAACAAGATATTGTGCAATTGAAGCCTTTGTTATTGACTTAGATGTGATTGTTATTGACTTGTCAAGTCTTTAAAAGAATCTAAAAAAGATATTGGTTCGTTTGTGTTTGTGTGCATTGTTGTCATGCACAACAAGATATTGTGCAATTGAGGCATTTGTTATTGACTTAAATATGATTGTTATTGACTTAATGTGATTGTTATTGACTTGCCAAATCTTTCAAAAGAATCTAACAATGATATTGGCCTATTTGTGTTTGCGTGTGTTGTGGGCATGCACAACAAGATATTGTGCAATTGAGGTGTTTGTTATTAACTTACCTAGTCTTATAAGAATCTAAAAAAGATATTGTCTCATTTGTGTTTGCGTGCATTATAGGTATGCATAGCAAGATACTGTGAAATTGAGGCATTTATTATTGACTTAGACATGATTGTTATTTACATGCCAAGTCTTTAAAATAATCTAGAAAAGATATTGGTCTATTTGTGTTTGTGTGCATTGTGGATATGCACAAAAAGATATTGTGCAATTGAGGCATTTATTGTTGACTTAGATGTGATTGTTATTGACATACCAAGTCTTTAAAAGAATCTAAAAAAGATATTGGCCTATTTGTGTTTGCGTGCGTTGCGGGCAAGCATAGTAAGATATTGTGCAATTGAGGCATTTGTTAATGACTTAGATGTGATTGTTATTGACTTACCAAGACTTTAAAAGAATATAAAAAGGACACTGGTATGTTTGTGTTTGCATATGTCGTGGGTATGCACAACAAGATATTGTGAAATTGTGGAGTTTGTTATTGACTTAGATGTGATTGTTATTGACTTGCCAAGTCTTAAAAAAAAATAAAAAAAGAAATTGGTTCATTTGTGTTTGTGTGCATTGCAAGTATGCATAACAAGATATTGTGAAATTTAGGCATTTGTTATTGACTTAGATTTGATTGTTATTGACTTGCCGAGTATTTAAAAGTATCTAGAAAGGATATTGTCCTATTTGTGTTTGCATGCATTGTGGGCATGCACACAAAGATATTGTGCAATTGAGGCTTTTGTTATTGACTTAAATGTGATTGTCATTGACTTGCCAAGTTTTTTTAAAGAATCTAAAAAAGATATTGGTTTGTTTGTGTTTGCGTGCGTTGCGGGCATGCACAACAAGATATTGTGCAATTGAGGTGTTTGTTATTGACTTAGATGTAATTGTTATTGACTTGCCAACTATTTTAAAGAATCTAAAAAAGATATTTGCCCATTTGTGTTCGCATGGTTATGGGCATGCGCAATAAGATATTGTGCAATTGAGGCGTTTGTTATTGATTTAGATGTGATTGTTATTAGCTTGTCATGTCTTTAAAAGAATCTAAAACAGATATTTGCCCATTTGTGTTTGCATGGTTGTGGGCATGCACAATAAGATATTAAATGAGTTATATATTTTATTACCCATGATCCAAATAAGTTAATCCAAACATAGTCCATATAAGTAATTGGGTCAAGGGGCCAAACTCAAATATAACCTATATAAAACTAAGTTAACTAATGCGATCCGAATAACCCATTTATTATATGATCATCTATATAAGTAGTTGGGTCAAGGGGCCTAACTTAGACATGCGCCACATAAAACCAAATCAACCCAACACAACTGAATAACTCATTTAGTGAACGGGTTATATATGTGTAGTGAACTCTTTATTAAATAAGTCACTATAAACTCAACTCTACGTTCATGGAACGGTCTAAGGAGAGAGAGAGATAGAGAGACTAGTGCTTATTAATTAGACTAGTGCTTATTAATTATTTTATATTGTATGTTTGTTTGAAAATTTATATTAAACTTTTGAACTTTCAAATTATGGAATAAAATATTATTTGACGTATTATTACTATCTTTTACCTACTATTAGCTGAATGATTGTTTATTTATAGATATGAATGCTAATAATTGTGAGAATGAAATTATACAATAGAAATGTTTGATGTGAATGCCATTGACTAAGTCTTTAACGAAAAAAATTCTAAAAAA
>CM050441.1:30720258-30752469 GCA_027562315.1 Costus pulverulentus | reverse complement strand
GTCTCATTAAGCATTACTAGTATATAACAAAACTCTTCAATAGCTATTATATGTCTAAACATAATATCATTCTTCCACTCTCGATATCAAGATGCATACTTTTTTTTTTTAAAAAAAAAACTTTATTCTTTGTTAACCTGCAATTACAATAGAACCATAATAACAAATATAGAAATATTTATAACAAACATAATTGACATATATAACACAATCATGATAGTCCACCATTATGGTATTACATCTACTAACACTAACATTGCATCCCACACTAAACTAGCCTCATTGCTTTTTGAACTTTATGTAATTTCTAGTTAGCTTTTAATTGATCATATTTATTTTTAATTGTTATTTATTATAATTTAATATTCTAAATTGTTAAAAATTATCTTGTTGGGTCCACTAATCCCCTAGCTCCTCTCCCCCTAGTCAACCATTGGAGCTCCGCTCTCTCTCTTCTTTCATCCCTTTCTTACTTAGTCTGCCGCATGAGCTCTTTTTTCTCTCTATTTTTCCCCTTTTCTATTTCCATTCAAATTGGATGTAATTGAAATTGAGAAAACTATCATATTTTTTTTATTTATTTACATTACATATTTTTTCAATCCACAAGATAAAGATATAATATATATGTTTTATAGTTTGACATGTCTCATTATTTAGGATTTTTTTATATTTTACTCTATAAAGACTAGAGTAGCAATGCAATAGGAATTACATATGATATGGCAAATTATGTATGAATATATTTTTTTTCTTATTTTTTCTATTTCTTTTTATTGTTTGTTTTCATCAACAAGAAATAATTTTTTTTAGAATTTTGTCGTTAAAGATTAGTCAATGGCAATCACATCAAACATGTCGTTAAAGATCTAACATGTAGGTGGTCTCTCAACCTACCCGGCGCATCTAAGGTCCTAGCACTCGCACCAGGGGAGTGTTGGCTCAAGTGCTCCCTTTCAGGAGTTGTAGGCAAAGCACATGATAAGGATTAGACAAATCTTTAACCCAAATTGATCCAATGCACAGATGACCTCTCAGCCTATCCAGGGCGTCTAAGGCCCTAGCACTTGCACCATGGGAGTGTAGGCTCAAGTGCTCCCTTTCAGGAGACATAGGCAATGTGTACAATAAAGATTAAGCAAGGATTCAATACTCTTAGAGCATGATTATTCCGAACATAAGATTATCAAAGGGGCTCCCCAGATCTTGATTAAAGTTTTAAGCTACAACATCCATAACAGAGATACAAGCAAAGATCAACATAAGTTCATACATTCTCAAGTACATGCAGGAGGTATCTTGAAGGATGAAATCATGAACTACTTTCGCACAAATCATACACAATGCATGATAAAATTGGTGATAAGTTAGGGATCCTTCTTTACATGTTTTCTCCTTGAGGTGCTTACGCAGATTAAGTCTTCAATCATCTCTTTTGCGCAGCCCTTGGTCCAGGCAATCGCCCTCTCCATAATCTCCTCCTCTTGTTCCTCCCTAATTCTCCCGCTGATGCTCTAGTCTCCTCCTCTCCAAGACTATATCTCCTCCTTGTGGACTGCAGGTCTCTCCCTTGTCCCCTGTGAAACTCCTCTTTACCCTAAGGAAATTAGCCGCCGCCCCTTTCCCAGAACCTGCAGAAAATCCATTTTTCTTCCTCTTCTTGTAACTTCCCCATCATGAAAGCTTTTCCCTCAAAAAGACCTCCCTAGGGCTTCTTATTGAAGGGGGAGAAGTTACCAAGTTACCCTCATACTTACCCTTTGGTTAGGTTAAGAAAACCATACTTGAAATCTTAGTTTTGAAATAGGTGGGTCCACGATCACGGGCGCGATTCTGGGCGTGACTCGCTCAAGATTGCCCTCCAGGTGTGATGTCTCGTATTCATATAGTCCTTTTAACTAATACTTCACAGTAAATCGAGACATATTTTGATGCTTCTACAGCTCTTCTTAGCTTATTTCACTAATTTTCTTCAGAAGCTTTGCTACTTGTCATATTTGTTAAATGCAGGACAAATCACTCGTTTCTAGAGCTATACGGACGCACAATCGCATATCCGAGTGAATCCGAACTCATGACAAGATAAATAACTTCAGACGACAGCCCAAGGAGACACACGCTAGCTCAAGAAGACACACGCCAGCTAAAAGGAGTACACGCCATTTTCATTCATGGCCAAGCATAAGTGAGCCACATTCATGAATGTAGCTTTATTAAAGAGATTCATGAATAACGTTTTATTGAAGAGTCTTCATGAATGGCGCCTCCTCTAAAAGACACCATGAAGAGGTACCTCCTTGAAAAGCCACCTTGAAGAGTCACCTCCTTGAAGAGACTTCATGAAAAGGCGCCTCCTTCAAGAGACACCATGAAGAGGCACCTTGGAGACTATAAGAAGAAGAGTTCTCTCTCTAGAAGAAGTGTGGGTGGACGGTGAGAAGAAGATTGCGCTTAAGTGCTCAATGCTTGGTTCCAAGGCAAGAAGTGCACCATTCGAAGAAGAGGAGGCGACATCAAAAAAGAAGAGAAGGAGTTTGTCTTAATTTCTTTTCCCTTCTTGATTTGTTCGGTTTCCTTTACATCCTGCATTGTAATCTTGCTCTTGTCATAATCATGTGTGTAGTAGATTAAAACCTCTATCAGGATTCGGGCGTAGCCCGTCTTTTGAATTATTAGTATCTATGTTAAGAATCGCTTTGTGAGAAATCTTTCGAAATCATTTGATCTTGTTTATCTCAATTGTGATTATCGTTTCTTGGCCAAAACGATTCTCACCTTAGTCGTTTGTGGTAATAATTGAGAGGTGAATTACAATCGACGCATTCTCCTCGATCAATCTTGTGTGCTCTATTGCGAGAGTCGTAGAGCACACTTGGGGAATCTTGGTGTCCTGTTTCACACGATCTACCGCTGCTTAGTCCACCGCGAGAGTAGGAGACTAACTAAGTGGATTGTGGAGTTGTCCACCGCGAGAGTAGGAGACGAACTCAGTTATTGTGTCGCGCACCCGAGAGACGGCTCAAGAGGATACTTCCTTGGTTTTCTAAGATTACCAAAGCAAAACATTTCAAAACACTTATAAGTTCAATGACGTGGTGAAACCCGGCATCCCGATATCTCTTTCATCGTTCCAACTTTCATTTTACTACGCTTTCTTAAGTTTGATTAGCTGCAACAAACCGACAACTTTAATCACTTAGCTAACAAGAATCAGAAGATTCAGTACTTGACGATCCGTCCCTGTGGAAATGATATCTTACGTACTACATCGGTAAGCCGTGCGCTTGCGGATTGTGTGCTACAAGGTGCAGAGGCAAATTATGGTCAAGATCCTGATCATGACCCGGTCGTGATTCTTATCGAGGGCTTTAATAAATATGAAAATCTTCAGTTAGGCTCTCCTTGATGCAAGAAGAGCTCCTTTACTCTTGAATTCCCAAAATCTACCTGCCAAATGATCATTTTGTCATGAAAAGACGAAAAAACCAATAGAGGTGTAGATTCCATAGTTGTATCAAAAATTTGGCAATTATAGGACATAAACCACGGAATGGAGATAATTTTGTTAGTAAAATCATTCATAAAATGATATATATATATATGTGTTAACACTCCTCTTTGCACAAGACTCTCTTCTTCTTCCACCCTTCTTAAATTAGATAGCCTCTATTTTGTTAGAAAGAGAATTTGGGATATAAACTCCCCTCTTGACCCTAATTGTTATTGGACATTTAACTCTAAATTTAAACTCACCCACATATGTGTTGGCTTTAGATGATTGCATGAATGTAAGCTCATAGGGCCCTACTTCGTGACATCAACTGTTGGACCGGTGAAGAACCGGAAGATGACCCCTTCTATTCTCAAGGGGACCAATGTGAGTTTTATTTTACAAGTAATTTACTTTTTGCTAATAGATCAATTTTGGTTTTCTTTACTATTAAAAATACAAAAATATTTTCCAACTCCGTTAGTTTTAAATTTAATTTTTTTATAAAAATATAAAACTCTATTTTACAAAGGCATTCTTTGAATGCACCCTTTACTTGTGATTTCCCCTTGCATCAGGAGCGATCAGAGCTTATGCGGTTGAGAAAAATCCCTAGGGTTTCTGGCAAGAGGTCAGCGAGGATGAGGTAAATCGCATGAGAGGTGAGAAGCAAAAGAGTGAGAGAGCACAAGCCTAGAGAGAGAGTGTGTGTGTGTGTGCATGAGTTAATGCAATTCTAAAAACTAACCAAGGTTGACTATACTATCGCGTAACAGGGCGTTAATAAGGCTAGTTGTACTTTAGGATTCATGAATTTAAGCGTGCTTCAAGCTTGTATTTTAAAATCCTTGGAGACCATACCGAAACTCAACAATTAGAAGACAAATTTGAACTAATGATGACAATAGAGTCATTGTCCATCATTTATGTTTGAGGACCAATTTGAACCAATGATAATAACCAAAGAGTCATTGTCCACCAACTAGACTATTACATTGCCAATAATAATAATAATAAAGACAAGATGTACGACCTCAACTCAACCCATATTTTTTATTCTCCATGTATTCAAGACTTCAAACCCATGCAAGTCCTCAAGTTGTAGCTCAATAGAGCACCTACACCTATCATATAGCTAGAATTTTATCTAACTAAACTAGCTTCATTTAAACTTATCCAAAATTAATCTTATTACAAACTAGTTGACTTACTAGTGCATATAAATACTACCCTAAATCTAGATATGAAAGCCTAATCCTAAATCCTGAAGTCATGTAGGCCCTTAGCACTTTGTCAAGTACTAGATCAAGTCATAGAAAAGAGGATTGAATTCTGTGTGCCCTACAACTTAACCAAGGATAAATGAATAACCCCAAATGGTTAGGTTGGTCAAAGAGCTGTTGAGGATGAGAACTTGTTGCTGGCGCAATTTTTATGATACTCTTTATTTTTTTATGACAACAAGTAGTGTATATATTTGGTGAAGGAAAATTTTAGATGTATTATTCAATCATCTTTAAAATCTTCTGTTTGTTTAAAAGCATGGTGCAAAGCTGTCTGTATAGTGCACTGAATCGCCTATCCGTAGAATATGATTGACTTGCTCATTCACAAGATTAAGTTAAGCCTATTGCATAAATCATTGAGTAAGTCAACACGCCACAATGTACACCTCTTTAGTCCACATACACTATTAGAATCACAATTAATTTAAAAGCCACTATAATTAGAGTTAACATACTAGATATTATCATCGGAGTACTAATAATTATAGTCAATTATAGAGCTTCAAACCACTATAATATTATTATCGACCATTCCATATGCAAAAAATATTTTTATTATATTAATTATATTTATTATAATATAAATAATTATAATATTCTTATTATATTATAAAATATTATAATTTAGGTTTATTGATGAATATAAGTATATTACTATACAAATATTTAGTATAATAGTTGGAGGACGTTAATTGTTGAGAACAAGATTTTGATGTCAAGTCCTACCTTCATTACTGGGTTATCTACATCAAAACAAAATATTTAGTATAAGATAAATTTATTAATAAATATATATATTATATTTTATCTATTTAAATAACTATATATTAATTAATTATATTATTTTTGATATTAATATATAAATAAATATAATATTATAATTTATAATAATACTAATTTAGTATATTTTAGAAATATAGCATATATTTCACTTAGCAATTAATCTTACCTTAAATATTTATATTTTCTAATAGGTTTACAACCAAAAGGAAAATTATCTACTAATTTTTATGATTCGTTATAAGACATTTTTTTCTTCCACTATGTGGAAAGAAGAATAAGATGATTTTAGTGAAGTTATAGGATTTACTATATGCCCTATGCCAAAGTCATATTCTTTAAAACTTACAACATACCATTAGATAACCTACCTACTAAAAACAAAACCTAAAAATATACAAAGAAGAAGACAAATATCAAGTCAAAATATTTTGAGCAAAGGAGATAGTCGATAATAGCCTTAAAGTGATGCCATGTCATGGACAATTCATAAAGCTCCTCTAGCTTATGACTCATAGGGGCCACCTCCTCATGCCAATGATTATAATTCTTCTATTACAAGCTAGGATGATGTCATATGGCAAAGAAGTATAAAGTCAATGCTTAAGCATTATAAGGCTATTGTCAATACGCTTTGAGTAAGAATATAATTCTAAACTGAAGGGTGTTTACCCTATAAGGCATTCAACTAAGAGATTAGCTCATTATGTTAATGCCCCTATATTGTGAAAGATACTCCAAGGTCTTCAATGAGAACATAGTGAATTGAAGACCATGAGACTAGCCTACCTCCAATTAGCAACTTGGTCGGCGTAGAGGGTGAATCCCATCAACCTCAATGGGTAATGATGGTGTCATCTTAAGGGGCGTGACACGCTTCAAATATATACCTCGTTCCCTCAAGTTTTCATGTTTGAATCTCGTAAATAGTGGTTGTAGGATTTTACAGCTAACTGAGATCTTGCCATCATATTTCTCTGAGGCGATTCTCTCATATACACCTTTGTCTAAGTCATTTGTGAATTATGTACCTTATGTATAGGGCGCTTGTAGTTTGATAGGTTCATACGCATATTCTCACTAGCACCCCTGAAGGTGTTTGAGTGTCGTCCCCTTATGATTGTGTGCAAAGTCATACTAGTGCCTTAATATTCGGATGTGTATTGTGAGGAGTTCAAGCTAGGGTGTACCATGTAAGCATCAAGTGTTGGGTAAGTCATTTACACTTAGACACAGGTATACAGGTGTGTGATATTGTGAGTGCATCTGTAGGGGTAGTGGTTACACTGAACCTTTTGTTCATAGAAGGTGAGGTTCTATTAAGTGTCCTAGTAGCTTCTACATCATGATCTCAATACGATGTACTATTCTCTAGCGTAGGGCTAAGAACTTCAAAAAAAGTTTCTATTGGTTGTGATGTAAGTATTCAGGTGATTATTTTTCTACTATTGTGTATAAGAACTATCGTGATAATGTGTGGATATTGTGGGTTAGAAGTTGAGTATTGTATGGTATGTTGCATGTCAAGTTCTCTAATATCTACAATAAAATTATTAGAGATTTATATCGATAACAACTTCTCTTATGTACATAAATGCTATATTGTAATTACCATGAAAAAAAAAATATAAAAGTTGAGTATTGTAAATAGGAGTTACAGCAACGCTACTTTCATTTAACACAATAAGTTAAACTAATCTGGTTTAATTTAAAAGACACTATAATAGGGAATAAAACTATTGTAACATTCTCTACAAATTATACTATAATATGAAATTAAACAATTTTGGTACCTTGAGTAGGATAGTAAAACCATATTTTTAAGATGAAACGGATGTCTAATGAAAAAAATTTAATAACAACAGACAAATAAAAATTTAATAACAATAAACATAGTGGAAAATTATCTAAAGCCTTTATTCCTCCCCAAAATGATATGTGAGATAAGTCAAAAAAAAAAGAATATGAATTTTACTTTAAAAAACCATCATAAATAAAAAATTAATAACAATAAATGTAGCGAAGAAAATGCCAAGAAACTATTTTTCTGATTTTTTTTTTCACAAATAGGATTGTTTCAAAAGTTATGTTAGTTCTAGTTATCTTAGATCTTCACTTTAGTTCAATTGCTTGTGCTTAATTATAGCGCTAGATTATTTTTGTATATTCATTGGTTCCTACTAACTTTTACATGTGTATCAAAACAAAAATACTTTTTATAGAAATATTTGAAAAAACACATTACTAAATTGTTGTGTAAGTAAGCCAACACATAATCAAAGAAAAATAAAGTTTTGAAAGAAAATCCATCCAACAACATAATTTGTATATTAGGAATTTCTCTTTACTTACGGGAAATGGGGGAAAGTTAGAAGGAAAGGAGATAAAGCTTATTTACTTGGGTGGATGGATATCTTAGTGATGCAGGTGGGAAGCATGAGTTATTCTACTGATTTAAAATTAATTATTTTTTAGAATAAAGATCAAAATTTAGATAGCAACCAGAAATACATTGCAATAGAGAATAATCATTTATGAAAAGTAGATATGCCATGAAGGAGGATCCAATGATCCACAATGGGAACTAACTAAACTAAATAGTAGAACGAAACTAGTTCTTTTCAATTGTATCAAAATTAGAGAGTCAAGATGTGTCAGGAATGTAGATCATTTGCAACAAGATAGCTAATTAGATCAGTAAATGAAACTAGTACAGAAATTTATCAGAATTCAATAGTTGCAATGTCTCATGGGATGTTCTGCTGACACTTCAGTGGAACCAACTAATCTGAGAGATAGAAGAAAATTGTTTCGCCTAGTCGTGTTGAAGATCTGGGGTTACAGTCTATCAAAGCACATTAAATTCCTGCAATAAAAAGATTAATCAGATTAGTAATCAAAACTATTACAGGAGTTATTCAGTCATTAAAAGATACTATGTCTCGCAGGATGATCCATTGACTTTTGAACTTAATCAAGTTATCCGGATGGTAGATCAAGATAAGTGCTTCTTCTTCATGCCAAAGTTGAAGATTTTTTTTGCACTGAATTCTTAAAGTATCTGCGAAAATAAGCTTAATCAGATTAGTATTAATAGAAAAAGCAGACAACTTGAAAACACTGGGAAATATGGAAATAGGGGAAGTTGCGCAGGTGGAGCAGGGGTTGTTGTTGTTCGTCAGGTGGTGCACAAACGCCAAACCTGCTACAACTAAAGGTCCTTGTGTCACCATGTCGTTGAAGTTTACCTCTAATACCGGTTTGTCATGCCCTAATTTAATTCTCTCTCCACGTCAGCCACTTCCCCTTGGATTGAGCGCCAAAATCAAAATTCCACCCTCGAATTTGATTTGACTCGAATTGCCGCTGTTGACTCGACCTCGCCTCATGCGCCTCCATTCGAACGCCTCATCTTTGTCGAGCTTGAATGAACACCACCGCGTTCATTGCCGAACCATAAGAGGAATGGACGTGGAGTTTTGGCATGCGGCAGGGGAGGAGCTCGCACCTCGCCCTCAGCCCTCATCACCGGAAGCCTCGCCGGATCATCATCGACGATGGTGAAGCCAAAGAATAAGAACTCGCCGGAGATATTAGGGGAAACTCGCCTTTATTCATGTCTCCTATACTCCCCTTCATCCTCTTGTTGAACATTTTAAAGGGAAAGGGCGGCTTCTGTTCTAGTAAAGGTGACGTCTACGAATCACGCCTTTGTGCGTGATTCGCTCACCGTTGGATTCAATTGCTCACCTCAAGCTCTGCATCCTCTACCCGATTCTTTTACCTGAAGCCACTGAAGAACTAGCCTATGCTGTTGCTCGCATGGATGTTGTTTGCGAACATCGGCGCTTGAAGATCCCTCCGAAGAAGTTGCTCCGCCTCATGTCTGCTGACTCCGCACCGAATGCTTCCGCTGATGAGAACGGAGACACCACAACACAAGCTTCCAATTTGGGCGCTAACCCAATTTTGACCCGTGATTGGGCTCCGTCTCCCGTATCCGCAGTGTGGGTTTGGGCCGCCACCTAGCCTAGCTTCATTTGGCCCAGTCCAGTTGCATCTGGGTATGACAATAAGGACGTTAATTGTTGAGAACAAGATTTTGATGTCAAGTCCTACCTTCATTACTTGGTTATCTATATCAAAACAAAATTTTTAGTATAACATAAATTTATTAATAAATATATATTTTATATTTTATATATTTAAAAAACCATATATTAACTAATTATATTATTTTTGATATTAATATATAAATAAATATTATATTATAATTTATAATAATACAGATTTAATATATATTAGAAATATAACATATATTTCATTTAGCAAAACCTTACCTTAAATATTTATAATTTCTAATAGGTTTACAACCAAAAGAAAAATCAACTAGTAATTTTCTTGACTCATTATAAGACGTTTTTTTCTTCCAATATATGTTTCCACATGTGTAGAGAAGAATAATATTATTTTAGTGAAGTGATAGGATTTACTATATGCGCAATGCCAAAGTCAGAAAAACTTTCCTACGATTCGAGAAAAGAATCTTAAAGCGCGTCTGATTCGCACGAATCTCAATGCCTCCCCGCTCCTGTTAACGTCCCGTTACCCGGCGCTACAGCTAACCAGGGTTACTTTTCCAAATACATTAAACCCCGCCCGCACGTTCTATCTCTCTCCCACGCCACTGTCGACACTGAACTTGCAACAAAATTTCCCAAAATTTCCCGCCGACGCCGATAACCCTAGCCAACCTCTCGCCCAACCCTGAACCTGTGAAAAAATTTCCCAAAATTTTCCGCCGACGCCGAGAACCCTAGCCGACCTCTCGCCCGATGCTTGAACCCTAGCCTACCTCTTGCCCGACGCCATGAACCCTAGCCTTCTCCCTTGTGCGTAGATACCACGACGGCACACTTCCCTGGATCGCACCTTCTCCATCCCGGCGAAATCCTTGTTCTTGTCTGAACCCCTAACCCAAGCTAGAATCTGCCCTCGATCCTCTCCTTCTCCCTCTTTAGGGTTTCGTTGTCGTCTCCTCCAGCCAATCGTAACCCTAAACTGCTCCGTCCGTCCTGTCGATTCAGGTGAGATGTAATATATATTTAATATTTCTGTACATTTGGTATTTACTGCTTAATGGTTTTAGATATTAATGATTGATGCATTTTATGCTCTAACGAGGTCCTACACAAGTAAATAGCAGTAAGCTGAGAAGCACAAGGTCACTCAGGCAGTTAGGCTTAGTTCATAACATCCTCTGCAAATTTCTTGGTAAGTAAAGTCATTTACTTTTATCGTGGATGCAAATTCAAATTATTGTGGATTTAAAATAAACTATCATGGATACACACTATTAACCTTGGTATGCCCATCGTGGACACCAGCAATGTAACCCTAATTCTGATGAATTTAAGGTTCATCCTTGGTATCCACATCGTGGACAGATGTCCATCATCGTGGACACCAGCAATGTAATCCTAATTCTGATGAATTTAGGGTTCATCCTTGGTATCCACATCGTGGACACCAGCAATGTAACCCTAATTCTGATGAATTTAGGGTTCATCCTTGGTATCCACATCATGGACACCAGTAATGTAATCCTAATTCTGATGAATTTAGGGTTCATCCTTGGTATCCACATCATGGACACGGTGTCCATCATCGTGGACACCAGCAATATAACCCTGATTCTGATGAATTTAGGGTTCATCCTTGGTATCAACATCGTGGACACAGTGTCCATCATCGTGGACACCAGCAATGTAATCCTAATTCTGATGAATTTAGGGTTCATCCTTGGTATCCACATCGTGGACAAATGTCCATCATCATGGACACCAGCAATGTAACCCTAATTCTGATGAATTTAGGGTTCATCCTTGGTATCCACATCGTGGACACCAGCAATGTAATCCTAATTCTGATGAATTTAGGGTTCATCCTTGGTATCCACATCGTGGACACGGTATCCATCATCGTGGACACGGTGTCCATCATCGTGGACACGATGTCCATCATCGTGGACACCAACACGTATTGCAGTTTGTCTATGTAATAACTTTATCTATTTATTAACTTTATATGTAACATGTTTGTAGTTTTGATAAATTCATCTGTGACATTGTTAGGTGAATAAGTCGTAAGCACGTATTGCTGAACAGATTGCTAAGAATAATAATATGAAAGAGGCTGCAAAATTACAGAGTGCAGAGTTTGCTGCAAAGCTGACCATGAAACACAAATAAACCAACTACTTGAAGAAATCAGTAGTTTGAAAGAGGCTGCAGTAATGCAGCATGAAGAATTGAATAAAAGAATTATTGAATTAGTGGAAGAGAACAATAAGTTTAAATCATAGGGGAAATATGTTGAGGGGCAGAAGGAGGAGGATGATGAATCAGTGAATTGGGAAGAGGATTCATCCAGCTGGGGTGATGTTCCTACTACATCAGGGCCATATATTTCTGCCGCTAGCCAAGTGCAAGGCACGAGCCCAATAAAGGGGAAGAGATCCAGGAAACTTTCATGGGCACTATCAAGCCCATATATACAAGAAAAGAAAAAGGCCAAAGTAGTTACGCCAGTGGTCGTGGACGAGAATGCACCTAATCCTATGTACGAAGATAAGGTAACTCTCAAGATTAACCACATTTTAATTTATTATTTTAGGTGGTTAGTTATGTTCACACATGAGTTTTGTGTCTTCAGTACAAACATAGGAAAGATTATGCTGGACACGACCTATTAACACCGGCAATGAAAGAAGATATTGAAACCTACTTGTCATGAGATTTACAGCTTTTCAATGAATCATATCCATGGAAAATACAGAAAGCATCAATTTGCCAGGTGTTGTTCAATGAACTAGTGAGCGATGCGGTAGGTATCATTTCAGTCTTGCTGCATTTTGTAAGTATCAGATCATGGATGGCTAATTCCTGTCTATGTAGGTTATTGATGCATATGCATCCCTCCTGGTTATGCAGTCCACTACATACAAAATGAAAAGAAAGCAAAAGATTCGTGGTTTTGGCTATATTTCCCCATTGTGCTGCTATTATAAGGCAAGGAAAATGCACGCCGCAGCTGCAGGCGAACTGGAGCATTTGCTAGGAAGCCGGATGAGATTCATCAAGAGATTATTCTGCCCCGTAATAAACAACGATCACTGGTTCCTCATGTATTTTGATTTCACACAGAAAAAGATGTGCGTGTTCAATTCATTAGGCACCACCCATTCTGACAAACAATTAATTAGTAAATATGTACGTATCAATTTTGGTTTTGTACTTGGTGTTAATACATTGATGCTCATCCTCTATAATTTTGTTTCCTTTTGCAATCACTCTATATAGGGGATCATTATGCCTCTGAGACACATGGAAAGCTGGACATGCGGCGTTTTGCAGTAGAGTGGCAGCAAGACTGCCCGATCTAGGATCCATCCCACCCTGATTGTGCACTATTTGTATTAAAGTGTATAGAATGTTTAATATATGATCGTCCCTTTGATTATTCCCAGTCTGAAATGGCAAACATTAGGGCTATAATTAGCCTTGAACTTTTTAAGGGGGTTTTAAAGTCTGACTGGGTATAGATCTATGACATTATTGTATGGACAAATTGCATAATAAGTTGTACAATTTGATTCTGATATCAATGGTCAATGTTCAATGAGCTACTAGTTTGATTGTACACTTTAATCAAGGTTTATCTACTATATTATTGTCAGATCCATGATATTACAGCCTGATCCACGATGTTACAGCCTAATCCACGATGTTTAGGGAATAATCCACGATGTTACAGCCCATGTCCACGGTGCCAAGGGAATAATCCATGATGTTACAGCCCATGTCCACGATGTCAAGTCCCTGATCCACGATGTTACAGCCCATGTCCACGATGCCAAGTCCTTGATCCACGATGTTACAACCAATGTCCACGATGTTACAACCTAATCCACGATGTTACAGCCTAATCCACGATGTTACAGCCTAATCCACAATATTACAGCCTGATCCACGATGTTATAGCCTAATTCACGATGTTACAGCCTAATCCACATTGTTACAACCTAGTCCACGATTGTACAGGCCATCAATGAAACTACACCATCAATGAAAATCCATTGCTACAAAATATCCCTAAAATACACCATCAATGAAAATGCATTAAAATTAAAAATATCATAAATACAAATGAATATCACACAAATGAATATTCTTTTTATATACAACTTTTCATTGCAATTACCCTCATGGACAGTTGGGACAAATATACATTACAAATTATTCAGTCATATATACATCTAACTTATCCATTCAAATTGTCCTCCTGATCCTGGACGTGTGAATCTGCATCTGAACACTGCATCATACAAAGAAATTAGTATTTGGTATCCA
The DNA here is from genome assembly GCA_027562315.1 of Costus pulverulentus. NCBI lineage: Eukaryota > Viridiplantae > Streptophyta > Magnoliopsida > Zingiberales > Costaceae > Costus > Costus pulverulentus. Next base: position 30,738,502 of record CM050441.1, on the reverse strand, counting down.
AGTTATTACAATATAATACCAAGATAAGTAAACACTAACATAAAAAGATGTAGTAGTGTCCATAATCATAGCAGTGTATGACATAGCAGGGTGGGAGCCAGAGGCTGGCTGCGAAGGGATCCTGAACATTACTTGAGAGTCATACAAGCAAAATTCTACAAAGATAAGTGAAAATAGCCAATAAGAGTGTAAACCCTAAAAACATACAAACTATTAGATTTCACCTATGTTGGCATGGACACAGACTCAACAAAAGCAGTATTAGGAGTTGGATGTTTCCTTTTCAGTCTTCTTTCTAGCACACTCTTCTTTCTCTTCTCTTTTGGCCCTTTATTAGACATAGGATTTTTTATAGTAATATTTTGTGTGGGGGATATATGGTTGCTATCATCTTTGTCCTCTTCAACTATCTCTTCATTCCGCAATATCTCATCAACTTCTAACGTCAGTCCATCCAACACCTATTCTATCTTTTCAAGTCCTTTTTCTAGATAATAAACTCCTATTTGCAATGCTGGAAGCCTTCTGACAGATATGAGTGTATATGGAGATCAAGTTTTCCTGTCCATATACAACTAAATTGGAATGACAAATAGTTGAACCATATCCGTCTCATGCATATTTGTTCCACCTCTTCAATAAATACTCATCCGGAATATGCATCATATTGTGAGCTGCAAACACTTTCAAGGAATGCATACATAGGATTCCACCTCTTCAATAAATAGTTACAGGCTGCTTCCCAGACATTGCTTGTAAAAATGTTGAGAATAACCAAGTAAATGATTCTGTTGACTCATCATACAATAGGGTAGCCCCAAAAATAATAGTCTGGTTGTGGTGATTCACCCTAACAATAGGATTAAAGGGCATGGCATACTCGTTGGTTTGGAATGTGGCATCAAAACAAATAACATCCCCAAAATAGGCATAGTCTGTAATAGCTTTACCATCTGCTCAAAAGAAATTTGTTATTTCTCCAGTTTCTTGTACTTCTATCGCATAGAAAAAGGATGAATCAACAGAACTTTTGTCCTGCAGGAACTTTATAATACCTCGAGCATCTTTACAATATAATAATTTTCTTCTATGTTTCTGAATATAGTTAACGCTATCTTCTCTTATGAAACCTACTCCATTATTGCTTATCCCTGACCAAAAAAAATCATAGATATTATGTGCTTTCATCCCAGCATCTGTCATTGTGTCAATTAGAGCTCGTTGAAATGGTAAAATTTCCTTGTGAGATCGCAGCATGTGGACCTTATTTGGATTTGTCATTGGATGATTATGGTTTAACTCAACTCTACTTAATTTCCAAACTTGGTGTAGGTCAATCTTAAACTCCACCCGGGCCATGCAGTTTGTTCTTGTATCCGCTTGTGGTTTTTTTGTGATATGTCCTTTATGAACATTTTTTACCCCTTGCTTACTACAGGTATACCTTTTCATTTTCAAACTACCATCTTTTCTCCTATCAATCTGAAACTTCTTTATACTAAAACCTACCCTTTTACCATAGTCATTATAAAATTTGTAGGTGTCATCCTCACTACTAAAGGTCATACCAACCATGGGAATTGCAGATAAGCAGGAAGGTTGCACTTTATTAATATCTGATGCACTAAGGTCGTCTTCCTCTTGTACAGGTGAAAAATGATTAATTTCGCCCATGACCTCTTCCATATTAACATTTAGGGGATCATTCTCCAGTTCAAGTTCAAGCTCATGCTCAAGCTCTTCACTGAATGCCCTCTCAATATCTTCATTGCATGCTTGCTCGGTTTTTGTTTTATCCATGATGTCAAAAGTACTTGTCTATTTTCAATAACAGATTGGCAAATATAAGGAAATTTAAAGCCACGCGCAAATATGGACTATCTATATTCAGCCCTACTTTCATTAGAAATAGGGTTAAAGTGCCTGTGTCCACGATGATGGATAGGGTGTCCATGATGTGGATACCAAGGATGAACCCTAATTTCAGTAGAAACAGGGTTAAAGTGCTTGTATCCACGATGATGGACACATTGTCCACGATGTGGAAACCAAGGCTGAACCCTAATTTCATCAGAATTAGGGTTAAATTGCTGGTATCCACGATAATGGACACCGTGTCCACGATATGGAAACCATGACTGAACCCTAATTTCATCATACGTAGGGCCCTAAATTCCTGGTGTCCATGATGATGGACATGGGTGTCCACAATGTGGAAACCAAGGCTGAACCCTAATTTCATCAGAATTAGGGCTAAATTGCTGGTGTCTGATAGCCCGAAAGGGAACACTACAAGTCTGGCACGCGTGTACCTTGGACTAATCCCCGACAATGACGCTAAAAACTTGATAGGATTCCGCAAGTGCACGGAATTATCGAAGTAATAAAAATATCGATCCACGGAGACCTACGTGTTAAGTACCAAATAGTTGTATTCTCACTAGCTAAGCAATCGAGTATGATGTGAGTAAACAATAGGAAAGTGCTCAAAATAAGAGATAATCAAAGAGTGATACATGGGACTAGGGTTTTATTCACCTTAACTTCAATGATTAGATATATAAAAGGTTCGTCAATCAAATCTTGCTAAAATAAAGACCTAATTTACTTCATAAAAGGATTATCTCACTTTCGTGCAGATAACCACGCAGAGATAAATCCTCACTTTCGCGCAAGATTTATCCCAGGCTAAAGGTAAGTAAATCATCAATCAGAGAATTCAAAGATCACTTTCGTGCATCCGAATTCTAGGTTGATAATCTCTAGTGGAGTCTCAAGGATCACTTTCGTGCATCCGAGTCCCTACACTAGTTTTACTCATGGATCTCCAACGTTCCGACCTTGCTTTTGCACAAGATCTCCACGTTTGACAAATAGACTCAATCTATAGATTCATGTTATAATCATGACAATTAATTTACTAGAACAGATCAAATTAGATCTAACCTAAGGAAGGGATCCTAACATGCAATTCTAGGGTTCCAAGTTCTCAAGCAAATCACCTTTCAGTCTCATTGCGAAAACTCTAAAAACATAATTAGTAACATGGACTTATAGAGAGTCTAAGCACAATCCATCCCAAAAGTAAAATTATCATAGCAAAAATTATCATGACGAAAATAGAAGAGTTATCTAATCATTAAGAATCAAGGGGATTACACCCCATGTCCCAAAAGAGTGTTAAGCTTGCATGGAGGAAGGATTACAATAAGGCATAGTTTAGAACAATTAGAAATCAGAGAAGAAGAAGAAAACAACGTTACAACACAGGTGTAATGTATATTACACCCGTAATTTCATGATCAACAGCGCTGTCACCGCTGTTTCATCGATTTCTCCTCTGATTGGACTCTAAACGCTCTAAAACTTCTTTGGTATCTTTCTCTCCTCTAGGCGAAGCTTCTGCATGAAAATCAAGGCTTGAGGTGCCCTCTATGCCTCTCAGCGTGAGAACAAACTCTAGCCGCCTCTCTGGCAATTTCTCCCTCAATACTGGATAAATATTGCCGCTTCTAGTTCGTACGCCTTCTCCTCTTAAATACAAAACCGCAGCAACTTTCAAATCTAAATTTGGAGCTATGGATCAAAAGTTATGGCCTTCGCAAGTTTTGGAGCGGAAAACTCGCGTTCAGAATAGGTTTTACGGCATTGTAAACGTTCACGGCACTGCCGTAAAATCGGTCGAGTCTTCTGTGCTGATGTTTTCTCAGAATTACGGCATTGTAATCTGGTTTACGGCTGATGCCATAAAATCGGCTGAACTCTCTGTTCCGAAATGACTGGAAAATACGGCCCGTGAAATACCTTACGGCAGGTGCCGTAAAATCGGGTGAAGTTTCTATTCTGAAGCGCTCCGAAATATGGTACCGTAAGAATGTTTACGGCAGGTGCCATAAAATCATGAAATCTTACTGTTCAAAAATCTTCACAAATTACGGTAGTGTTCGGATTTTACGGTACCATGTGGAATTACGGTACCGTAAAATGGATTATGGCACGGCCGTAATTTTGAGACTTGCTCTGTTTCGCATGAAATTTCTTGGGTGATCTTCTCTTGATGATGGGAACTCTTCTATGTGTTTGATTTTGCTTGAAAACTCCTTGAAATAGTGCCTTTTTACTTGAAAATCATAAAAAACCAAAACAGAAGTAGACTTTGCAATATTCGATGAATTTAGCATGAAAACAAGTAAAAGATCCTCAATTTTAGCATGAAAAGATATCTAAAATGATGCAAAATATACTATATATTTTGGTGTCATTAAAATACATAAGGCTCAAACTTTGCTTGTCCTCAAGCAAAAATCAAAACTTGATTAAAAGAATAACCTTTTCATGCTCAATAAATTTCTAAAATACAACCTATCAATGAAAAATTCCACCAATTGATTTACAAAACTTCAAATAAACATATCATCCTTAGAACTCAACCCTCTAGATTCACAATTCAATCAAATAAAACTTTACAACTTGTATTATAAAAAAAATCTCGGTCTCATGATTTCACCTTTATTTCAATTTAAATCTATCATACATTCGTTTACAGGAATTAAGTCTCCAAGATCTTTTTCCACACATAATTTTTTTTTCTCTTTTGCGTCTTTTGTTATCTTTGCAAGGATGACATGTACCCACATAGATACATACTTTTATTTTTGACTTCAACTCTTTTCTTCGGTACCACTGTCAATTTTACACAGTGCCAAGTAGAGGAGTCTTATTATTATTTTCTCTCTTTTTTTTTATAGACTTCAACCCATCTCTTAGGTACCACTGTCAATTTTACACAGTGCCAAGTAGGGGAGTCTCTCACTATTTTTGTGAATCTTGGATTCTTCCTTCCCAACAAATAGTAAAATAGACTAGACATCAACTAGGTTAATCAATTGACATCAATTAAAAATTATACTCATATGCTCATTTTATTCAAAGGAGTAGTTTCACTTTTAGATCTTATTCCTCAAATAACACATCTACCCAAAGTTTCATGCATCAACCAATGTCAAATTTCAAAAATAGATATGTATTGAAGAAATAAATCTAACATGATAGGGTTTTTCTTTAATCACAAGTATAAATACTCACATTACCAAGGAAGACATTTTATCAATAGAAATTTTATCAATAATTCATGCCATCATATAGTAGAAAGTGGATCATATGCTTTCATCAATTTTAACAACAAATTTGAATAGTATCATCATCAAAACAATGAGTTCCATATATCCATAAAATTATTTTTCAAGAGAAAACCAATAAGTAGTATAAATATGATAAAGTCAAAGATGCATTATAAGAAATAGTCATTAATAAGAGAGTGCAAGTGATACTCACAAAACTATATAGATCATGCTCAATCATTGTCAGGCCAATGCAGCTGGGGCCAAAGATATGCCTTTTGAAAATTTCCTGCAAAATTTAAGGTACATAAGGCTCAGATCAAAAACAGTCTTAAAATAATAATGATAAAAAAATAATCTCAAGAGAGGATCAGAGATGTCGTCAGAGGTCTGAAGAGTGCTAGTGGAAAAAGCTGAGAAGCAGAGGTGGAATAGATGCAAGCTGAAAAGCTGCTAGCAATGATGTGCTCGTGCCGACAGTAAAGTGAGTAATTTCTAGTGGCCTGCTAGAGAATACAATCCTAGAGGTGAGATCGTCGGCCGGTGGGTGTGAGAAATAATGCTGCATAGATAAAAAAAAATCAGTCACTAATAAAGAGTCTACTGCATAAATAAATAAAATTAATAAAATAAGAGGCAGTAGAAGTAAGAATCTGCATATGGTATGATCCAGTGTCGACGGCTGGATACAGTGATGTCAGAGGCAGATGCAGTGGTGGCTAGAGGTGGAAGATAGTTGCTCTTGAAGATTTTCTGAATCGTGAAGAAGATTACGGCAGTGAGGTATTTTGCACAAAATTTTATTTCTCCTGCAAAACGAACAGAAAAATTAATTCTAAAAAAATTAAACTAAAATAAAAGAAACTAAACTAAGGTAGAATGTTTGGGTTGCCTCCCAAGAAGCGCTAATTTAGGTCATCAGCTTAACCAAAGATCAAATCATGGTGAAGTAGGTGAATCAGTTCCAAAATAAAGAGCTGCATTTCCTTTGTCCTAAAAGTTTAGCCACAAATCCAAATATCCAGAATTTCATCAAAATCCAAGTGGCTTTCTTAAACATGCAGAAATTAAAATTAAAATCTTCAACTTCACACAAAGGATATTCAATGATCTTCCTATGTTTGTCAGTAAGTAAAATCATAAGTCATTTCTTCAACTTTATCTTTTCAATTGCAATAAAAATAGGACGTCCATCAAAATAATCAAGCATTGGATCATCATAACAATAGTCTTTATGTCTCTCATTAGAATCCTCAATAAAGCACAATTTCTCAAATAGATCACAAGATTCAATAGTAGACATGGGTAAAATATCAACATGGTGAGATTCATCGAAGTTTGTAAAATTCATATGCTTTTCAATTTCATCATGCTCATCATCAAATAATTTGTCAATTTCAAAATTATCATCAAATTCAAAGTGAGATTTGTCAAAATCAATCCCCTCATGTCTCCCCACAAATAATTCATCATCAGCAGAGTCAAAATCAGAATTATATGAAAAATAAGATTTATCAATATTCTCAATAAAATCAAAGTTAACCACAAGAGATTTATCATTAATTTCAACAATATCACCAAAATCTAAGTGGGGCTCATCAATGTCTATAATTTTCAAACCTTCATCATGCTCATTAAATGTAACCATAAATAAATTTTCATCAAAATCAGAATTATCATCAAAAGAAGGGTTTTCAATTTCAATTTTCTCAACCTTTTCCTTAAATAAATTATCGAATAAATCAATTTCACAATCATAAAAATGAGATTCATGAATATCCACATAAGGCTCAATCTCAAAACAATCATAATCAGTGGGGGAATTTTCTAAATTAAGTTTTTCAGTATCAAACTCAAATAAGCAATCATGCCGTGCAATTTGGGTTTCTAGCAGTTCAGTATTAATAGTCAAGGATTGATGATTTTTCCATCTATCATACATTTCATAAGATTCTTTATATGACAAATTGGGATTTAAAAATGGACAATCAGAGGTACAATGATCTCAATATCCACAAATATCACATCTAATGGGAGAATAAGAAGAATTTAGCTTTTCAGTTTCAAATTCAAATAAACATGCTTGTTGTGCTTTCTGGGTTTCTAGCAATTCAATATGTGCAATCATGTCATCCAACCTAGAATTGAGTTGTTTAATGGTCTCATTCAAGTCATCATTAGTATCCTCATAGTATGGTACAGAAACATGATTTGAGTAATCATCATAAGAAGAAGTTTGATTTTCCCAACTAGAATCATAATGATCATCTTGATACCAGGAAGAATTAGAATTTGCATGATTTCTAAACTGACATTCATAAGTATAATGATCATAAGACTTACAAATATAACAAAAACAAGGTTGTAATTTTTCTATTTCTGCAATAGAGAGTCCTGAATAATCTTTATGCTCACCTTGTTGCATGTATCCCTTATCTCTTTGAGAAGCCCATGAATTATGATAGAAAGCCATATCTTCAAATCTGAAAATAATCCAACACTAGTCAAATAATATTTTTATTTTATTTTATTTATTTTTTACAGAATATATAAAAAAAAACACAAGCAAATAAAAATTTTAGAAATCACAGTTCTGCCACAACAATGAATATCCAAAACCTGCAAAAATAAAAAACATAAAGTTAAATCTAAAAACAAATAGAACTTAGTCTAGCAATACTAACAACTATTTTTATATTAACAAAACTAACGTCCCCGGCAACGGCGCCAAAAACTTGATAGCCCGAAAGGGAACACTACAAGTCTGGCACGCGTGTATGTGAGAATACACCCCATGTCCCAAAAGAGTGTTAAGCTTGCATGGAGGAAGGATTACAATAAGGCATAGTTTAGAACAATTAGAAATCAGAGAAGAAGAAGAAAACAACGTTACAACACAGGTGTAATGTATATTACACCCGTAATTTCGTGATCAATAGCGCTATCACTGCTGTTTCATCGATTTCTCGTCCGATCGGACTTCAAACACTCTGAAACTTCTGTGGTGTCTTTCTCTCCTCTAGGTGAAGCTTCTGCATGAAAATCAAGGCCTGAGGTGCCCTCTATGCCTCTCGACGTGAGAACAAACCCTAGCTGCCTCTTTGCCGTAAAATCGGCTAAACTCTCTGTTCCGAAATTGCTGGAAAATACGGCCCGTGAAATACCTTACGGCAGGTGCTGTAAAATCGGGTGAAGTTTCTATTCTGAAGCGCTCCGAAATACGGTACCGTAAGAATGTTTACGGCAGGTGCTGTAAAATCAAGAAATCTTTTTGTTCGGAAATCTTCACAAATCACGGCAGTGTTCGGATTTTACGGTACCATGTGGAATTACGGTACCATAAAATGGATTACGACACGGCCGTAACTTTGAGACTTGCTCCGTTTTGCATGAAATTTCTTGGGTAATCTCCTCTTGATGATGGGAACTCTTCTATGCGTTTGATTTTGCTTGAAAACTCCTTAAAATAGTGCCTTTTTACCTGAAAATCATGAAAAACCAAAACAGAAGTAGACTTTGCAATATTCGATGAATTTAGCATGAAAACAAGTAAAAGATCCTCAATTTTAGCATGAAAAGATATCTAAAATGATGCAAAATATACTATATATTTTGGTGTCATCAGTGTCCATGATGATGTACACCGTGTCCATGAAGTGGAAACCAAGGCTCAACTCTAATTTCATCAGAATTAAGGTTAAATTGCTGGTGTCCACGATGATGGACACCGTGCCCACGATGATGGATACCAAGGATGAACCTTAAATTCATCAGAATTAGGGTTACATTGCTGGTATCCACGATGATGGACACCGTGTCCACGATGTGGAAACCAAGGTTGAACCCTAAATTCATCAAAATTAGAGTTACTTTGCTGGTGTCCACGATGATGGACACCGTGTCCACGATGATAGACATCGTGTCCACGATGTGGATACCAAGGCTAAACCCTAAATTCATCAGAATTAGGGTTACATTGCTGGTGTCCACAATGATGGACATCTGTCCATGATGTGGATACTAAGAATGAACCCTAAATTCATCAGAATTAGGGTTACATTGCTGGAGTCCATGATGTAGGAAATTATGTTGAACCCTAATTTCGGCAGAAACAGGGTTAAAGTGCCTATATCCTCGATGATGGATGCCCTGTCCATGATGTGGATACTAAGATTGAACCCTAATTTCAATAGAAACAGGGTCCATAGTAAGGAAAGATGAAAATATTACACACTATATGAGTTTGGCCATACCACTATGTAATTTCTTCGATATTAACTTAGAAGATCTTCTTAATAGACTGCACCCTCTTGCTTCAACTACAAAATGGGAATGAGACGTGGTTAACTTTCTGTAACTAACTAACGAAGAGTTGCACATAAGTCATCAACCTGTTATGACGCAACAGAGAAGAATGCTGAATCAAAATCGTAGATGAAAGAAGTAGATGCTAGGGTTCAGGCCGTCGGACGAGAGATCGGCATCGGCGGGAAATTTTTTTGCAGGTTCTTTCATGAGGAGGGGCGAGAGAGAGAGATCAAATTACGTCGTCAGTGGCGTGGGAGAGAGAGAGAGAGCGCGCACGGCGTTTAATGCATTCGGAAAAGTAACCCTGGTTAGCTATAGCGCCGGGTAACGGAACGTTAATGGGAGCGGTGAGGCATTGAGATTTGCACAAATCAGACACACTTTAAGATTCGTTTCTCGAATCGTACGGGGCTGTGCTCAGGAATCCTGAGCAACCCCATTGCAAAGGAAATTTTTTCCTAAAGTCGTATTCTCTAAAAATTACAACATAATTATTAGATATGTCTTATTGTGGCAAGCTCGCAACGCACGCAAACACATATGGGAAAATATATTTTTTAGATTCCTTTTATGACTTCGCAAGTCAATAACAAATGCATCAATTTCACAATATCTTGCCATGCATACCTGCAATGCACGCAAACACAAATGACTCAACATCTTTTTTAGATTCTTTTTACAACTTGGCAAGTCAATAACAATCACATCTAAGTCAATAATAAATACTTTAATTGCACAATATCTTGTTGAGCATATCGGCAACACAGGCAAACACAAACAGGGCAATATCCTTTTTAGATTCTTTTAAACACTTGACAAGTCAATAACAATCACATCTAATTAAAAAATAAATTTAATTATAGTAAATAAAATATTATATAAATAAATTTTTTTAAATATATATATATATATATATATATATATATATGTATTAGGTGAAGAGGAAGAAAAAGGGATTTTCTGCAAGTCCTGGGAAAGCAGCGGCGACTAATTTCCTTAGGGTAAAGAGGAGTTTCATAGGGGACAAGGGAGAGACCAGCAGTCCACAAGGAGGAGATATAGCCTTGGAGAGGAGGAGAGTAGAGCATCAGCGGGAGATTTAGGGAGGAACAAGAGGAGGATATTAAGGAGAGGGCGATCACCTGGACCAAGGGCTGCGCAAAAGAGATGACTGAAGACTTAATCTGCATAAGCACCTCAAGGAGAAAACATGTAAAGAAGGATCCCTAACTTATCACCAATTTTATCATGCATTGTGTATGATTTGTGCAAATGTAGTTCATGATTTCATCCTTCAAGATACCTCCTGCATGTACTTGAGAATGTATGAACTTATGCTGATCTTTGCTTGTATCACTGTTATGGATGTTGTAGCTTAAAACTTTAATCGGGATCTGGGGGGCCCCTTTGATAATCTTATGTTCAGAATAATCATGCTCTAAGAGTATTGAATCCTTGCTTAATCTTTATTGTACACATTGCCTATGTCTGCTGAGAGGGAGCACTTGAGCCTACACTCCCATGGTGCGAGTGCTAGGGCCTTAGACGCCCTGGATAGGCTGAGAGGTCATCTGTGCATTGGAACAATTTGGGTTAATGATTTATCTAATCCTTATCATGTGCTTTGCCTACAACTCTTGAAAGGGAGCACTTGAGCCTACACTCTCTGTTGTGTCCGCAAGTGCACGGATACTCGAAGTAATAATTAAGATATCGAACCACAGAGACCTACGTATTAAGTTCCAAATAATTGTTCTCTCACTAGCTATGCAAATCGAATATGATGCTAGTAAACGATAGGAAGAGCGTACAGATAATCAGAGAGAAACTGGGACTAGGGGTTTGTCCACCTTTATTTCAATGTCTAGATATAAATAACAGGTCGTTAGTCTAATTTTATCTTGATAAAGATATAATTTACTTCATAAAGGAATCATCTCATTTTCGTGTAGACAATTATACAAAGAACTGATCCTTGCTTTCGTGTAGACATAAAGGAATCATCTCATTTTGGTTACGGTAATGCTGTAATTTCTGCAGGAACTCTCAGTATAGAAATCGTCCGGAATTACGGTACTGTGTACTTCATTACGGAAGTGCTGTATTTTCCTTATATCTCTCGGGTGAAAAATAGATTGGAATTACGTCCTGTAATTTTTCTTACGGCAGTGCCGTAATTTCTCCAAAAGCTTCTGTAAGAAAATCAACCCAAAATACGGCAGTGCTATGAAATTACGGCTGTACTATGAAAATACGGTATCGTAATATTGATTACGGCACTGCCGTAATTTGGGTTGTGGCTTCGATTTGCATGAAATTTGTCATATAACCTCTTCTTTATGATGGGAATTCTTCTATATATCTGATTTTGCTTGAAAACACTTTCAAATCGTGTCTTTTTACCTGAAAATCATCAAAAACCAAAGTAGAAGTTGATTCTACAATATTTGATAAAAAAAGTATTAAAATATGCAAATGAGCATAAATATGACACAAAAAGACAAATGAAGTGACACAAAATATACTATGAAAAATAGAATAAAGAACAATGCTAAGTATGGAAAATATGCTCTTTTATGAAAAATAAATTTCTAAAATATAATCACTCATGAAATATTCCACCAACTGTTACACAAAGTTTCAGATAAATACATCGTCCTCTGATTTTAATCTTTAAGATTCACAACTTTGATCAAATAAAAATTTTCAATTGCATAATAAAAAGTATCTCAATCTCATGATTTCACTCAAGTTTCAGTTTAATTCTATCATACCTTTGTTTACAGGAATAGGATATCCAAAATCTTTTTCTTCTCTTCTCTTTTTTTTTTATTATTTTTGATGGCATGTACCCACATAGATACACACTTTTTATTTGGACTTCAACTCTTATCTTCAGTACCACTGTCAATTTTACACAGTGCCAACTAAAGGAGTTATTTTCTCTTTCTTTTTTTTATAGTCTTCAACCCATATCTTTGGTACCACTGCCAATTTTACACAGTGCCGAGTAGGGGAGTCTATCACTCTTTTTGTGGATCTTGGATTCTTTCTTCCCAACAAATAATAAGATAAACTAAACATCAACTAGGTTAATCAATTGACATTAATTCAAAAATTACACTCATATGCTCATTTTATTCAAGAAAGATGTTTAACTCTTAGATTGCATTCATCAAACAACATACCTACCCAAAACCTTATGCATCAATCAATGAAGGATTTCAACAAGTAGATATATATTGAAGAAATAAATTCAGCATAATAAGTATATCTCCATTCACAGATATTGACGTGCATAGAAAAATTCACACACCTCTCATCACATAGATTCAAGTCATAAAAATTTTAAACATCAAAAATGCCAAAATCAATGCAAAAAGTGTGAAGCATGAAACTCATCTAGTCAAAAGATGTAAAATGATAGATCCATATAATCACATCAAATAGAAATTTTAGGAGAAGAAGAGTGTAGATAATCATATCAAATCAAAATAATCAAAAGTGCAAACACTACTCACAAAACTATATAGCAAGCTCAATCATCGTCCGAGGTGTAGCGTTGGGGCAAGTGCTGCTAGGTCCAAAAATGTGTCTTTTAAAAATTTTACCTGCACAATTTAAGGTACATAAGGCTCAGACCAAAAATAGTCTCTTGCTTTAAAAATAATATTTTTCTCAAAGGAAATCGTTGGAGGTCTGAAGAAGGTGCTGGTGGAAAGAGCTGATGCGGAGTAGATGATGGTGCCGACAATAGAGTGATGATGAGTAGTCTCCAGTGGCCTGCTAGAGACTATAGTCCTGGAAGCAAAGTCGTCGGCTGGGCAAAAGATAGCACTGCAAAAAAAATCATAGTCACTCATGAAGATTCTACTGCAACAAATAAAATCAATGGAAACAGAGGCAACAGAAGAAGTAAGAGTCTGTTGGTGGTAGAATCCAGTGTTGACAGCTGGAAACAGTGGTGTTAGAGGCAGATGCAGTGGTAGCGGCTGGGCTGCAGTTTCTGGTGGAAATCTAAAGACAAGGAGCTACTAATGTCGATGGAAAGCAGTGCAGCCTATTCATTTATGAAAAGTAGCTATACCCAAGAATAAGATTTAATGATCCAAAAAGAAAATAGACAAAGCCAAAAGGTAGAATAAAACTTGTTCTTTCTGGGCGTATGAAAATCAAAGGATCAAAATCTGTCAGGAATTTAGGGTATTAACAGAAAGAAGGCTAATCAGATTGCTCAAAAAAAACTGCTCAGAAGTTAATCAAATATCAAAAATTACCATGCTTCCTAGAATGATTCAAAAATATTTTCATAAAAACAACAAATCCAAGAGATAGAATGAGACATGTTCTTCATATTCCATGTGAAAGATCAGGTTTCAACTCATTAAGGCATCTTAAATACTTTGCAGCAAAAGTGCTAATCAGATTAGTCAAACAAAATTGTTGCAGAAATTAATCAAGTACCAAAAGATGCTATGTTTTATAGGATGATCCATGGATTTTAAAATTCAATAAAAATATCCAAGTAATAGAAAAAGATGAGTACTTAATGTTTGTGCCAAAGATAAAAAAATTTTCCAACCCAATTTCTTAAAATCACAGCGAGAAAATACCTAATCAGATAAGCAGCATGTAGATTTCAAATTACGGGCGTGAAATTCCTTACGACAGTGCCGTAATATATTACGGCAGCCGTAATATACACAAAAGTCTCGGCTCAAAAATATGATGGAATTATGGCACCATAAAAATGGTTACGGCCCTGCCGTAAAAGTCAAAGAACTTTCGGGTTAAAAATGAAACAAAAATACGGTACCGTGAAAATGCATTCGGTAGTGCCGAAAAAATCTCAAAAATTTCTGATAAAAAATAGACTAAATTACAGCACGTAGAAAAATATACGGCAATGCCGTAAAAGACTCAAAAGTTTCTCGTCAAAAATAGACCGAAATTACGGTACCGTGTAAATGATTACGACAGTGCCGTATTTTGCATAAAATTTCTATTTTTCCTGCAAAAAGAGAAGAAAAATTAATTCTAAAAACAAACTAAAATAAAAGAAACTAAGCAAAGAAAGAGTGCTTGGGTTGCCTCCCAAGAAGCGCTAATTTTTATGTCCATAGCTTGACCAAAACTCAAATTTCATGGTGAAGTAGGTGGATCAGTACCATAGTAAATAGCATACAATTTTCTGCATTTTCTTTGTCCAAAAAGTTTAGCCACTAATCCAAACATCCAAACTTTCATGTAAAATACAATCGACGCGGCTTTCTCAAATATGCAGAAATCAAAATCAAAATTTTCAAATCCACACAAAGAATTTTTTATGATCTTCCTATATTTATCAGTAAGCAAAATCATTAGTCCTTTCTTCAAAATTATATCTTCAATTGCAATAGGAATAGGACTTTGCCTACAACTCCTGAAAGGGAGCACTTGAGCCTACACTCCCTATTGTGTCCGCAAGTGCACGGATACTCGAAGTAATAATTAAGATATCGAACCATAGAGACCTACGTATTAAGTTCCAAATAATTATTTTCTCACTAGCTAAGCAAATCGAATATGATGCTAGTAAACGATAGGAAGAGCGTACAGATAATCAGAGAGAAACTGGGAGTAGGGATTTGTCCACCTTTATTTCAATGTCTAGATATAAATAAGAGGCCGTCAGTCTAATTTTATCATGATAAAGATATAATTTACTTCCTAAAGAAATCATCTCACTTTCGTGCAGACAATTATACAAAGAACCAATCCTTGCTTTCGCACAAGATCTATTCAATGCTAAAGATAAGAAAACCATCAACGAAGTACTCAAGGATCACTTTCGTGCATCCGAATTCTAAGTTAATAATCTCAAGTGGAAACTCAAGGATCACTTTCGTGCATCCAAATTCTAAGTTAATAATCTCAAGTGGAAACTCAAGGATCAGTTTTGTACATCCGAATCTCAACATAGGCTCTACTTAAGGTTCTTCAATGTTCCGGTACTCAGTTTCTTGCAATACCTCCTACGTTTATCATAGTAAATCAATCCTAGATTCAGATTATCAACATGGCAATTATATCTCTAAAATCAAGAAATAAGAACAGACCTAATTTCTTACAGTAAGTTCATAGCATTCAATTTTAGGGTTCCAAGTTCTCAAGCAAATCACCTTTTAGTCCATATTGCGAAAACTCTAAAACATGATGATAATAAGAAAACTTCGGAGAATTAAAGGCAATCGTCACATAAGTAGAATTATCACAACAAAATTATTCTGACGAAATAAAATTATCTAGTCATTAGAAATCAAAGGGAATTATTCCCCCATGTCCCAAAAGAAGTTTAAACTAGCATGGTAGAAAGATTACAATAATCCATGGTTTAGAGGGATCAAAAATCGAAGAAAAGGAAGAAATTACTAAACACAACACGGCTGTAATAAAAATTACAGCTGTAATTTCCGCGTGAATAGTGGTCGACATCGTGCTTTTGTTGATTTCTCCTTAGACCAGCTTCCTTTCACTCTGAAACTTCTGGAGTATCTTCTCCTCCTCTATGCACAGCTTCCCTTCAAATTTCACCGCCGAAGGTGGCCTCTATGCCTCTCAGCGCGAGAGCGAACCCTAGGGACACCTCTTTTGATTTCTCTCTCGATGGTGGATCAAAATTGGGGCTTTCGGTCTCCCCATGCCCTCCTCCTCGGAGGCTTCCCTTTTCCTTCTTACGACTTTGAATTTAAAGGCCTGGATCATGCACAATCGATCACACAAAAAGTGGACTTCAAAGTTGACCGTGAAAATTGCATCCAGGAATAGAATTATAGCCGTGATTTTGGTTACGGTAGTGCCGTAATTTCTATAGGAACTCTCGGTACAGAAATCGTCCGGAATTACGGTACCATGCACTTCATTACGGCAGTGCCGTATTTTCCTTAAATATCTCGGGTGAAAAATAGACTAGAATTACGGCCTGTGATTTTCTGCAGGTCCTAGGGAGGTCCTAGAATTACTAGAATTACGGTAGTATCGTGTACTTCATTACGGCAGTACCGTAATTTCTAACCTAAGGGGAAGTATGAGGGTAACTTGGTAACTTCTCCCCCTTCAATAAGAAGCCCTAGGGAGGTCTTTTTGAGGGAAAAGCTTTCATGATGGGGAAGTTACATGAAGAGGAAGAAAAATGGATTTTCTACAGGTCTTGGGAAAGGTGCGGCGGCTAATTTCCTTAGGGTAAAGAGGAGTTTCACAGGGGACAAGGGAGAGACCTACAGTCCACAAGGAGGAGATATAGCCTTGGAGAGGAGGAGACTAGAGCATCGGCAGGAGATTTAGGGAGGAACAAGAGGAGGAGATTAAGGAGAGGGCGATTGCCTGGACCAAGGGCTGCGCAAAAGAGATGATTAGAGACTTAATCTGCGTAAGTACCTCAAGGAGAAAACATGTAAAGAAGGATCCCTAACTTATCACCAATTTTATCATGCATTGTGTATGATTTGTGAAAAAGTAGTTCATGATTTCATCCTTCAAGATACCTCCAGCATGTACTTGAGAATGTATGAACTTATGTTGATCTTTGCTTGTATCTCTGTTATGGATGTTGTAACTTAAAACTTTAATCAGGATCTGGGGAGCCCCTTTGATAATCTTATGTTCGGAATAATCATGCTCTAAGAGTATTGAATCCTTGCTTAATCTTTATTGTACACATTGCCTATGTCTCCTGAAAGGGAGCACTTGAGCCTACACTCCCATGGTGCGAGTGCTAGGGCCTTAGACGCCCTGGATAGGCTGAGAGGTCATCTGTGCATTGGAACAATTTGGGTTAAAGATTTATCTAATCCTTATCATGTGCTTTGCCTACAACTCCTGAAAGGGAGCACTTGAGCCAACACTCCCCTGGTGCGAGTGCTAGGACCTTAGATGCGCCGGGTAGGTTGAGAGACCACCTACATGTTAGATCTTTAACGACATGTTTGATGTGATTGCCATTGACTAATCTTTAACGACAAAATTCTAAAAAAAATATTTCTTGTTGATGAAAACAAACAATAAAAATAAATAGAAAAAATAAGAAAAACAATATATTCATACATAATTTGCCATATCATATGTAATTCCTATTGCATTACTACTCTAGTCTTTATAGATTAAAATATAAAAAAATCCTAAATAATCAGACATGTCAAACTATAAAACATATATGTTATATCTTTATCTTGTGGATTGAAAAAATATGTAATGTAAATAAAAAAAAAAATATGATAGTTTTCTCAATTTCAATTACATCCAATTTGAATGGAAATAGAAAAGGGGAAAAATAGAGAGAAAAAAGAGCTCATGCGGCAGACTTAGTAAGAAAGGGATGAAAGAAGAGAGAGAGAGCGGAGCTCCAATGGTTGACTAGGGGGAGAGGAGCTAGGGGATTAGTGGACCCAACAAGATAATTTTTAACAATTTAGCATATTAAATTATAATAAATAACAATTAAAAATAAATATGATCAATTAAAAGCTAACTAGAAATTACATAAAGTTCAAAAAGCAATGAGGCTAGTTTAGTGTGGGATGCAATGTTAGTGTTAGTAGATGTAATACCATATTGGTGGACTATCATGATTGTGTTATATATGTCAATTATGTTTGTTATAAATATTTCTATATTTGTTATTATGGTTCTATTGTAATTGCAGGTAAACAAAGAATAAAGTTTTTTTTTTTAAAAAAAAAGTATGCATCTTGATATCGAGAGTGGAAGAATGATATTATGTTTAGACATATAATAGCTATTGAAGAGTTTTGTTATATACTAGTAATGCTTAATGAGAC